>OX637534.1:39114957-39609957 GCA_951800035.1 Linnaemya tessellans | reverse complement strand
ACGAAACTCAAATATTTCCGAGATTAGTTCCTCAAATGAAATTCATGAAATTAAATCACAGATTCAAAGCATCAATATGGCTTTACGCAAACTTCAGTTATCTAAAAAAGTAGGTCCAGATCGTCCCATTCTAGATCAAGTAGAAATGCTTATTCTGTTACAGAGCTCGTAAATGCCGCTCTCAGTGCTCGTATAATGTTAAGTTCTCGAAAAACCCTCAACCCGGTCACTAAATGTTGATGGTGGCCGGGGAAACCCAACCAATCGCCTATTTATATATGATAAATCTACACTCAAGCCTTATCTCATAGAAACAGGTGCAGATATAACCGTTATCCTGGCACATGGTTTATCAATATCAAAGTGTGAAGAGTATAAATTATTTGCTGCTAATAACACATCTATCAATACATATGCTAAGGAAGTTCTATTGTTATCTTTTGGTCTTCGTAGAAATTGTCAAAGGAAATTTGTGGTTGCTGAAGACTCTCATCCTATAATCGGAGTTGACTCCTTAAAGGATTTTGGTCTTATTCTTGACATTAAACACGCTCATTGATTCAAGAACCGGTTTAACAACAAAAGGAAAACTAGGCTATATTTCAAATTACATGGAAATAAAAACAGTTCTTAACTCTGGCCCATATAATGAGCAACTTACAAAATATCATCAAACAAGTAAAAACGTTATATTCGACCGGGTCGAATATTAAATACCCTCCAAATATTTAGTAAGTAAATTTAGAAAGTTTAACTGTATTTTGGCGGCGTCGCTCTGGCAAGGGCTGTGGGGGAGACATTTCACCTTTGCCATAAAACGCTTGGGATAATTATATAAAATATTAAAATGTTTTTTTTTTTTATTAGGTCATTTAGGGGACAAAGGGGGAGGAGGGCGTAGGGCAGAGTAGTACCAGGTTATGTCTCAGCTAAAATGAAATTTGTTTGTTGATGGCTAAGCAATGTCTATATGCATTTCATTGGTGCTTTACCAAATCATCAGTAAAAATAAATTTCATTTATATATAATAGTATTGTGACAACAATGTGTCAAATAAAAATTTCACAACAGTTTGATTTAGATTTTATTTTTCATTTTGCCTAATAAATACTTTTCTTGTTATCCAATGGATTTCTGATTGTATAAAGGTGTAGAAAAATAAAATAGATTCATATCGAATATAATTTGTTTGTTGGTTTAGTTTTGTATGAGTTTCAAGGCCTATGCTTATTCTGTTGTGATTTTTGAAAATAGTTTGTAATTTACAAATTGTGCATTCTCAGATGGTTTTCAGAAGTATATGCATAAGATAAGAGATTTTTAACTTTTCAAAACTGTGGTTAAAGTCTACTGATGATTTGGTAAAGCACCAATGAAATGCATGTAGACATTGCTTAGCCACCAACAAATAAATTTCATTTATATATACTAGTATTGTGACAACAATGTGTCAAATAAAAATTTCATAACAGTTATATTTTATTATTTTTCATTTATATATAATAGTATTGTGACAACAATGTGTCAAATAAAAATTTCATAACAGTTATATTTTATTATTTTTCATATTAAAAATATTACAGCTTATTTTTAAAAAGCATATATTAAGAAAAACAATTTATGTTGTAAATTTTTAAAGGGGTAGAGTTTACCACTACGTCCCAAGGTATGTCCCAAAATTTCACCTCCTAAGCTAAAGGATATATATATATATATATATATATATATATATATATATATATATATATATATAAACTTTATGGGGTCTCAGATGGATATTTCTCTGCGTTACAAACGGAATGACAACAACGGCTGAACTGACAACAAACACAAATGAGAATTTAATCGCTTACCCTTCATCGGGCCAAAAACGACCCAACCTAAGGGTGTGTTGGCAGCATAAGGACCACTTTCTTCCAAAGGCACAATTTCATCAGGAAGACCAAGGTGGCAGTGATCCAATCAAGACCTTAGGGGAAACACTATTGTAAATTTTAAAAGGTAAACCAGGATGAGCACTTAACACCATATTAAAACTTTGAGCCGGTAATTTAAAATTTGAGACACCATAAACATTTTTTTGACCATACTTCCTTTTCTTGCCAATCCTACTTACGTTCAGATCTACCACAGATGCCATTTCCTAGATGCCTTCCCATCGTACCAGTGTAAATTCAATTTACTTTGTTGCACCCGGAGGCCCTGTTGCCTTACCAAAGAGCTGTCCACCATAGTAACCGAAGAATCTTCATCCAACAACGCATAAATTTCAAGCTTGTTACTAGGACCATAAAGTACTATATAATTGGCTCAACTCGAAATAGAAACACACTCTTATCTGAAGCACGGGACACACAGGTTAGGACGGAGGCACTTTCATTTGTTGAACCACCTGAAGCTCCCAACTCACTTGACCCAGAATTATTTTCACCATTATTACTTTGACCATCATGTAATAATTTGCTGTCATCAATGGGGCACTCTTTTCGATTGCGGCAACTCCTACTAGGATGCCCCAAGCCAAGACAAGAAAAACATAACCTCAATTTTTTCACATTAGTCCATATACCACGCACACTCAATGAACTAAATTTTTTGCACTTAAACAATTTATGGTTACCCTGGCACATAGGGCATTCCTGTTTACGTTGACCATCAACGGCATGGAGGACAAATTTTCTTCTTGGTTCACTATTTTTTCAATTACCACTCACCCCTTGAATAGTTTGTACCAAAGCAGCAACATCTTTGAGCCAATTGTTGAAATTCAAAACAGTTGGGTAAGTCTTAATTGTTGACGCATATCGGGCCCACTCCACTCACTTACTCAAGGGAAGCTTACCATTAGTGTAGGATTGGCCAAATGCTGTTGTCCATTAGCAGATTCCAAGAAAGGTGCAAGACTCTGCACCTTAACAGCAAACGGCACAAGTCTGTCGATATCACTTTCACCAATGGGCTTAATTTCTTTCACTTGTTGGAGCTAATGACGAATAAGCATTTCTGGACGACCATATCGAAAACACAGTTGTTCCATCACCACACTCACATCATCCGGATGTATGAGCAACGATTTAACCCGTTCACGTGCATCATCCTATAATGCCTTTTGAAGCCAAACACAATTCTCAAAATTATTATAGTTGTAAGCAGCAGTGGAATTGTTAAAAGCTGTTGAAAACATGGGCCAATCCTCAGGTATGCCACTAAGCTCATAAATTTTTCTATGCACTGTCATCGAACCATCATTTTGAGGCACGAAACTATTAGGCGGCAGCATTTGTCCTAAAGGCGGTTGGCTTGCATAAAAACAAGAATTATTTGCATTGCGGCTAACACAAGAAAATAGCGAACGACGACCAGCGCAGTCGACGTTGACTGAGGCAGAGTCGCCGACGTTGGCATCACTGGTACCTGTAGCTGGTGGTGCCATATTTGATGGCTGGGCATGTCCGCGGATGAGGGCGAGGCACCTGCTGCTGCGTAGTTGAGCCACAAAATTTTTGTTGATTATGCTGAAAGGTGCTGGTATCCATGATGGGCGCGGCAGTGTAAGTGGTAGCTATGGTACCTGAGGTTCCAAGGGCGGCGAACCAATCAGCACGCCGGCAGCGGCGGGGATGGACTTATTTCGTTCACCTGCATTGGCAGTACTTACGATTGTATTCGTCACTCCATATGTGGATGGAACCATTATGGATGGAGGACCATTATTATTATTTTGATTTAATGCTGACTGCAAACGAGGGCTTTTTCTTATAGGCGATCGTTGCATGGCGAACCACAAAAATTTTCAAATCAATTTCTTAAGTGACCACGCAAAAATTTCAAACGAAGGAACACACACTTAAGACACCACAAATTATTTTAAATATATCCCGGCAGACGAGGGACCACTTGTATAAACATTTTCAAAACTATTTTATTCAGCTGGCAGAATGAAGCACAAATATTTCTGCAATCGTTGAAAATATTTTTTGTTCCGACAGGCAAGGAACTACTTCACCAAAAATTTATTTTCTCTTAAGCAGAGAACCGATTGTCCCGGCAGGCAATGGACCACAATACATTTTTCCAAAAATCATCAATGTTGCGGCAGTTTGGAACTATAAGATTTTCCCCACAAAAGCGGCCAAATAAAAGTTGTTGTCACTGGCGGTGACTGTTGTTCATAAGGAGCGAATTTAACAACACCAAAAAATAACAAGACCAAAGTTATAAAATGGGGTGAATCGTTTATTTCTATATAAAAAACTTTAATTAAAATATAAAAAAATGCAAAGTACTTCAAGAACTCACCGCTGTGGTTTTCCTTGCATAGCGTCTATAACTGATATTAATTCTGATATAATATGAGAGAGAACGTCGGCAGAATAAGGAGAAAAATATATTTATATAAATATTAATATCTATGTAGGGGAAAACGTACTATTGTACAAATCATAATATTTCATAATTATCATGCAACCATGCAGTAAACATCTGCGTTTACTTTAATAGTACAGTGCATGGTATAATAAAACAAGGTACTTCCATTCTCTAAATTATTCTTGACATTCACTTTCTGACAAGAATAAGGATTGTGACATTTTCGTTAAAATCGTTCTACCGTATTGGCTTTATATTGCAAAATTTTTTAAACTCTTATTCACTTATGTAATTGAAAGTATATACATACATACATATACATGTATATTAGTGCGACTCACCAAAAAAAGTGCTTGATGTACCCTCCTAAAAATGTACCGTCGACTTTTTTAAGATGACATTTAAAATATTTTGGCTCCAGCTTTGACCTCTCGTGAGCTGGACCATTTTCAAAGAAGGTCTATTTTTGCATGTTTTGTTAATTTGAGAATCTGTTTCCTTACCAACATATACAATATGTGTATCATAAGAAAGCTTTGGCGCTGTATTTAGTTTCTGGATCATGTATGGATGAAAATAGGTAAAAAAAATTTTTTCTTTTAAATATGTTACAGAATAAAAACAAATAAATAGAAATGTTTAGTACACTTTAAATGAAGTAATTCTTTTTATATTAATTTTTGAAAACAACTTTTTGTGCCTTTCTTTTATGTGGGAAAATTCTAAAGAATATGCTAAAAAGTTTTCTAAATAGTACTTTTAAAAAAATAATATATTACAAATGTTAGTAAGAATATGCTAACACTCATTTTACTTTAATATTATTAGAATAAAATCAAAATTGAATAAAAAATTTTTTATAAAAATACGCTCGCATAGTGTTTTCATTTGGCATAAAACTAAAACCAGATTGTTTTACAATTCCAAAATACAGAGAATTAGAGCATCTTAACTTTTTAAAAGCATTTTAAATCTATGATAAATTCGCAAGTCGTTTTTGTTTTTGAGGACAGTTTTATAAATATAAACAATTAAATTTAATAATATTTTCAATTTGCGACAAATAAAATATGCCACCAAAAAGTAGTGGATCATTTCTTTTTTTAGACCTATTTTCATCCATAGATGGTCTAGAAACTAAATCCACTATCATATTAGAGATACCACAAAATTGCATTTATATATGTATATTCCAGAGCATCGTGTAAAATGCATCTAATTTGCAAAAATCTAAATTATTTATATACAAAGATGATGTACTTGGCAAAAGAAAAAATTTGATACCCATATTGCGCTATCTAAAACGAAGGTTTACCATCCCATTGCATTTTTGTCAAAATGCGAACTAGCACGAATTTCAATAAAAGCTGATAATCGTATTTAATTAAATCGAGTAAAGATTAAAATATGTTAATTTGGCATTTTTATTACAAACAACACCGAACAAAAAATTCAAAAACCGCTTTTTACAGATTATCATTAAAAAAAGGACATGGATGATCGTCCTTCGACAAATTGTGAATACAGTTGGACGCACCTTAAAAAAACTTTCTTATGATACATATGTTGTATATGTTGGTAAGGAAACAGATTCTCAAATTAACAAAACAAGCAAAAATAGACCCTTTTTCAAAATGGTCCAGCTCACGAGGGGGGGGGGGGGGGTACACTTTGCCCGAATTTCGCTTCCATAAAACTTGAGTCGCTCTAATGTATATACATATATATATATATATATATATATATATGTATATATATATATATATATATATATATATATATATATGTGTATATACATTATATACATATATATATATATATATACATATATATACATATATATATATATATATATATATATATATATGTGTATATCGCCAATATTTACAAAATTTAAGTAAAAACTCATAATAAGTTTTTTTTTAATGTTTTAATAGTATATTTGCTATTCGGATAAAATCATTTACCGTTTAAATTATTTTTTCAAACAGTGCAAATAGCTACAATTGCTTATTGTAAGCAATATATTTCAACAAAATTCAAATACGCATTTGTGTAAAAAATGCCTACATTGCCTATTCCATTGTGTGGCAAAGGTTTTTTAATTTTACTTAAAAAATAAACTTCAAAAATCCTTATTAAATTTAATAAAGGGAGAGTGGAAGTACCTTGTATTTATTATACCATGATACAGTAGCCCAGTTCACAATCTCGAGCAAGTAGTCTAGCATCGTAGCATGAGCAAAATAATTGTACTCTACACCAACAAAATAATTTGAAAATGCTCTCAAATACTCTCTCAATTTGCAAATGCTATAATGCAAGACCATTTGCACAGGATTGTGAATTGGGCTAGTGTGTTTTATATTATTTATATTTGGTTTTTTATTATTTACTAGCAGGGTCGCCCGGCGAGTTATTTGCGTAGAAATTGGTTTATAACTTTTTATATGATATATTTATTTAATTCAATTCAGTAATACATTTGGCCTTAAGGCCAATATAAAATATATTACAAGTATAAAATGGCTGAATATTACTAATAAAAAAAATTTAAATTAATAATTTATACAACCCTCATGAATTCAAACTTTGCTGTTAAATAATAGTTTTTGATTTAAAGAAAAAAGGGGCCTGTTCGTAAATGCAACATAATATGATTACTTTGCACTGCCACTGCTGATCTTACTCGTTCATTGCATCACCCACTTTTATGATTAGTTTTTTGTATTGATTTTTGCTAGTATGCTTCAGTGTTAACAAAACAAGCATTTCAGTGTTGCATTTTCCAACAGTTAACATATGCAGTGTTGCCAATTTTTGCATTTTCGAACGTTATGCGCATAACATGCAGAGCAATGTTGTATTTACGAACAGGCCCAAGCATATACAGTATGCAAAATCCATATTCATACACCATATACCTTCCTAATAATTTTCAATTTTCAAACAAACATATAATTAAAAGACATTATATATATTAAGATATTGCGTAAAAACTTATCCTACTAAGGGTATACGAATATGGATTTTGCATACTGTATCTTAATTAAATAAATATTTGAAATGAAAATTTACTATAAAATAAAAGCTTAAGATCCGAATGCTCAAGTGTATATATAGAAAGTTACATATATACCGTCACAGAAAATGCGAAACGAAAAAGTACAAAGTCGAGTTTTTTAGTTTTTTGGAGATGCTATACTTTAGTCTCAGTTTCCTTTTCAGTAATCCTTTCAATTTGATACCCATATCGTGTGGTGTAAAGAATGTATGTTAACTGGGATTTGTCAAACACACTACATATTATTGCAGCGACGAGAATTATTTTATAGTTGTATACATTAGCTTGCAGATGACTTATGAGCCTTTAAGCCTCGTCTTTTTCGAAAGAAGAGGATTATTCACAAGCTGCAAAAAACGTTGTGGAAGGTCCTCGATTTTAGGTATTCACAATTAAACTTCGGAACTGTTATTTTGATCAGTGGCAATCCACAAGTTTTGGGGTAAGTGGAGGTCGATTCTGGGGTAGATGGTGAAGCTGTCCGAAAATGTTTAAACATTCTTACATCCAACATGCTGTACGCTTCCATGCTATAACTTTCCTGCTGGAGATTCTGACTGTTTTCAAACAGGGAAATCTGTAGTTCGGCAGCAGACCTCACCATCTGTTTTGCAGAATGGATGATTGTTTTTGATAAGTAATTGTTGTCATATCCCCTGATGGTTGCTTTGATACGCTCGTCATGGCTTCTTCATATATATTCTTATATGTTTCCACTACTTTACTATGGTCTGATAATACTATTTGCCGAAGAATTCATAATCTATTGGGATTTTTTCGGGTGGTCGGATTTTTGTGTCAATAGTTTCAACTTCCGACCATGCTTTATCCAATCTTTCAAGGCGTACCTCGTAGAACTAATGCCTGACTCCTTTCTGAAGTTTTGAAGTCTATGATTTCGTCGGCTGCCTGTTGGGGCTCAACCAGTTAAGTGAACCTAATCGTGTCTGATATGTTGCTATATAACGTCATATTTAGGGTTCGAAGGAGAGATTACTGCCTACAGTCTAGAAACTTTGATCGATATCAATCTTGTTATGGATCACGTCGCACTATGCTTCGACCCATAGACAAAAATAAAAAAAAAGTTTTGTCTCAAATTGTTTTTAAATACAGATTTTTTCAAAGATAATAAGGTATCTCAA
Source organism: Linnaemya tessellans (assembly GCA_951800035.1). Lineage (NCBI taxonomy): Eukaryota > Metazoa > Arthropoda > Insecta > Diptera > Tachinidae > Linnaemya > Linnaemya tessellans. The sequence continues at coordinate 39,601,379 of OX637534.1, read as the reverse complement.
ATAAATGTTAACAACAAAAATTTTTCTGATTGCTTCTGCCACCACGAGAGGGCGTTAAAATCAGATAATTTCTTGCAAAAATTACTTAACAGAAAAGTAGGTTTTACTTGTTTCACAAAAATAATTCTGAAAAATTAATTTTTTTTAAAAGTCACTCGAAATTTGGTTTTTAGGTACTTTGATATATTTGCAGTTAAACTAAAATTTAGAATTTAGTATTTAAAATTACCTAAGTTTGATGGAGTATAAAAAAATTATATAAAATTAGATTTTTTTTTTGTTTGTGTAAGTTTATACTCTTAGCTAACAGGGTATTCAAAAATTAGTGCCTATTTTTTACCACAACTTAAAAAATTCGTTTTTTTAAATGACTAATTTTATGATTTTTACTCAAATATTAGGCATTTAAGATTGTTTATTTTCATTGCGTAACACGTTTTATATTTTGAATGGTAAAATATTATAAATCAAATTCTGTTTCATGTTTAAATTACTATTTAAGTTTTTTTTGTTTCATATTTTTGTTTTGCTTTATCATATTATTTTCCGTTATTTATATTTTTCAAATTAGAGATGATAGCGTGACACATTTGTTTTTAAGTTACAATACACGCGTGTGATAGTAACTATATTCCAGCAGCGGTAATACGACTATATATTAAATTTTCGGTAATGCGAGAGAAATTTTTATTTTCTATAAACATTTCTATTGTATAAAAACCGTAAGTGTTACAAATTTAATTGCCTTTAACATAATTGATCGCGAGTGCCAGTGGATGAAAATACTAACGTCAGTAGAAGCAAAACAGTTTTAAATTTAATATTAAAGACATATGAAAAAGAATTTTTAAACCAACCATTTTATTAACAAAAAGTAGGCAAAATAGCACGATATTTTTACAGCGGATATTAATACTACACGTCGTTTTTTTTTTTTCAAAGTGAAAAATAAAAATTTGGATGGATCAAGTGCGATATGATTTTTTTGACGTTAACATTGCTAATGTTCCTCTTTAATTTTTTCATATATGTTATCTTTCAAAAATCCTTCTAGTCTCATATTTGCAAGAGTATTTTAACCGTGTTAGCCTATTTTTCAATTAATGATGTTTTTGTATTTTCCACATTGATAATCCAATTCTACCCAAATTTGGCATATATATATATATATATATATATATATATATATATATATATATATATATATATATCTTGCAAATATCAATTAACATACCAAAATTTATTACGATCGAAGAATTTTTGTGGGAGTGATAGCGTTTTTAATAAAGAGGATATATGGCAGGACGTTGAGTCCTTAGTCCACGTTGCTAGTTGCATATGTATCAGCATGACAACTTTTTTAATTTTGTGGGCATTATTGAAGCTAAAATTATATTTTTCAATTTCAGGACACATGGGAGGTAGGCGTGTCCTTGGGCCAAATTTTCCAAAAATTCATATTTTTGTTAACTAAGCTAGTTTATGCTAGTGTACCAAATTTCAAAAATATCTGACAACTCCTACTGTTTTTGTCCTATCGTTATATGGGGACAAGGCACTGTGCGTTAGGGTCACCAATATTTAATTCAAAATATTGATTCGGAATAGTAATAAACTAGTTTGTTTCTCCTGGCTGAAAATATCTTCACTTGAAACTTGGCTGCTGATATACATACTTAAATAGTTTTTGGAGGAATAAACTAGTTTGTTTATTTACTTGTGTAATTATGATGATCTTTTTATTAACTATCTTTTCTTATTGTTCAATTCCATTGAACACTTAAAATAAATAAATTATTTATCTTGTATAAAATTTAATTGAATTGTAAAAAAATTATCTTTAAAATTAGTAGACTTTCCTTTGTGCCTTAGAATATTTATCATGTCTTTCTGAGATTTAAAGACAAATTTCGAACAATTAGTTCATGAATCTTAATTCAATTTAATATAGCAATATTAATGTTCGTGAAAATACTTACTACATACAAATTTAAGCTATTGCTAGAGCTACCAATAATAAAATTTGAAAACGTTCACATGTACTTAAGTATAAAATTCAAACCAAAAAAGTTTGACTTAGGTATGATGGAACAAAAAATTCAGAAAAATGGGATATGAAGAAAAATAATCAAACGGTAACACGGGTATTAAAACAATAACATGTTAACATCAGGTTGATACAGTTCTCGGATTCTTTTTCACAATAAAATTTGTGTAAATAGGAACTGTTATCACATTCAACTAAGCCACCTAATAAGCGGCTTTCGAAAACAGCTGTTCTGCTCTGCTGTGTAAGTTGAATAAAACTGATGTTGACTTTCCTTTGTGCCTTGGAATATTTATCATGTCTTTCTGAGATTTAAAAACAAATTTCGAACAATTAGTCTATGAATCTTAATTCAATTTAATATAGCAATATAAATGTTCGTGAAAATACTTACTACATATGTAGTTGAAGAAATATTTGTATGTATAAAGGCATCAATGTGAAAGTGGTAAATAACTAAAACGAAAAGTTCAAACATTGCACAGGAATTTGCTCGCTGTAAAATCCAGTGGAATAAGTTCGTTACTCGCGTCTCGGCGGCAATAGGCTTACACATTGGTTCCTTTTTCACGATCCTTTTAAATTCAACTTACTTACCTTTGAGCTTTCGAGAAGCATCCATCAATAATTTAACTTAAAATTTTAAATTCACACATACCTATATTTAATTAAATTTATTTAATATATTGAACTTATATCTATGTATATCCTATTATAAACTACATGGAATTTTATTCACTTATGCATATACTAGCTTAATTCTGTGCTTATTTTAACATTATTTTTCAGTTTATTGCATAAATAACATTTATGCTGATTAAGAATAAAGGGGGTTTTATTGGAGCAACGTACGTAAAAAATACTATATTAATTTAAGTGATATAGCAGTGAACTTCAAAGACGTACATAAGCAAAAATAAACTATTAATTTAGGTAATAATGCAACGGACTAATAAATTTATACGGACACTAAACCAAATATATTAATGCAATGAACTCTGTCAGCGCAACATAAACAAAATATATAAATTTATTTTTATTGTGAACAGTATTCTTATTCTGTTTACTCTAATACAATTTAAATATGTATAAACTAAATAGAAGTATTGTACATAAATACATAGGTATATATCCGAAAGCTAAGTAGAATTGAAATAACATAAAAATACATTTGTTATCATTTGTACATATAAGATATATTCATATTATTATGGGGAATGCTGTGAATTAATATAATGTGGTAATATTTGAAATGTATTGCAGAAGTTTTTACTATTGTTATTACATGGAAATTGCTAGGAAATGCTGTTAACAATTTTCACACCGATTTTGCGCGAACTGTGCAGAATAGAAAATATTTTCAAAAACACAACACAATGGAGTAAAAGTTTATTAAAAGAGCTTAGCTAATTTTTAAATTTAAGACTAGTGGCAATGAAAAAAATGAAAACCGTTGTCCCTTAAGGCTATTCCTGCAACCGCTAGTTTTAACCGCTAAAAAATTATATCATATTAATTTTCAAACAAATTTTGAATTGATCGGCCGATTCCTACACGATGTGGTGTTTTGGGTCCTATAAAACACTCGCGAACACTAATTGATCATTAATATAATATCGGAGTTTTTTAAAAAAGTCGATTTTTTCAAAGTTTTTCGTTCTTGAAATCTCACGAACGCATCAAGCGAGCTTGGCCTGGTTAGTGAATCTCGACGTGGCTTTTGTATGTCTAGAGCTAATTATGTTTTGGAGTCGGCCAGCAAGGCCGTTGAAAAGTTATTCTAAAGAAACCACTTTTGTAAACAAATTTTTTTTATGTTGTTGATATTTCTCAAAAATTAACAATTCGAAATCCTTGTTTGAAAGAACCCTTTGAAACGTAAGAAGTTTGGTTCGATACGCTTACCCGTTCAAAACTTATGAGCAATTCACTTACACACACACATACAGACATTGTGACACCCTCTCAGCAGTAGTCAGGAAATCTTCTTACGAACTCACGGCATCGAGACCAGGTAAAAACGCGAATTTTTCAATCAGTAACTTCTCGGTTTTTTTGAAAATTTTTGATTTTCTTACCGGGAGGTTAATAAGAGCAATAAGAAAGAATTTGTTCCTTGTATGTATATACGTTAGAGTAATCTTTGTTAGCCATAAATCGGTTAACAGATTACTTACTACCCAATTAATTGATCATTTTATTTGAAGTTGGCTATTTTCTACTAACGACGAAACCGGTTAATTAGCGTCGCTTAACCGATGTAACAAAATATTTTAATTTTTTACAGTATTATAACATTTTCTTTGTGTTGTAATTATTTGTTTCGTCTCTTATACAAAAGGTATGCTTTTAAAAATAGTTTTTCATACAAACAAAGAAACTGTTCCTTTTAATAAGTCAAATGTCATGATCAGTGGTGTTAACCGCACGGTAATTAGCGTATTGTGCGGTAAAGGCCATGTCACATAAGACTTTTGCTTCGCTTTGCGTTACGATTACGCTTTGACGTTTAAGTTGAAACGTAACGCAAAGCATAAAGTTAGGCAACTCTCAACTTTTTGTGCGCTTTGACAAACCGCTGTTTTAGTTTTGTCTATATTTTTTGTAGATCAAATATTTATCGCAATGGAAGAAAAATTAATAGAAGCAATAAAAATGCATCCGTGCCTTTTTGATAAAGGTTCAGTAAGTTTTAGAAATAAATATTTGAAGGATAGAGCCTTGGCAGGCAGTGGCAGTTTCAGTTGGAGTATCAGGTATGTAATATGTTTGTCAGAAAAATGCTTGCCTTGTTTGCTAATGTTGTTATTCCAGAGGAGCAATGCAAAACAAGGTGGAAATCACTGCGTGACCGATTTGTGCGGGAAAATTCATTTAGCAAGATGAAGTCGGGAGCCGCTGCGGAAGATAAAAGAGAGTGGTGTTATATGGAGTCTATGCGTTTTTTGACAAAACATGTAACTCCAAAAAAGTAAGGAAAATTTGTTTATATGGTGTTTGTGTTTACTACATTTATAATTTTCCGATACAAATTTTAGAACCAGCAACAATTTTGAGTTTAACATCGAAGAAGGTTCCAGCAGCCAGGCACCACTTACTCCTCTTAACGAGTTTGTGATGGAGGAGAAGTACTTGGAAGTTAATCAAAGCCAGTGCAGGGAGGAAGCAACAACCAGTGCAAAAGGTGCTAAACGCCAACGCATAGGGAACGAGTCCCGCGAAAGATTTGACAGGCTTTGTGGCACGATTCAAGCGGTTCTTGCTACCAAAACTAAAGAAGTGCCATCAAAAAATAGCGCCTTTCTGCAAATGCTAGACGAATGTATTCAAAAAAAGCCTGAGGAAGTCCAGGATAAATTGAAAATAGAGCTTCTGGCATTTGTGCACAACTACTAAATTTTATACGTTTAAACAAATAAATTGTTTTTTTTATGATTATAATTATTTTAACATATCATAAATTTTAAGTTTTGGTTTTTTTATGAAAATTAATAAATATTTATGTATTTACATACATTACTTTTTATTAAATAAAATAAAATTAATTGTTAATTTTTTATATTGTAATTTAAAAAAAATTTATACAAAAAAGCATAAAAGAGGTGATACATTTAAATTAATTCGAAAATTCATTACGCCTTTATCGTTGTCTAAATTGTTTTAATTTGTCAAAACAATCAGTTTTCATTACACACCTGATTATTTATAAAATTATTTAAATTGGATGGGACATAATATAGTCCTTTAGCTGACCCCTTAATGCGAATGCACTTTTTGTTGCATTATTAGAAGTCATTCGTCCATGGCTTCGCAGAGGTGCTACGACTTCGCTTCTCCACAGTCCATTAACAATTTCGTCACCTTGAAAGTGGTCCACAAAATCAGGTGGACAGTAACTACAATCGTGAAATTTTACGAAATTGTGCAAAATCACTGCAACTTTCACCACTTTTTCTGCATTTTCAGGATCCATAAACAAAGACGATAGCAAAACTCTCCACCGAGCGTACAAAATTCCAAAAGCGTTCTCTATCACCCTTCGAGCTCGCGATAACCGCCTATTAAAATTTTCCCGGTCAACTGACAGACGCATTCCTAATTGCAAAGAATCATTGAATGTTATAAAATTAGCATATGTATATAAAAAGGTACTTAAGTTGAATGAACAAACCTGGGTAAGGACGCATAATGAAACTTTTAAGGGGAAATGCTGCATCACCAACCATAAAATATGGGAACTTGGTACAAGACCCTGGCAGACAAGCATCTTCAGGCAAATCCAGATTACCATTAAATAATCGTCGACCAAAGCCAGAATGCCATAATACTCCACCGTTGTAAAAGTGTTGTTTGCGTCGCAACTTGCTAGGAGCACAATGGAATAATTTCCCTTATAATTATAATATAAAGATCCTGAGTTAGATGGGCAATATATTGTAATGTGCTTTCCGTCCACAGCACCAACACAATTCTGAAAGTTCCACATGCTATTGAAATCCTCAGCAATACATTCCCATTCATAGTTGTCGGGGGGCGACAAGTAAACCAATCCCAATTCCTCCCATATCACTTCACATACTTCGCTTATTATGGTGGTTACAGTTGAACGTCCCATTTTAAAGGCAGTAGCAAGAGTTTGCTTACTATCTCCATGTGCTAGGTAACTATTAGTAGAAAGAAACTATTAGTAGTTTTTTTATTAGCTTAAGATTTTATTATCACTCGGGTGCTCTTGGCTGAAGTAGTAGAACACGAGACTATGAAACGGAGGGTCGTAAGTTCGAGCCCGCTCTAAGTCATGAAATATTGTGTTGAATTCTTCTGATCAGCATTAGTGCGTGGTTGTGTTAGTTGTTGCCAGCCTGTTTCAATGATGAAGGCATAGTCACTGATCCCTGAACATAATTGGCAGCGACTGACACTATCATGTACTAAAAGCAGAGTAACAGCACCCACCTTCGTCGGCCCTGTAGCAAAAATTAGCCGGCGAAGTAAAAGGTTGAAATAGCTACAAAAAAAAAAAAACTGTCTATCTTCTCATCTTTCCTAATCTGTCTCCTCAATACTATCCCCTCGTTTTCAGTTCCGGCGCAATGCATTGCATATATAGGGGTCATCCCCTGAGTGCTGGTCCTACTCCTAAAAAAAAAAAAAAAAAAAAAAAGCGTTAAAAACAGTCTGCATGTAGCAGATATTGGTGGTCGGTTTGACATTTTTGTGAGTCGTTCTTTTAAAAGTTGCAACAATATGTCAAACACAGCAGGAGTCATTCGAACACTTTTTTTTAAATTGCTCCGGATCTCTTTGGTGCATTTCATCAAAACGGGAGGCGAAGAGACCTGTGTGGTCACGATCTTGGTAAAGACTTCTTACCCAAAACCTACGTGCTGAAATGTGTTCTAACAGTTCCAATGCTTCATACATTAACAGCACAATAACTAATAATTCCAATAAATCGTCCAAACACATTTTAAAATAATTAAATTTATGTAAAAGAGACCAACCACTTTCATCGGTAAACAAATAAATAAAGCGCGAGTGTTGCCAAAGTTTTTATTGTGACATACATTTTTTGCTTGGCGCTTTTGCGTCAAGCAGCCATACCTAAATACGGGCGGAAAGCGGAACGTTTTTTTCCGCTGAGCTTTAACGCTGAAATGCCATTCCTAAACAAAAGCGGCAACGTTATGTCAAAAAACAATAAAAACAGGGTTATCAAACAAACAAATTAAACAACCCTGATTATTTTAACAGCTGGACGGACGACTTTTGGGATTTTGTTATTGTAATTTTGTACAAATTACAAACGTGCATACATATGTATGTATATAATCATATTGTAAATATTTTCTTACCTCCATTTTCTAATACGAAGTGCACAAATTTTATCTTTTATTATTTATTTCACTTTTGTATATTTTTGCTCTTTTTCTCTGCTTACAATTGTTTTCTTTTGCAACTAACTTAGAAAACGCTCTGTCAAAATCGGATTTTCCAATAGCAAAGCGTTGCCGCCGCGTTATTTGGGTATGCTCCATACAAAATGTATAGACATGAGAACTTTTGACAGCTAAAAAACGCTTGCCGCCCGTATTTAGGGATGGCAGAAAGTCAGAAATGTCACGCAAAGCGACAAAGTCTTATGTGACACGGCTTTAATTTAGCCCTCCGAACGGTAAGCATGTAATTTCTATATTTGTACGGTAATTTAAAAAAGTTTTAGTTTTTATTTATTAAGCCTCAAACATTCTTTTTCATAATGTGTCTACCAGGGCGAATTCATAACTGTGTTAAGAGATCAGTTCTGTGGCAACCCTAATATAAATTCTCTTGCAACTACATATTTCCCAGTAAAAACATAAAAAAAGTACAGTTTCATTATAACTATGCAAAATAATGCCTATTGTAGTTAAATCCTATTGTAATAAATTCTTATTATATTTTAGGGCTATACGGAAATCGAAATAAAAAAGTTAACATCAATGGTCATGATGTAAAACATTTCAGCAAAATTGTTGTTCTAAAAGGTTATTTTAGAACATCGCCTTAATTATACTTTTGAAGTAATTAATGAACTCGCAGTTTTTATACCCTTCACAAAAAAGTGAAAGTGTATATATGTATAGGTTTGTCATTCCGTGTGTAATTTTTTCCCCATAAAGTATATACATTCGGGATCCTTATGAATAGCGATGACGATTGAACGATGTCCATCTGTCTGTACGTAAAACTCAAGACTCCAGAAGAGCTAGAGACTTCGTTCTTCGACTGATGGATTGGAAATGAACTTAAATAGAGTGGTAGAAAAATCCGAAATACGGTTCCAGAGCTGGGAAGTTTACACCTATTTCTCGAAGCAAAATTAGCTTCCAAAAACCACTTTTTGTTTATATGTAGAATAAACCTATTTAAACTTTGGGAAGCCTCAAATGTGTACTAAAAAAATTGATATGTAGTAATTATTTTCACGAGCATTTATATTGCCATATTAAATTGAATTAAGATTCACAGGCTAATTGTTCGAAATTTGTTTTTAAATCTCAGAAAGACATGATAAATATTCCAAGGCACAAAGGAAAATCAACATCAGTTTTATTCAACTTACACAGCAGAGCAGAACAGCTGTTTCCGAAAGCCGCAACACCTTCACCATCAGTGCTCATGTGTATTGTGTTTGTCACCACTTATTAGGTGGCTTAGTTGAATGTTCAATTAATATAGCAATATAAATGTTCGTGAAAATACTTACTAGATACAAATTTAAGCTATGGCTTGAGCTAACAATAATAAAATTGGAAAACGTTCACATGTACTTAAGTATAAAATTCAAACCAAAAAAGTTTGACTTAGGTATGATGGAACAAAAAAATCAGAAAAATGGGACATGAAGAAAAATAATCAAACGGTAACACGGGTATTAAAACAATAACATGTTAACATCAGGTTGATACAGTTCCTGGATTCTTTTTCACAATAAAATTTGTGTAAATAGGAACTGTTATCACATTCAACTAAGCCACCTACCCTACAAGAACACTACAGGACATTTGACTAGTCATTTGTTTGATAGTGCTGAGGGCTTAATACCTCATTGCCTATACAAAACTTGCTATCATTTTCTTAAGGGCAATATGAAAAAACCGATGTATACAATTGTATACATATGAGCTTGCATCTCTGCCGTACTTATTAATTCTGCCGCCATTAGAAAATATTGCTCAGCTGCTCACTCTAGTGCTTTTTTGTATACACATATGTATCATCAGTTGATTGCTCAGTACTGAAGAATCAAATGACTACTCAAACCTGACAACTCTGTTATGTTTTGTTTATATTCTTCAGCGCAAATAAAAAAATTAATTATAAAATTTAATTTAGAATTTTTTATTCCAAGAATTATAATAAAAATTAATAGGTAATATTTTTACAAACTAATAAATAACTTAAGATCTACTTCTTGTGGCCGTGATGCTGATGTTTTTGTGGCGCTGCAAGAGACCAGAATGGCTAAAATAAACAAAAAACAAACACCGATTAAACAATATCTAATAAGTTTTACCTACTATTTTATATTAGCTAACTTTACCTTAACTTTTGGGTTTTTGGTGAGCTTTTTGTAGAGATTTGTGATTGTTCTTTGCTCACCTAGGTCTATGCCTAGGTGGTGAGTTCTTCCTTGAGTTAATCCACTTGTCCGGAAATATTTTGTATATAACTAATGGCTGTAAAAATAAATTATTATTGTAATTGTTGTGTGATATTAAATAGTATACTTACATGTCTTATTTCACTAAAAATTCACGATTTGTTTCTTGATATTGTTTATATATTTGATTTCTTTTCTATAAAAAAATATGAAATGAAAACTAAAATTAAAAACAAAATGTATTGTCGAAATTTAAGAAATGTCAGCCTTATATTCAAATGTGTCAGTGAAAATGTTTTGTGTGTATTAGTTCCAGTCATTCATTTCTTGTAGGGTAATAAGTGGTGATAAACACAATACACATGAGCACTGATGATGAAGGTGTTGCGGCTTTCGAAAACAGCTGTTCTGCTCTGCTGTGTAAGTTGAATAAAACTGATATTGACTTTCATTTGTGAAAGGCTACTTTTTCGGCAGAGTAATTTCAGCAGATACTTGCTGCAATGGGTGGTAACGTCAGAGGAGGATCGTTTACACACTGCACTGCTCGTTTTAGAGGACAGAGAGATCCCGCGGGTGTCGAAGAATTTTTGTCGGCAATAGGCAATATCTACAAGTATATTGAAAAAATATCTGACGCCGACGGGTTGAAAGGCATGCCGTTGTTATTGGAAGAGCAGGCTGCATCAATTCGGATTGGTGTGAAGGACAGTGTATAAACATTTGAGCAGGCAATAACGCCCATTCGGACCGCATTCATGCCCCCGTTCCTGATTGGCGTATATGTATGCAATTTTTTGAAGCGAAACAACAACAGAATGATCCCACAGATAGTTTTACATGTAAGAAAAGGCTTCTCCTTTCTCAACTCAAACAGCCGCCAAATGAGTTAATCCAGTTGAATATGATATATGGCCTACTCAACATAAAAATAAGAGACCGTGTTCATCGTGAAACTGTAAAAACGTTCGAGGAATTTATATCTGCCAGTCGGGAGGCAGAAATGTTTTTCTTTGAAGCACAACCATCATCAGCAATTCGAAAAGACGAAAAGAAGGAACACAAACCGCTGCAGTTTTTGTCGTTTAAAAGGGCATAATTTAGATACGTGCTACAAAAAGAAAAAAAGTGATGAACAACAAACTGGTGAACAACAAAATCAAAATTCATTTGGAAATCAACCTAGACAATCCCAGCAGTCAAGTTTTGTTAGAAAACCTAGTTTCTCATGCTACGGTTGTAGGGCAACAGGTGTTTACAAGTCAAACTGTGGTACATGTAATGCAAGTGGTAAAGACAGCCCACAGTATTTGCAATTTAATGCAATTTCATCAACCGTTATTGGACACGCACTACCAACAGCCCATGTGGAGTTTTTCGGTGCAAAAGGTGAAGCAATATTTGACAGTGGAGCTAAAACCAGCATTGCCAGCCCAGAATTGAAGAAAATTCTTTCCGCAAATAAATGCATTTTTCAAGAGGTGCGTGCTGAAGTCACCTTAGCAGATGGCTCTGTTACCACAGGTAAAGTCATGTCCACTATTTGCGATATAGTCATTGGAAGTCGAATGCGGAAAATAAGATTACTATACCTCCAAAACGCCACAAAAAACCAAACTCTTATTGGAACCGATTTTCTAGAACAAGCTGGCATTGTACTCAATATGGGTCAAAGATATTGGTATTTTGAAGACGATCCCAAACGGAAATACGCATTTACCAGGTTAATGGAAACCAAGGTGTGCTCACTAGAAACCGAGAAGGAAGTGTCCCCGTGTAGAAAAGCAATCAAAGAGATGTCCCCTTTTATTAAATTTATTGAAGGTAAGAATAGTTTATCACCTTTACCTGGGACTCCAAAAACTGATGTTCAAAAGCAATCACCTTTACCTAAAGCGCCCACATTTGCTTAGCCCGCAAGGAAATATGACAGACCCAGAGAAGGTGTCTGCACAGTACAATCGAAGAAGCCCTCGAAACGTCAAAGAATTATTGTCATTTTTACAGGCATGTTCTTGGTATCGCCGATTTATACCATCATTTGCAGATGTATCTAAGCCTTTGTCAGTCCTATCGAAGAAATATACAGTATGGCGTTGGGGCGTTGAACAACAACAATCCTTTAACAATTTGAAGAAACTATTGACAACAGCACCCATATTGAGACAAGCTGTTGATGGTGAACCATTTATTCTGAAAAAAGATGCCAGTGGTTATGCTCTTGGTGCAGTTTTGCTCCAGGGGGAGGGCCAAGATGAACATCCTATTGCAGGCTACTTTCGGATGCAGAACGTAATTATTCAACAATTGGGCGGGAAGCACTCGCAATTGTTTGGGCTGTCCATAAGTACCGCGGTTATATTGAAGGAGCCCCTGTGAAATTCGTAACTGACCATCAACCCTTGAAATGGTTGATGAAAATCAAAACACCAACAGGGCGCCTAGCACGATGGTCATTACTGTTGCAACCATTTAATATTCTGATTGAGTATAAGCCAGGAAAGACCAATGTCATTGCCGATACGCTCTCAAGACCGCCCTGTGACGATGAGCATGCCGATTCCAATCCTTGATCTGCTCATTTTCCATTGAGATGCCAAGAAAAAGTGCAAGCGAATTGAGAAATAGTCAACAAAATGACCCTCAACTGAAGACGATTATTGAATGCATTGAGAAGAATACTTAGGATGTACCTTATTGGTCAAAAAGAGTTTATATCATAAATGACGGCGTCCTATACTGTTACAACAATGAAGATTCGGAAGATGCTCAGCTCGTAATACCCATTGAAGAAAGGCCAAACATACTTAAGTGCTACCACAATGATGAAACTGCCGGTCACCATGGTATTGAACGAACCATTTCCAAAATTACATCCAGATACTACTGAAAAGGCATTGAAAAACATGTCAAAGAATGCTTAGAATGCCAAAGATACAAGGCTACAAATTTGAAGCCTGCTGGACTTTACCAAACAGATTCATGTTTCCAGAGGTTTGAAGTAGTTGCCATTGATCTCTTTGGTCCATTGCCCGTTTCACCAAAAGGATTTCAATGGATATATGTCGTTAGCTGTTGGGTTGAACTTTTCCCCTTAGAAGTAGCCACAGCGTATGCCTGCGCAAAAACATTAATCGATGAAGTGTTTCTACGATATGGGGTACCCAGGAAGCTCATCAGCGACAATGGTGTACAATTTGCTTCGGTAGTCATGCAAAAAGTCGTCTACTGTCTTAATATCGAACACATACTAACACCAGTTTATCATCCTAAGGCCAATCCTGTCGAGCGTAAAAATACGAAATGATCATCAATCTTGGGATAATAAATTGCCTAGCATTCGTTTTGCAATGAACACAACACTATGCCAAAGTACAAGGTACACTCTACCTTAATTAACTTTTGGGCGTGAACTTCGTACACTTGATGACGTACAACATGATCTAAAAGCAATAATCCAGTCTGAAAATTTTTTATCGGAAATAACGCCATATTTACAACGAACGGTAAATAACTTCAAGGATGTAAAAGAAAACGTCCACAAACAACAAGATCATAACAAACAAATCAGCAACAGTCAAAGACGAAATCAGCTTACATTATACATTGGATCCATAGTGTTGGTTACAACACGTATATTGAGTAACATCAACAAAAAACTTTCATCAAAATTTGTTCCAAAGCGAGATGGTCCATACGTTATCATAGACAATAAGGGTCTACATCCTACGTGACAGCCCATGAGGACGACTTGAGCCTTCCAATTGGGACGTACCATGCCTCAACCCTTACACCAGTGATCTGGTCAGAAAATCAATCCAAGAAGCCATTAAGAAAGATGCGAACTAGGGGCCGACCTAGAAGATGAGTTTTGATGCCTCATCGGGACGATTTCAGCATGAAAGGGGTTGACTGAAACAGTTCAACATTATTAATTTCATTTACTTTATTTTATGTATTGCAATCATTTATTTTCTTATTATTATCCGTTTTCACACATATTATTTGAATTTAACATATAACGGATTTATATTTGCATTTAACGAATGTTATAAAATGCAACCCTGTTTAGTTATTGATCATTTTGTACAACTCTGTTTGTTTACCTTGTTTTCCTACATATGTGTATCTGTGAGTTCAAAAACACTATATGTATAAGTCGAGCACATTGAATGAAAAAAACACTTTGCTTTCAACCTTCAACTGATACACAACTTTGTCTAGTTCATTTACCGGACGGGTTGTAATTTTTTTGAAGTTATCTAAGTAAAAGTATTTTTTTTAGTTAAATACTGTTCCGTTTTTATTTATCGGGTTTGTGCTATTCTACATGAATAGAATATACAATCTTCGCAATAAGATTTCTACAAAATTAAATTTGATGTGAATACACCTTTGTACAATTGGAAATCCATTATATAACAGGAAAAGTATTTATAAGGCAATTCATATACATAATGGATCAATAAGTGGTCTCGATTTTTCTATAGGACTCGAAAAACTACATCAATCACCGCTTACCACGTGGGGGTCCATTCAAAAGATGTAGCATGAAAATTTAAATGAAATAATTTTTTAGTGGTTAAAATTAACAGGAAGTTGCTAGGATGACGTTTAGAGTCGAACGTTTTCTATATTTTTTTTAATTGAAATTACTTAATTTATAAAATAACTTTATTTCCGCCCCATTTGACCAAAAACTCTGTTAATTAATCAAGTGGTTAAACGATTACAGCAAAAGCCGGATTGAATGAATATTCTTATAAATGTAAACATAGTTCAGTTGTTAAGAGCAACAGAGCCATAGTGAGCGTTTGCAGGCTAACCTTAACACAATTTCATATAGGTATTGCTGTATGTTGAAATGAGAACAAAAAATATTTGAAGACAAATTTATTTTGTAGATAGCGAAAACGAAAAAATAAGATTTATATAGTATATATATGTTTTTATGTATGTATATTTTTATTTATTCCTACACGACAACTGAATTTTTGTTCTTTGCATGAATCAACATTTCATACATTTTTAAGGAAACAGGTATAAATTGTTTAAATGGGTTTGTGTATGGCTGTAAATGTGGTTTTCTCGGTAAGTGTGTATATCAGACATGCTCACACATGCTGCTGTATACATATTTTCATGCATGAATAAAAATGTATATTAAAGATGTAATTTGACAGCGTGATTTTGTTACAAAATATTTTCAATTTGTAGGTTTAAATATATTTGTGAAAGAAAATTAAGCATAAATTTTTCGACAATAAATTGAGCAGGAAAACGCTATAATAAGGGTATTCGTTTTAACTACTTGAACGAATTCGTATATTGGATTGGTGATTCCCGTTCTTTTCGTTACCAAAATCTTCCTTCGTGTTGAGTAGGATGTATAAACAAATTACTCGCCGAAAGATTACTAGAAATACTTACTGTGGTGGTTGTGTATGTTCTCAGGGGTTTAAATAGAAATAAGTTTTAAGGTCTTATGCAAAAAAATCTTAATTGATGCTTGAAGTTCACGTTAGTTAATAGCTACTTTAAGGCTAACATTCCTATGTTAAAAAATTATATGCAAAAACAGTGCGTTAACTATTGCATACTTCAAATAATTTTACTTGTTGATACTGGCAACGTCATCATTCTCTCTTGTCTCTTTGTAGTTAACGATGCAAAATAGTGAGTACTAATTCATCCTGATAGTCGGATGTTTTAACAATGTTTTGTATTTTTTTAACATAAAATAACATTTTTAATTTTTTATATGCAAAATAATATATATACTACAGAAAAAACATAAACTAAATATATTTATAATAGTGCAAAATAATAAATACGCCATTTTTTGTTAAGGGTTTAAACCGATTATTTAAAAAACAACCATTCTTTACTTGTGTTGATTGCATGTACATCACTATCAATTTTATTGTTTTTACATTATGTGTGTTAATACTTTGAATGATATATACCGTCATCAGCGTGACCGTTTGTGCTACTAAAGTATCACTTTGCTACTTTTAGTGCCATTTTTTTTAAATGTGCTAAATCTGCTACTTTTTGTTATACTCTGCCCCTTTTTAGAAATACCATCATATCTGTTGATATCATTCTGCTTCTGTAAGCATTATTTTTTATGACAGCTTATTTCGTACTTTAACCTATAGGAAAGCTAAAGTGTTTGCAACAAAATACATACATACAGCCAAAAAACTTAATGTAATGCGATATCTGAATCCAACATTTTTAAAGACAAATGAAGACATAAATTTTTATTAATGAGTTTAAGTTATTAGAGAGTAAAGTAAACGACAAAAGCTACGAACATATCTTTACAATTACTAATCCGGAAAGTTTTTGGTACGAATTAGGAAAGCTAAAAAAAACGTTTGATGAACATTTATTTTTTAATTTATATAAATTTTCGACATATATATTCACTTTACCACATAGCAGTGCTACTGCTGAACGTATTTTTTCAAAATTAGCACTAATGAAAAATAAATTGTCAAATAGATTGAAGGTTAGTACTTGTGAAGATATGCTTTCAGCATTAAATTTGTTGGAAGTTGATTTGGAAGATTGGAGTCCTACAGAAGACTTTATCAAGAAATATATAATACATTTCCAAAAAATTAAAACTTAAAAAATTTAATACAAATGTTTTCAAAATATAACTCATTTAAAATACCAAAATACCTGATTTTATTATTCATATATTATTGAATTGTTATATTGTTTTATATGTATAAATTTTATATAAAACTTTATAAAAGTTGTATTAACAATTAACTTTTTTGTGAATGTTTTCGTTTTGTTTTTAGTTATTATATATTAACAAAAGTTATTCTTTAATAAAAAGAATAAAATAAACTTAAAATCGTATTTTTACTTTGAATTTTTGGACTTTAAATAGTTGCCCCTTTTTTTAAAAAAATCCCGTTTTTCGTGCCACTTTTATTTTTTAAATTCCCTTTTTGTGCCACTTTTCGAAATTTCTCAACGGTCACGCTGACCGCCATAGATGCTGCTTAAGGAACTCATAAGAAAGAAGGTAAAAGTCATTGAAAACAAATATACGGACAACAATACCAACCATTCAAAGAAAAAAGCATGGGTGGAAGTGGCAGAACGTTATATACATCACATATACATATATATATATATATATATATATATATATATATATGTATGTATATATATATATATATATATATATATATATATATATATATATTGTTACGTTTTTAGACCTTTTCGTAAAAACGGTTTTTACTTATCCTTCAAGGATTCGTTTAATTGCATCAAATTAAAAACACAGACAATTACTTTTAGAAATATAATGCGGCAACACTTTATTTACTATTTAATTAACACGAGTATTTGTACTACTAAACACTTAGCGATGTTAACACGTCTAGATTAAAAATCTCACTGATCCCGCTGTTCACTGGCAGCGACTTTATATAGCAAAATGACGTCGTCTGGTAACTTCGCGAAGCATCTGGTCATGGTTGTTGTTGGTTGTGCTTTACTTAACATGTAGCTATATACGTGTGTTTGTATATATGACAATGCTGTCTTGTGTTTTGTTTATTGTAACTATGTGTGGTTGTATGTATGAGTGCTCTGTGTGTTGTGTAGTTTTGTTTCTTCTTGTGCTATGTGGGCATGTTGCTGTGTATATTTGTGTGTATGTTGCTGTGTATATTGATGTACATGTTTAGTTTTTTATTAGCAGCGAATACTTGCGTACAAGATCATTAAGAATAACATCATCATCTCTTAGCATTGATGTTACTAAGTTTTTCGTTATTGTTGTTTACACTTATTATTGCACAGCCTCGAATGATCTTGTATATTCTCAACGATGTATCCGGAATATTCCATTTCCGTTAATTCAAATATTATCTGCATGGTGTTGACCAGGGTTGGAACATTTTGACATCTAGAGATGAGTTTGATAGTGCTGCCAAGTACATATAGCCATATTGTCGTTATATTTAAATCTACTTTTGAACTTTGTAACACTGCCGCCCACTTAAGCCTGTTCGACCCGAATAGGCATACAATCACCTCTTCCATAGTGCGCCAATCGTTCGAGATGTACCATCTTCATTTTCGACCTTGGGTTATAGCATTTCTGTTTCCGGTACACGACGTCATTCCCTCTCTTAATCACTTTATACGGGCCATCCCAGTGAGTCTGTAATTTTGGGGACAATCCTTTCTTCCGTTGGGTTTTATAAAGTAGAACCAATTGTCTAGCCTTCATGTTGTCACTGACCATCTGGATTCTGTTATGCATCTTACTCCGATTGTTGCTGCGATTACGATAATTATTGCCATAATAACCACGATTGTTGTAACTGTCACCACTGTAATTGCTTATATTACGATTATTGTAGTTGCCGCGTCCTCTATAAACTCCGCGCCTTGTAGATGACACACCAAATGTTTCACCATTCAATATCCGTTCCTGGCGCCAATCATAATTCTTATTCTTTGTACGAACTCGTGTAGTTCTACCGGAAATATTATCAAAGAATGTTTTGGTCTTATCGTAGCCTACAGTAATTTCTTTTTCTCTTGGTTCATGTTCACCAGCTCCAGTTTCATTGCCGAACTCATCCTTTTTATCAGTTTCGCCATTCATCTGTTCTGATTTTGGTTCATCGCTCACCTTATGTTTTGGTAGTCGTGACCGAAGTTCTTCGAACTTAGTATTTGCTTGTTCACAATCGAAATCTTGCTCAAACTTAATGGGATTACCTAAAGGCTTCTGACTCACACTGGGACCATTAGCTGATCTATAGGCCATTATGTTACGCATATTAGAACGTGGTCCCATTCCATAATTGCTCATATTGTTGCCACGACTTGTATTCCAATTGCGCCGATTAGGGTTACCGCCCTGATAATTGCGTTGGTTGTAATGATTCATGCTATAATTTTCCATCATACGACTGGAACAATAATTACCGCTGATGCGTTGCTGATTGTCTCCACGTTGATTTGGATGGTTCTGCCGCTTACGACCAGCATCGCACGATTGACCACCACCACCATGGTTAGACTTATTTTGATGATTCTTATGATGTTGCTGCTGTGGTTCTAAGTTCACTCGTTTGCTGTTTCTTGGTGGCGAAACAGATCTACCTCTTTTTCTTCGTGCTTTGCAGCTGCGCTGAAAATGACCGATTTTTCCGCAGTTAAAGCACTTAGGCTTTTCTTTGGTAGCACTTTCCGCCAACAGTTGTCGCATTGCCTCCTTAACACTAGCGACTAGGTTATTATCATTCTCGGACAAAACATCCACATTCCGCACCTTACATATCTGTGGCTTGAAAACCATCCTTGCAGTCTCTTGTGCCAGCGCAAATGAAACAGTCTCAGCGAAAGTCGATTTCTGCGTTGCGCACACAGCTAGTTTGACATCAGAGTCGCGAATGCCATTAACGAACGCCTCAGTTTTAAAGTGGTCCAGGAACGGGTGACTCTCGCCTGGATATGTGAGCTGCACTAAACGCTCGATTTCCATTGCGAAATCTTGTAGAGACTCGTTAGGCTTCTGAACTCTACATCGCAATTCCATTCTGTATAAATCGCGCTTGTGCTCACCACCATACTTGCGCTGCAATGCTGCCATTATTTCATTATAGTTGCTTCTGCTGCTTACTGGCACGGTCTCAAGAACCTCTGCGGCTGTACCCTTTAAGGACAAAATCAACTCTATGGCCTTTTCTTCAGCATCCCATCCATTTCTACTAGCGACCGTCTCGAACTGGAATCTAAAGATGCTCAATGGTACGCTGCCGTCAAAGCATGGCGCTTTTATTCGCGCAGAAACCTCCGCAACTGCTCGTACTGGCCCGCCACTACACTCAAGGTTATGCACTTTGTCTTCTAGAGCATGCAATTTTTCTTCGAACTCTTTTGCATGCTGTTCCAGGCCACCGCTTTCTAAATGTTGGACTCTATCTGCCAGCTCTGAGAATTTATTCTCAATAGAATCCACCCTCCTATTAATGGCCTCAGAAACCTCTACCAGAGTCTCGTTCGTGGCTCTATTTGACTCCTGTATTTCTGCTACAAGCTTTCCAGTGCTGATTTCCGAGTTCTGTTTTATTTGAGTTATTTCGGCTACAAGCTTTTCAGTGCTGATTTCCGAGTTCTGTTTTATTTGAGTTATTTCGGCTACAAGTTTGTCGCTGCTGATTTTTGATGCAGTTTGTGCATCATTGATTCCTTTTATCTGAATCATCATAGCAGCGAACATTGAATTTATGTCCATGCTGCTGCTCGTAGCAGGAGGACATACCTCTACATCGTCTTTGTCCTCAAACTCGTATGTCCCGATGTCGATGCCGCGATTCTTAAACTCATCTATCAGCCTCTTCTGCAGTTCAGCCTTGTTACCTGCTGTTGGTAATTCCCGCTTACTAAGCTCCTTTTTTAGCTGTTCAACTTTTAGCTCATCAAATTTCATAATTATTAATTTTTTTATGTCCTTTTTTTCCTTAAATTGCAATGTCCTCTTTAATTATTTTTGCAATTCCACTTCTGACACCAATTGTTACGTTTTTAGACCTTTTCGTAAAAACGGTTTTTACTTATCCTTCAAGGATTCGTTTAATTGCATCAAATTAAAAACACAGACAATTACTTTTAGAAATATAATGCGGCAACACTTTATTTACTATTTAATTAACACGAGTATTTGTACTACTAAACACTTAGCGATGTTAACACGTCTAGATTAAAAATCTCACTGATCCCGCTGTTCACTGGCAGCGACTTTATATAGCAAAATGACGTCGTCTGGTAACTTCGCGAAGCATCTGGTCATGGTTGTTGTTGGTTGTGCTTTACTTAACATGTAGCTATATACGTGTGTTTGTATATATGACAATGCTGTCTTGTGTTTTGTTTATTGTAACTATGTGTGGTTGTATGTATGAGTGCTCTGTGTGTTGTGTAGTTTTGTTTCTTCTTGTGCTATGTGGGCATGTTGCTGTGTATATTTGTGTGTATGTTGCTGTGTATATTGATGTACATGTTTAGTTTTTTATTAGCAGCGAATACTTGCGTACAAGATCATTAAGAATAACATCATCATCTCTTAGCATTGATGTTACTAGGTTTTTCGTTATTGTTGTTTACACTTATTATTGCACAGCCTCGAATGATCTTGTATATTCTCAACGATGTATCCGGAATATTCCATTTCCGTTAATTCAAATATTATCTGCATGGTGTTGACCAGGGTTGTAACATTTTGACATCTAGAGATGAGTTTGATAGTGCTGCCAAGTACATATAGCCATATTGTCGTTATATTTAAATCTACTTTTGAACTTTGTAACAATATGTATATATATATATATATATATATATATATATATATATATATATATACATATATATATGTATATATATATATATATATATATATATATATATATACAGCCACATGATCATTTCCTTTTTTGAAATTTCTTAAATTTTTTAGCTTCAATAGTTAATGTGTCGGGAGTCAACGCACAATAACACTGCTCAAAAAACAGTGGATGGCTACCAAAATTGTATTTTGGTGATGTTCCACATCCCTGCTGTCTACTTCAATGTCTTGTTTTACCAATGTTACAATTTTCCTCACTGTTTCCTTGCTAAAACGGTACTTCTCTTTTATAAGTACGTGCCCGATAATAGCCCGCTATTTGGTTTATACGTTCTAAATAAAAATTACACATTGAATAAAATTTTCACATCGAAATAAATAATTTTACCGATTCTGTTCATTAAATTTAATGTATCGATTTTTAATATAAAAATACACAAAACTGAAATGCTTTAATTAAAAGTTTTCACAAAACTTTTGAAAAAAAAAATATTTAACACCGCTTTAAAGTACATGAGGAGCTACTTTAAATTATTTGATGTTAACATCGGTTTACAACACGTGTGTTAAGCTAACAACCGTTTTTGCATTATACTTTAAGGAATTTTGCTTAACATTGGTTTACCAGTCTGTGTTAAGTTTTTTTGCATAAGGCTGTTAATCATTAGAATATAAAATTCATTTATTGGGTTTGTATAAAAAAATATAAGTTGACGGTTGTATAAAAGAAAATATACGTCATTAGTTGTACACACCAGGGATGATAAAAAGCAATTAAAAGGCACCCCGAACAGGACGTAGATCTGGCTGGAGTTCTTCCGGGTAATTACGATTCGTCCAAAGTGGACAACTTTACAGCGGTTAATAATGATTACAATTTTAAAGTGATGATAATTGGTAATTATAATTCAATAACAATTCATCTTAGAAAATTTATTCAAGTACAGGTTTAATGATTTTATGTTTTGTCAAACATTAGTTTGGACATGCCACCGCCTCCGAATTAGGTAGTGGTGGATGAAACTGTACTGGAGCATAGCAATTGATTTGATAGCCTCAGCTAGAATATAGGGATTTAGTATGTTCTGGATTGTTGATAATTGTGACGCTGGTGGTTTTGACGATTTTGCTGGCACTTGTTTTGTGACTGGCATATGTTGTTTGAGTTTCCTCAACTGGCCGGTAGTGATACCTCTGATGGGTTTGTGGTATCTCGATGCGGTATGAAGAAGAGTATGGTGTAACCGATCACACTTTCTAAAAGTGTCCATTGAAGTACATGATTTGATGATGTGGTTTTTTGCTAGGCAGTTGATGCAATAGTGGTGGCGATCGACTACTTCTTGCCTCTCTTTAAAACTCATTTTAAGAAATGCATAGCACAGCCTTATTGGATGATATCTTTTGCATACTGCGCATTGGAATAATTTTAGCTTGCATCGGCTCATATCTTTTCGAAAAGTCCTTGCATTTGCACGAACGAATTCACAGTGGAAAAACCTATTACAAATGTGATTTATGCAGTGAAAGTTTTGTTACCCACCTTAAGTTTAAATGGCACATGAAAAATATGCACGACGAAGAAGAAGCGGCCGCCACAAATTTAAATCCTAATAAAAATAAATCTAACATTGAGCTGCCATTGGACGATTTGGTCAATATTGTGATTACTTAGTAATACAATTTTACACATTTAGGACAATATTATACCCAAGAAGGGATAAAATAATATGTAATTTTTAAACACAACTGCACAAAAAAAATGTTAATTTGAAACGGCACTATTGACCAGTAAATTTTTTAATGTTAAAATAACAAATTGAAATATATTAAAAAAGACAAAAAAAAGTATTTAGAACACTATTAAGTTTAAGGTGATAAGAAATGACCGCTCAAATATTATTATATATTTATTAAAACGCATTTATTTTACAATGTTTTAAATTAAAAGTTTATAGATTTATTATAAAAGTCGAATGCTTTAAGTTGAAGACAAATGACATTTTATCATACAACTCACAACTAAGTAGAGAAGTCACAAAAACTAATTAATGCCTTTCAATTTTGTCCATTTAATAGAATAAAAACTTCTGTTTAGAATTAAGCTTGTCATGTTTAAAAAAAAAGAAAAATAATAATTAATAAAAAAATAGACACCAACCAGAGAAAACGTGTTTAATTTGCCTACAATTTTTCAGAAGTGGGATAGTTAAGCTGAGCAATTAGGACAATTTCGAAAAATTTATTAACAATTGTCATTTTTTAAGAATGGTAAGTAACATAATTTTACAATGGGCCGAGTTATTAACCCTGATGATAGGCGTACTTCCGCAGAACGAACGTTCTTGTCTTGTCCTGAAAATGTTTTTTCATCCAATCATCCATGACTACCACGAGATCTCCAACCTGACAGTTGGGAGTAGAAGTTTTCCATTTATAGCGTCTGTGCAGTGATTTAAGATAGTCTTCTTTCCATCGTATGTAGAATTGATCATGAAGGGCTTTTAGTTTTTCCCATCTATTTATAATGGACATGGTTTCAGAGTGGAGTTCAGGGAAGCCGAGTATGGGAGCTCCTCTCAGAAAGTGTCCAGGCGTTAAGGCCGTTAAATCAGAGGGATCTGCTGACAAGGCCGAGATTGGACGGGAATTTAGCACTGTCTCTATTCTGGCTAAAATAGTTGAGAACTCTTCAAAATTAAACTTTTGGGCGCCTGCTATTCGCTTTAAATGAAATTTAAATCTTTTGACCGTAGCTTCCCACAGACCAACCATGTGTGGCGGCATAAATTTCCATTCAAAGCCGAGAGTTAAGTATTTTTGGGTTACATGTTGTGCTGTGTTTGATAAAAATGAGGCAAACTCTTTTTCGAGTGCTCGACTGGCAGCCAAGAAATTTCTTCCGTTGTCAGATGTAACCCGTTGGGGAGCCCTCGCCTCCCGAGGAAGCGAGTAAATGTTGCATAAAAAGCAGCTGTCGATAGGTCTGAGCACGCCTTTGTGCTGAAACAAACGAAAACGCACACATATCCCTTTGCATATGGGGAATTACGTAAGGACGAGGTTTTCAGTTCGAATGGTCCGGCGAAATCAATTCCGGTTACCTGGAAGGGTGGTGATAAGTTACACCTTTCGACCGGTCTGAGCTAATATAATTAGTGCTTCTTTTACAAATCTCATTTCCGGTTGCGTTATATTTCCCCGGCCCGTGGAGTGTACATTTGGCCAAATTTTCCTAATGGCTTTATTAAAAAATTGGAAAACATAACATACAGCCCGTAGAGCTCTTGTGTAAGATGAAAATCTGTGTAAAATATAATTTTCTTGAACGTGGGAGTATAAACCGGGAACTACTTCAGTGGATTCTGTTACCTTTAGTGGGTTTATTTGGGACATTCTAAAGCGGGATTTTTTAGCCATGATGGGTCATGCCACCAAAGTGAATTGTGTACTAACTCTGTAGTTTTCATCCTCTTGTTCCAAGATCGGCGGGGTTATCATGGGTTGGCACATGTCGCCATGGAACTAAGCTATATATTTGCGTGATTCTATTTGCAACGTACGTTTCCCAAGTTGCGTGGGGTTTCGATAGCCAACCCAGTGTTATGGTAGAATCTGCCCATAAATATATCTCTTTGGGCTTCAGATTTAGTGACGAGACAACATATATTGTTAGCTTTGCTAGCAATACTGCACCACTAAGTTCTATACGGGGAACTGAAACAGTCTGTATCGGGGCAACTTTGCTTTTAGCAACTAATAAATTATATATCTGTCTGACACGTTATATATAAAGTGGCACAATATGAAGTATCTGAGAACCCATGTATTTGTATGAAATCATTGGAGAGGTGTTGCAGCCATCTAAGAATATAAATTTGCTCAACTTGTGGCAAATCTCGTAAGAGCTCGTTCCATTTTTGCTGACATTCAGAGGAAACGTCGTCGTCCCAATCTAAACCCGGCAGTCATAATTGCTGTATTAATATGTTTGCTCTAATTACTATCCCATCCCGCGGGATCAAAGAGTTTTGACACTGCTGATCTTTTGATATGTAATGCGGGTGTATTAAATGGGGAAAAACATTGGGCATTCCATTTAATGCCCAATGTCTTAGTGGAGCCCAATGTCTATATAATATAGTAGGGGTATACTTGCATTTGCCGATACATTTTTTGGATATCGCCACTGAAAACGAATTGATATCTTCTCCAGTTCAGTATTATTGATATTAAATCGTTTTGCAGTGTTGGGCCAGCATATAAAATATCATTGAGTGCGAATTGTGACTTTGTCTTCCGAGAAGCATTAAAAACTACTCCCACTCTTGCAGTTTTGTGGTCTGGGCGTACAACTGCGTGATGAAGTAAGTAATATAAGCAGTATTTTCCATTGCGGACTATTTCATTTGATAGACTTTCCTCCATATGGTCAAGAGTTAAGTATTCAATTATTTATTACTTCCTTATACTTAGATTGAAAACTGGGATCTTTTGCGAGAGATGTTTCTATGGTAGAATACTGGGCTAAGGCTATGAATCGAGATAATCCTATAAATACTTTTTCGTGAAATTCTGTCTTGAAGGGTAGCCTAACTATGTATCTACCATTCTGATTACGTGTCGTTGTTTGGTTTTAGTATTCTTCACAGAAAACATCTTCTATTGAAATGGTGCTGGAAGTGCGATATTCTTCTGGTTCCCAAAATTTTTTAAAAGATTATTTAAGTCGGAAGTTTCGGATGCAATAACTGTTGTAGTGAAAGTTTGCACAGTGTGAGTTTCTATAGGACCGCTCAAAACCCATCCGAAAATGGTATTGTATGCTGACGTTCGACCACATATATTCTTTTTTATGCCTTCAATATTTACTGAGTGTTCATAATCACTTCCCAGTATTTAATCTATTTGAGATGCCTTATTGAATGTTGGGTCTGCTAGATCTAATTCTGCGAATTCCGTCGAGTGGGCTATGGGTACTATGGCAAAGGTACACGCAGGAAGTCGTTTTGTTACCTTTGACAATACTATGGCTTTAATGGGAATTCTCAGGTTGTGTCTTTTTGCGTATAACAAAAATTCGCATTCGCTACTCGCCGGTTGTTTCTGACCCCCAATACCAACTACTTCGAAGTGTGACTTTTTATAGGGAAGCTGGAGGCGATTTCTTATCCTTTCCGTTAGAAAAGTTCTTTGAAACGCGGGATCAATTAATGCTCTAATAGTAAATAGCTCACCTTGATGCTCAATTTGCATTAATGATGTGCGTAATAAAAGGTTTTCGTTCATAGTGACACAATTGGCTTGAACCCTTTTTGAATTAGTCGGTAAGTCATCCGATATAGTAACAGCTGAGTGAGTGCTATGGTGGTCTGAGTCATATTTTGAGGAAATTTATTTCTGCCATTTTAAACATTTCCTTTGTAATGAAGACCGTTTGAACTTTGAGCTGTGGTATGAAGCTGTTGCCTCATATGCAACAGTGTGTGTTTCTGTTTTCTGCAGTGAATGCACGTGTGGATGCTACGGCAATTTGCCTTCAAATGTGAAGAAGCGAGGCAGTTGTTGCAGAACTTGTTTTAAATAATTAAAAGTGATCATTCACTTGTTGCACTGTGAATGATCTAAATCGGGAACATGCTCTTAACGAATGGTTTTCGTTACATAACTTACAGGAAGGAGTATTCAAATTTTCTTGAGAGAGATATGTATGTACATTCGTTTGGGGCGCTTTTCTCAGTGTAAATGAGTCTCTTGAAGTTTTTATACTAGTTAAGCGTTCCACTTCCTCATACCTGCTGGCAAGGAACGGTGACATATCTGTCCATTTTGGAAGGTCACACGGAGTTTTAAGAGACTGTTGCCACAGTGAGAGAGTGACTTCTGAGAGCTTTGTGGAAACTAGTCTTATTAAAATTGGGTCCCAACTGTCAATTTGAACGTCTAGCACTTCTAGTGTTGCTAGTGAGTCATTCACAGCCGACTGAACTTTTCTTATCGACTCGCTATCCTCGCTTCTTGCCGCTGGTATGTCAAACAGGATTTTAATTTGATTATCCACGAGAACTCTTTTGTTCTCGTACGGAGTCTTCAGCGCGTGCTATGCCAATTCAAAAGTGTTGTTTGACAGCGGGTATCTTTTCAAAATGGAACCGGCTTCACCCTTCGTTTTATTTCGAAGGTGATAAAGTTTCGTGACAGGAGTGAGTTTTGAATGATTTATGTACACCGTAGTAAACATGTCACGGAATTATGATCATTGTTCATAGCTACCATGGAAAACCTCCGTATCGCACGGTGGAGTTTAATACAGTCAGAGTTATGCTGAATGACCGTTTGAGTTGTATCTTCAGGAACTACCGAGTACCGAGGAGTGGATTGAATCTGGGTTGTCCTTGGGCTTCAGTCCTCAGAGATCTCAATAAGGCAAGTATCGCGGAAGAGCAGCTATAATACTCTTCCGTGCAAAGGTCAAACTTTTCTTGAGCTTCAATCTTAAATTCTTCACTTACTATTTCGTCAGGGTATAACTTAACATCTTCGTGGGCTAGGTTTACCTTATCCCATCTTGTGTCCAAGTCTCTTAACTTGACTTCCAGAAGGGTTTCATGCTGTTCGCCCTTGTTAGTTTCTCTAAATTTTTCGCAAAATGTGAGAAGATGGTCACAATCAAATTGGAAATGCTCCTTAGCATTAGGGTTAGAAGACCGTGACGTGGAAGTCATTTTTGTTTTTATGTTTTATGGCCTGATGTGAGGTAAAATACAGTGGCTAGGCTGGGGCTAGATTTCTGATCTAGAAAAACTTAACTTCGGGTATATACTCGGGTCTAGGGGCTATATGAGGATAGCACTAGATTGAATCTGTAGTTAATAGTAACATACATTTGTAGATAAGTTTTGCAAATTTTCGCACTATTTATTCTGTATTTGTTTATTGCGATTATGAGTATGAACCTCAGTACATGTTATTATTATCTTTTAAAACCTACTATAGGACGGTTTAGGGGTTCCTGTTTTTGAAAAATAACTCAAATTTTTTTTTAGCTAAATGATTGATAAGTGTACTCGAAGTGTTTTCCAAGAGTGGCTTTTATGGTATGCTATATTTTGACAACTGTGCGAAATTATAGCAACTAGGATTTTTCTCAACAATTAGAATCTTATTGATGTGAAATTTACGGTAAGTATAAGTTTCCTTTCTTAATGACTTTGATTAAATGGTTAGGTCAGTAAAATTAGAATTTATTTAGGTGTTAGGTAAGGTAAGTATATATATTTTTTTAATATTTATTTTTTAAATATATTTAAGTGTAAAGTAAGGTAAGTATTAAATTTTTTTATTATTTATTATATTTTTTTCTTAATTCTTTGTAGGTAAGTACAAAATTTTGATAATTTTAGCACAATTATAGGTAGGAATAAAATTCTTTTATTTTAAGTTCAGTAGGTTTTCTTTATTTAACCTGCTAGTATATATTTGATAATCTCATTTATCTTATTTAATTCCTCTTTTGTGTGATAAAAGCGTTTTCGGAAATTATTGATTGGTTTCTGGGATCGACTGAAATTCAATTTACGGTAACCCTGTTGGATTCTTTTACATACACACGAGTTATGTTGTATAAACAGGGATGGGAACGTGGTACCATCAATTATACAATTTACATATATGTTCAATGTTAACTAATAGTTGTCATTTTTGCAGTGGATATGCAAATTTATTTTGATTGAGTTTAAATTTTAGTTAAGTATATACTTAGTTTGCTCTTCTATTCTTTTTAAATATTTATATATATATATATATATAAATATTTTTGAAAATAGTTTGTAATTTACAAGTTGTGAATTCTCAGATGGTTTTCGGAAGTATATGCATAAGATAAGAGGTTTTTAACTTTTCAAAACTGTGGTTAAAGTCTACTGACGATTTGGTAAAGCACCAATGAAATGCATATAGACATTGCTTAACCACCAACAAATAAATTTCATTTATTTATATATATATATATATATATATATATATATATATATATATATATATATATGTATATGTATATATGTATATATATATATATATATATATATATATTATTTTTCTTTTTAATCTCTTGGTGTATGTATAAGAAAAGATGGGATTAATGAGTGAGCATTTATGTTTTATAGCACTATACGATCAAATGTGATATTCCATACATTCGCTATTGAGACGTTTGATTATATATGTATTCCTCTAGGTAATAAACTTTCCGTCTCTGTGTAGAACTGCTGAAATTGGTTTTGAAATGTGTTTGTAATAATACATGTATATGTGGTTTTGGCTATACAAAATTACTAAATTTTTTATATTTTCCTTTTAATGCTGGTTCTGATGATATTGCTTTTACTCGTATATCACTTTATTATTTTCGTCTACTGTCTTTTATTTAATAGACTTTAACATTGACTACTACTGAGAGCAAAATTTTAAAACCCGGGGCACATAAAATCCGTCATATGTTCTACGTCGCCTTTTTCAACCGACATTAACGCATTGACGGATAAGGCTGGCACAATGAGCACTTATTTTAACTGTTATTTTGCTTTACAAAGCTCGAACTTGTATTAAAAAAATAGATAGAGGCAGAAGGTTTTGGGTAAGGCCACTATATCAAGACCGCGACATTAATGGATTTTTTGCAGCAAATTTTGAGAGGATGTTTGATGGTGATCCTGAGCAATTTAAAAACACTGTAAGGATGCCTAAAGCAAGGTTTACTTTTTCATTTGGTAAAAGAAGATATGTATATCTAAGAACTCCAACAGACCACCCATACATGCGAAATGTCGACTTTTCCTGACTCTGATGTAAGAAACGTTTTTATATTTTTGCAACTATTATTCATAAATTTATAGTTATTTAGCTCATGGAGGCAACAATCAAATGTTTTCATCAGCATTTAAGGTGGGACGTACGACCGTGCCAAAAATTGTGTTGGAAACATGTGATGTTCTTTGGAACACGCTTGGTTTTGTGTATTTGTCGATACCTCAAAAAGATGAGTGGAAACGCATTGCTAATGATTTCAACACAATGTGGAACTTCCCAAACTGCGTTGGAGCCATTGATGGCAAACACATTACCATAACATGTCCACCAAATTCTGGCTCGCAATTTTTTAACTAAACTCTATAGTTCTTTTAGCAACTTACGTTTACAAGTATCGATCTTGGTGCATATGGATCTCAAAGTAATGGAGGTATTTTGTGGAATTCAGCATTTGGGCAGAAGCTTTTTAATGGAGAATTGAATTTGCCTGAAGATTCCGTTTTGCCAGGAACAAGTGTAAAATTCCCATATTTTATGGTTGGCGATGCAGCGTTACCATTAAAAAAATGTTTAATGAGACCATATCCAGGTTTGTGAACAGCCTTAACTATAAATACATCTGTTAATACGTTTTGGATATAGGTGCAAACCTGCCTTACGAACGTTTATCAAGATCTCGTCGGGTTATTGAAAACGCTTTTGGAATTCTTGTAGCCCGCTGGAGGATTCTGTTGTCACCTTTACGAACTCAGCCATCATTAGCCGAAAAAATAGTGAAAGCTGCAGTTGTTTTGCATAATTTTTTGAAAATGAACGATGGCACCTACTGCCCGCCTGATTACGTGGACCAATACGATGGAGATAATATAATTAATGGATTGTGGCGAAATGAAACTAGGGCTCCATTACAAAGACATGGCCGAATGTTGTCTAACAATGCATCAAGAGACGCATTCAAATTAAGAGATGAGCTAATGCGCCACATCTTCTCACATCCTCTTTAATTTTCACCACTTTCATCAGCAAAAAACATATTTCACTGATGTTGAAAAAATTAATGTTCAATTGCAAACATATGTAATATCATTAAATCAAATCTGTCGGACTTTCTTGGAAAAGAACATTTGGTCGCAAATGTTTTCACCACCATGTATCTCAAACAAGACAAAATTTTGAAAATTGGTCCATAGTTTGTTGCACTCTTTCAAATATTATTCAAGAATCTCGCATGTGCATGGAAAGGATGTTCGCCGGCTAGCTCCATCAGGGCTAAGTTTCTGACCCTTGTTCTCAAAGTGCAGACATAAAAAGAAAAAAAATCACTGAACCCTCCATGCAAAAACAACAACCCTAGAGTTCAGCGGTAATCGGTTTGATATGATAATGACATCAAGGTATATATGGCACAAGGAAAGTTATGATTATGTAATACTAATAAGGACGGTTTCTGCCTCGTACTTATTAAGTGGCCCTAATACAGCATTTCCAGACCACGTTCCGTGGTGTTCACCTAACATTCCCCTTTAATAAATTTACTTCATTGGTGGATTCATATTAGAGTTCTTTCGTTTTATTTAAAAGCAATAGGAAAAAGGATCATTTGTCTTTTTAAGTTTCTTACTTGATTTTACAATTCTGTAAGGGTTATCTACTAGCAATAATGAATAAGGGTAAGTATATTGCGTAATTAATTACGTATAGTTATCAAGGAGGTACGTATGGTATAATCAAAATGTAAGTATAACAATATTCAAATATCTAATTCTAATAATAATATTCAAATATATATGAATCTACTACTAATCTTTAAGTAAATACAATAATCAAAAGGAAGTAAGTTAAATACTAGTATAAAAAGTAATAAGGTATATTTACGACATTTGTAGGTTTAGCTGGTGCTGTTGAATAGGATGCTGGTTATAGATGCGTTGCACATATTGCTGTGTTGATCTGGAGGGATGAATAGCATCATGATGCGTTGCTGATGACGAAACGTTTCGTGTAGAAGCGCTGACACGGCAGGATGCGTTTTGGATTGCTGCACTTTTTCTTTTTTTCAGCCTTGGCTTGTTTCTCTCACAATTTCTCTGGGCAGTTGTTATTAAATGGGATGTTGTAATGTGCGCACTAGTTATAATTCCTTACAGCTTCACGTGATTCTTTACGTATTAGAATAGTTTAAATCCTTCTGGTCTACCAGAGGAACTTTGGTTTCAGATACACTCTTCTGTTTGTTTCAGGTGTTAACCATTTAAAGTTTAAATTCTTTTTCTTTTATACACATTTACTTTTGGTGTAAGTTACAATTATTCCTTTTTTTGTTTGTTAAGTTTCTGCGGATTTTACACCTTATAAATGTTTAGTTCTTGATTTCTTTAATGGTTGCACGTTTTTGGTTTCTTTTTTCTCCTTAAGAGAATTAACGTTTGCTTTAATTACAAAATTTTTCTTTCTTTGTGTTAAAGTTTACTTGAGTTTTTCCCTTTTTTTTTTCTCTTAAAATTAACTTTTAGTTTTGCTTTCTTTTTATTCTTTTGTTTAAGGGAAGTTAAATTTTGTTTCAATTACAAAATTAGTCTTTTTATTTTAAAGTTTTGCTACGGCCACCACATGTATGTACATGCATAATTATTTTCAAGTCTTTTATTTGCATGTACCCAACCACCACCTTTTGCACGACCTCTGACTTCAACCAACTATTAACAACTGTAATTTTTTTTAAACCACGGCCCACGCGCGAAACTTCATGTTAACCTTTTTCTTTTTATCCTTTTTCTTTCTAGAAGTTTCTAGTGACAATTGTCGTCTTTTGATTGGCTAATTTGCATAACGGGATTAACATTCGATGCTCTTATAAAAAGAAGTATGTCAATAAAAAGAAAGAGTTAAACAGAGTTCCATTTCTTGCACAGTTGCATTTTATTATGAATCGCAAAGTTCGTTACTTAATGTTATATGTTAGCTGGGTCTGGCATAAAATGGTCATGGGGAAACACAAAATAAAATCCGTAACAAACCTGCTTCGTATCGAAAGCCTGCATTGAAGAACCAACAGGAGGGATTTTAATTCCTGCAAAAAGGATTAATGCATCATAATTCTAACTAACGTGTGGCTCGACCCACAAGCCGGGCAACTCCTAAAATAATTCTAATCCCATCTACTACGGTCGGATGTCGGAGGCATGATATTTGCCTATGTATCTCCCCTGAAGGTCCTCAATATCATAAAGGGAGTTCCCTATTTTCTTCCTGATTCTGCACTTTATGTATCTTGGGCAAAATTTTGCGTTGATGCCCTTCTTAAAATCGCTCTGTACATGATTCCTTCGGAATACCTCTTGTCCTACGCAATAGTTCACAGTCTTGCTCCTTGTGTTATACGTTCTAGTGCCCTTTTCGTGTGCCGCATGCAGATTTTCCCTTATCTTTTCGCGGATGTTCTGTAATCTATCGGAGTGTCTCACTTCAGTGTCCTCCATTAGCATATTCGCTTTTTCTAATATAGGGTACGATGAACCATGAGAGATCATATGCTGACCAAAAGTAGCAAAGTACGGTGAGCATTGTATCGCTGAATGGAAATCACTTCTCAAAACAGACAAAATTTTCGATATATTCTTGTCCCAGTTTAAATGGTCTGTTTCATTTTTCAAAAAATAACGGATTTTCGAGATAATCTCTTGATTCGCCCTTTCAGAACAATTTGCCTGTGGTGAATAAAATCCGGTGGTAATATGCTTTATTCCATATGCCAACAGAAATTCCTTTAGTTTCTTACAGACAAATTGTTTAGCATTGTCGCTGTGTAGGTACTGCGGTACGCCAAAAGTACAAAAAATGTCGTTCTGAAAAAAATCTATGACACTACTAGCTGTAGCAGCCCGCAACGGTTTCAGAAATACAAACTTGGTTAGATGGTCTATGGTAACAAACAATTGGCAATTCCTTAATTTTGAACACGGATAAGGTCCCAGGAAGTCGCAATAGAGTCTCTGAAATGGTCGAACGGTAATAAACTGATTCCCCATGGGTGGGCGTAAAATCTTGTTTACCGGTTTTATGATCTTACAATCATTGCAACATTGAATGTATTGCTTGGTCTGTTTTACCATCCCGGGCCAGTAATATCTTTGCCTAATTCGGAAAAGTGTCTTAGCAAGACCGCCATGGCAACCCTCTACCTCGTGAGCAGACTTGATAACACCAAGAGCTAACGTCCTTGGTATCCATAGACGCCAAAGGTCTGCCTCTTCGTTCTCCATGCCCCTAAACCTTACCCTTTTGTACACTACATTGTCTGATACACATAGGTCCGGTAGGGATTCCTCATTTTTGCGAATAGTGTCCTTCAATTCATTATACTCAGTGCTGTTAAAATCGAGAGAATTTGTGTCCACCTCGGGAGAGTCAGACGTCATTCGAACTTCGTCAACATCAAATCTGAAGAGAGTGTCTGGAACCACATTCAAAGTTCCCTTCCTATGTTCCATCTTAAAGTCAAAATGTTGAAGTTGCAAACTCCATCTAGCTAGCCTACCATTTAAGTCTTTTAAGCCCATCAGCCATCGAAGGCTGGAATGATCCGTTATAATTCTGAAAGGGAGGCCCTCCACGTACTGTCTAAAACGTCTGACGCAGATCACTGCTGCAAAGCACTCCAACTCTGTGACTGTATAGTTACGCTGTGCCTTATTCAATTTCTGCGACACAAACGCAATTGGTCGTTCCCTATTCTGGTCATCCATCTGGAATAGAACTCCACCTACTCCCACACGGGATGCATCGCACTGTATTATGAATTCCCTAGTAAAATCTGGCTGGGCCAAGACTGGGGCGCTTGAAAGAGCCACCTTTAGTTTCTGGAATGCTTCTAAAGCCTCTTGACTAAGG
This sequence comes from Linnaemya tessellans, assembly GCA_951800035.1. Taxonomy (NCBI): domain Eukaryota; kingdom Metazoa; phylum Arthropoda; class Insecta; order Diptera; family Tachinidae; genus Linnaemya; species Linnaemya tessellans. The sequence goes on along the minus strand of OX637534.1, from coordinate 39,566,093 downwards.
AAAAAAGGTTTATTTGAGTTCCGAAGACAATCGGTAAGTGGGCCTGCCAAGTCAGAAAATTTTTTAATGAAAGCGCGATACCAGTTCGCCATGCCTACGAAGCGTCTAACTTGTCGTGGTGATCTGGGCACCGGAAAATCAGCTATACCCACAATCATTTCGGGATCCACTTTTAGTTGTCCGCTCCCTATTATATATCCCAGATACTTAATTTCCTTCTGGCAAAACTTACTCTTCTTTACATTTATCGTCAAGCCGGAGGACTTCAAACATTCTGCAACTTCGGCTAATAGCTTCAAGTGACTATCAAGATCTGAACTGCATACCAGGAGATCGTCCAGATAAATGAATACGTTCTCCCTCAACCTGGCGGGGATGGTCTTATCCATAAGGCGGCTCATTGTCTGAGGTCCATTGCAGAGGCCGAATGGCATTACCCTATACTGGTAGAGAGGCCTACCCGGTACAGCAAACGCTGTCCTCTCCCTCGAGGTTTCAGTCAATCTGATTTGGAAGAATGCATCCTTAAGATCGATACCGCTAATGAAGTGTGTATCTTTTAATCTACTGAGAAGGCCATTTATATGTGGTAAAGGATATGAATCCTTCTTGGTAAGGGGGTTTATTTTCCTGCAATCTAGACAAAGTCTGATTTTTCCTGGCTTCCGAACTGTAACTATGGGACTGCACCATGGTGAATTGGATTCCTCTATCACCCCAAGCGCCAATAATCTATCAAGCTCTTCATACACCTCGGCCTGCCTAGGCGGAGAAAGTGGATAGTGTTTACATTTTACAGGTGTAGCATCACCAGTATCAATGTGATGTTCTATTAACTTCGCACATCCTAATCCTAACTTTTCGTATGACGGAAATTCGGTTATGACCTGCCTCAGTTCATACTTCTGTTCAGGATTGAGATCATGAAGATTTAGCCTGTGATCAGGATCTAATTCAATACTAGATATTATGCGAGGAGCAAGCTCAAAAGCCCTCCAAAAATCTACCCCAAGATAGCCCTGCAGTGAAAGCGTCGGTACTATATAGAAAATGATTGGTTTTGTAATCCCCATATATGTAACCGGAAGTGAGCAATATCCCAAAACTTCCGCCTTCGAACCATTTGCTGTGGTAACATCTGATTTTATTTTCTTCAACGAAATGTCGTTTCTACTAATGAACTCTAAGCTGTCCCTCCCCAGAACAGATATGTTTGCCCCTGAATCTAAAAGACATTCTATTTCCTGGTTGAAAATTGAAATCCTTGCAAACGGTCTGCCGTCATTTGCATTACATAGTCGTGTTGTACTAATCAAGTATCTAAAAGTTTTTCTTTGCCGATATCGAAATCTACACTTCTGAATTCTGCGTGAAGGTTCAAATCTACAAGGTCCCTCTTCACTTTCTAGTTTATTGTGCTCGGAATTGTTTACTATCCTATCCGGTTTGTCAGGTTTCATTGGTTGTCGATGTTGGGTGTGAGGTGAAACCCCCTGCGAGAGTTTACACTCAAGGTCTGTTGCATACTCGGGATTTAGTTTGGAGAACGAGAGTTCCCGGTCACCTGCTCGCTCCGATTCTTGTTTTCCGAATGAGATTCGGTACACTTCGGTGTGGTTACGTCCTTCTTTCCACATTTGAAACAGAAAATGCGGCGGATTTCATCCGGGCAGTAAATGTAACTGTGTCCTAGCTGAAGACAATTCCAGCATTTTATCTTTGAATAATCTCCTTTTACGTATGATCGCCCCGCCCTGATAGCATCCACTTGTGGATCGAGCTCCTCTGGTGAATCCTGTGCCTCATCTACCGTAATTTCATTTACCCGACGTGGTCTACTCAATGTCTCCCGAGCGGTTTTACTTTCCTGTATAACTTTCTCTGCCTTTCGTGCCAATAACCGCAATTCTCCTAAATCTTTTGGATCAGAAATGAAAAGCATAATCCGCAATTCTGGATTTATATTTTTCTTAATAATCTCAATCAACGACTTATCTAACAAGGGAACCTGCAGTCGAATGTTCATTTGAACTATGTGCGAATGGAAATCATCGTAGCTCTCCTTTGGAAGCTGTTTACGCGTAGAAATCTTCAACAACAGTTCATTTTCTGTCTCAAGGGTGCCAAATTCCTTGAGAAGAGCTGATTTCAGCTGTGGATAACTAGTCCTTGGATATTGTTTTATGAACATCCAATACCAGGCCTCTGCCTTTAGTGTTAAAAACATGTGGAAATTTGCCATTAAATGCTCAAGTGGACACTGTGAACGCTCTGTGAGGGTTTCTATTTTGAATAGAAAATCATTTGCGTTGCCTTCCCCACTATAGCTAAGCTTCCAATCCTTCAGTCTAACGGAGCATGCTGAAGATGCATTCGAGAGTGGATTAATCTGATAACTACCGGACTGCTGTGTTAAATTTGCTGATGAAGGTGAAGCCGCTTCGTGGTTGGACCGACCCAAGGATTCCCTAACTGCATTAAGTTCCTGCCTAAATTCTTCCCTCATTGATCTCATCGTTTCCCGCATATATGTGGTCAGTGTCTCCATTGAGTTAATGTTTATGTTCTCCCTTCCCTCAGCTGGGATCGACGGGCCAGCTTCTGGATTGCTATTACGAGATGCCATTAGAAGCTGGTTATCAACTTGTACCTGTCTAGCTGATGGGATATCCAAATCACTCCTAGACCTATTTGTTTCGACCTGTTCCGTGCTATTTCCTATTACAATAAGTCCTTCCTGATCAAATGATTCCACAGAATCCGTAATCGGTGATGTCCTTATTGCCCTAGTTGAGGTACTTGAACTACTACCTAACAGACTTGTGTTGCTAACAGTTCTTATTGCCGCTGAAATTCCACCTGTAACAGACGTCCGGGTCTTTACTGCCGGGTTTCCTCTACCTCTAGCAGGAGTTAGATTCGATCTTGAATTTCTATTTGAAGTTTCGCTTTCTTGTGTCTTCGACCGGGTGTTAGGTTTGTGCATACTACACCTACAAAAAAAAATTTAAGCCTTCGAACTTTGTTACCGAGTTTAAGTGCTATACAAGAATTAGAACTCTTTACTGCTATTTAGCAATAGGTTACAGATTTAAAATTTTTTCTATCTTCCTTCTTTTTTCCGTTTTCCACCGAAACAGGAGTAATTTGGAGCAAGTTGTTTCTGAACGAAAACCCAAAAAAAAAAAAAAATTTTTCTTTATATGTTAGATAATTAATCCGCGGTTTCTTTTGTTATAATAATTTTGTTAATTACATGCAAAATGGTTAATATTTTTCACGTAGTTGCTAATAATTGGTGGTATTTGTGTATATAGGTATACAAATATGCCTTTATACATGTACACACATTGTGATCGTCGTAATTTCTTTGTTCTTTAAAATTAAATTATTTTCTGTATATTTTCTCTTTTCTACTATCAATATTACTTTTAATAGATTACATATAGAGGAATGTTAGGTGACTCCACGTTACACGAACTGTTGTATAATCTGCAGGGGTCTTACATTTTCCTGATGAAATATGTGGCTACAGCATTTTGCTTGGCTTTATCAGTTTAACATTAAAAGATGTCTCAAGCAATCTGCCTCTACCATTTGATTTTGTGCCATTAACCCTATGTATGTCGTGCATTTCTCAGTATCGAAGAGCTTCGCTAAGCGTCCGCCAAATTTGCATGTATAGCAGATCACTGACTGAAGACGTTCGACATTGAAATCATATTGTTGTAATGAAGTTGAATCATTATAGCTACAATCAACTCAACAGCTTATTAATATTGAGTCTGGACTTATAATTTTCCAAAATCCGTACAACAATATTCGTGGTGTTATTTAGGTGGGTTAAACTCAAAAAAAAAAATTCCTTGTTTTCTTTTTCTGCTCGTCTCATAGCAATTGATTTACAAATTAAAATAGTAAAGTAAATCAAGACTTATGTTCTGCGCATTAATATTTTACTTTAAGGTTGTTAAAATGAAACTATTCTTTAGTTATTAATCTGTCTATGATTCCTTGACAGCTTTCTGGTTGACTGTTATCGTAAGATACAGCCTTTTACGTTGGGCGCCATTCTTTTATGTTGCACTCTTTCAAATATTATTCAAGAATCTCGCATGTGCATGGAAAGGATGTTCGCCGGCTAGCTCCATCAGGGCTAAGTTTCTGACCCTTGTTCTCAAAGTGCAGACATAAAAAGAAAAAAAATCACTGAACCCTCCATGCAAAAACAACAACCCTAGAGTTCAGCGGTAATCGGTTTGATATGATAATGACATCAAGGTATATATGGCACAAGGAAAGTTATGATTATGTAATACTAATAAGGACGGTTTCTGCCTCGTACTTATTAAGTGGCCCTAATACAGCATTTCCAGACCACGTTCCGTGGTGTTCACCTAACATTCCCCTTTAATAAATTTACTTCATTGGTGGATTCATATTAGAGTTCTTTCGTTTTATTTAAAAGCAATAGGAAAAAGGATCATTTGTCTTTTTAAGTTTCTTACTTGATTTTACAATTCTGTAAGGGTTATCTACTAGCAATAATGAATAAGGGTAAGTATATTGCGTAATTAATTACGTATAGTTATCAAGGAGGTACGTATGGTATAATCAAAATGTAAGTATAACAATATTCAAATATCTAATTCTAATAATAATATTCAAATATATATGAATCTACTACTAATCTTTAAGTAAATACAATAATCAAAAGGAAGTAAGTTAAATACTAGTATAAAAAGTAATAAGGTATATTTACGACATTTGTAGGTTTAGCTGGTGCTGTTGAATAGGATGCTGGTTATAGATGCGTTGCACATATTGCTGTGTTGATTTGGAGGGATGAATATTGCTGTGTTGATCTGGAAAATGATGCGTTGCTGATGACGAAACGTTTCGTGTAGAAGCGCTGACACGGCAGGATGCGTTTTGGATTGCTGCACTTTTTCTTTTTTTCAGCCTTCTGTTTGTTTCAGGTGTTAACCATTTAAAGTTTAAATTCTTTTTCTTTTATACACATTTACTTTTGGTGTAAGTTACAATTATTCCTTTTTTTTGGTTGTTAAGTTTCTGCGGATTTTACACCTTATAAAGGTTTAGTTCTTGATTTCTTTAATGGTTGCACGTTTTTGGTTTCTTTTTTCTCTTTAAGAGAATTAACGTTTGCTTTAATTACAAAATTTTTCTTTCTTTGTGTTAAAGTTTACTTGAGTTTTTCCCTTTTTTTTTCTCTTAAAATTAACTTTTAGTTTTGCCTTCTTTTTATTCTTTTGTTTAAGGGAAGTTAAATTTTGGTTCAATTACAAAATTAGTCTTTTTATTTTAAAGTTTTGCTACGGCCACCACATGTATGTACATGCATAATTATTTTCAAGTCTTTTATTTGCATGTACCCAACCACCACCTTTTGCACGACCTCTGACTTCAACCAACTATTAACAACTGTCATTTTTTTAAAACCACGGCCCACGCGCGAAACCTCATGTTAATCTTTTTCTTTTTATCCTTTTTCTTTCTAGAAGTTTCTAGTGACAATTGTCGTGTTTTGATTGGCTAATTTGCATAACGGGATTAACATTCGATGCTCTTATAAAAAGAAGTATGTCAATAAAAAGAAAGAGTTAAACAGAGTTCCATTTCTTGCACAGTTGCATTTTATTATGAATCGCAAAGTTCGTTACTTAATGTTATATGTTAGCTGGGTCTGGCATAAAATGGTCATGGGGAAACACAAAATAAAATCCGTAACAAGTTGACCAAGATAAGCCAACACAAACAATAGTTGTGTTTTTTTACTCTACTTTGGGATCCCTCGGGATCCCAATTTGCACGAAAAGCGTTTCCGTACTTTTAATTTGTGTAAATGAGAGTGGTTTTGAGAGAATAAGATTCTTCTTCTTCTCGCACGAAACAGCCCGTACTTTTTCTTCGGGCTAGTTTGGGCAAGTAAATAAACAAACAGCTGTTTGAAAAATAAACAACATCAAAGAAAAATTTAATTGACAAAAAAACATAAAAAAATTGGGAAGTTGTTGCAAAAAAGATTTAAAAACCATTTACCATTTTTTAGTAACCTGTATGTTCCTGGAGAGACACATATAGTAAGTGTAGGATACATTTTTTATTATTATTTTTAAAATGCCGCGAAAATTTTAAATTTTGTGTGGCTGACTAAACAATTTGACGTTCTTTTTTGTATTGACAATTTGGCTTTTTGTGTTCGCGTACTTTTGTGCAATTTTGTTTCTTTGTGAGAGAAATTTATTCTTACTCTCATTTACACGAACTTTACCCAAAAAGTAAAAAAACACACCTAATAAAAGCAACAGACAGCCAACATGTCAACAAAAACAGCTTTTATTTCTTTACAATCAAAATACTTTTATTTAGGTTTACAATGCTATTATAAAATTAATTATTAAACGAAAATAAATTCATGAAAAATATTGTCTTTTTAAATTTCACTGATATTTTTATTGCAAACTATTTGCTGTACTAATAAAAATAGATTTTGGTCTTTACTTAAACGTCTGACAAACTAAAAGCTTCCGAACTTTTTCACATATTTAAGCAAAATCTATTCTTATTCATTGTTGTGTCTTTTATGAAGGCTAAAAGAAGAGTAACTTTATTGACCGCTTAATCTTAATACATTATGTATATAGGTTACATTGTGAATTGTCAAAATAGGGATAAAGAAAGGGTGACAATAATAAGTGTTGCCATTGACAAGCAAAATAACTTAATATCTAACACGCTATCCCCTAAGTTGTTTTTATATTCAAAATATAGATACAGTTTGTAAGTTATATTTTCAATTACAATGTAAATTTAAATTTAAAAATTCAATAAATTCAGTAAAGTATTTCTTATTTTACTTGTTTTTCTCTAATTTAAAAATATGGCAAATTGTAACAATAATTCAATTCAAAGAAAACGGTAAAAATCAATTTTATAAATTTTTGTTTCTTTTATAAAATTAAAATGGTAAATATGTAATTGTTTTGTTCCAACTAATTTTTTACAACTTTTCCAAAACAACGAGGTCGTAATGATCTCTTTTGAATATCAGTTGAATTCGACGTGATAGGTGTTGACTGATTATTATTGGCAGCAATCGATTGAGTTACTTCTCGCTCCTCTATGGCAGATGTAAGCATTAGAGTTTGCCAAAAACCGTGAAAATAAAGAAACCGCGGTTTCCGGTTTTATACTATTAAAACCGGTCGGAATCGGTTTTGAAAATTTGTATGTATATACGTATGTGTATAAATATGTGTCATGCTGAAAAGTTAAAAGCTTATTTAAAAATAATAATTTTCTCTTATTTGTATTCAATTCAGATAATTTTATTTGGTAATGATTATGTGTAGAAAAGGTTAAGAATAAAAATTTTATATATTATTATTATCCAAGTAATAAAATTAGAGAAACGTTAAAGCATTCAATGAAGAGTCGCTTAAACGAGATCTTACTTTTCTGCAGAAGTTACCAGCGGCAGAAAATACTCTTTCGCTTTTAGTTGAAGAGGGCTTTATTGTTTGTATTGCCTTGTAAAGCAGTAATATGTTAGTTGTCTTGTTGTTAGTTTTTTTATAAAGCATAAATTCTTGTCGAAGAACGTTAAAATTATCGCCGTTTTGCTTTACATCTGTTAGAGACTTTTTGATAGCAGATTCCAATTCTTCCTGCAAAGAATTATTGTAATTTTCTTCATTATCGGAATCTATTTGATATCCACCGTTGGGATATAAACGCTTTAATAGTTTGGTTGCAAAATTAATGACATCGGTATTTGGGGTAATTGTAGGGTTTAAAATACTTTGCCAAGTCAACAATATTTTTATTTTTTCGTTGGTTCATCCTTTTTTTAAGAGATACTAGCAACTTTTGGCTTATATCTGTGCTTTATTTATTTATTAGGTCAATAGATATTTACATCCTTACTGACTAAAATATGAATAACTGAACATTATTACAAATATAAAAATAATTGGTTTAACAATTTAGATATAAAGTAAGATTTCTTTTCAGTACGTTATTACTCTCAGATAAGTTAATAATGTGATAACATTTATTAAAATTGACACATGCACGACGAAAAGAATCATTATTAGCATATACAGAACGGTAATATTTTAATGACAAGAGTTCAAAATTGCGGGTAGGTCTTGCAGGAACGTTGAAGTTTATTTGTTTAAGCAGGAACTCCGAATCAACATCGCCATGAATCAGGCCCAGAACGAATAAAGCGCTCAGCATTGATCGGCGACTTTTTAAAGTAGGCAATTTTATTAAAGCCAGTCTGCTATGATATGGTGGCAGGACATAGGAATTCCAACCAAGACCACGGAGACAGAAAATTAAAAATTGTTTTTGTACCGATTCGATACTATTAATATGGATGGAATAGCAAGGGTCCCAAACAATTGATCCATACTCCAGAATTGGTCGAACAAGAGAAGTATATAAAAGTTTTGCTATGTAAGGATCAAGAAATTCCTTAGACCAGCGTTTCATAAATCCAAGTACCCCATAGGCTTTATTTCCCATTATGGAGATGTGATCACGAAAGTTAAGCCTATGATCCAACAGTATGCCAAGATCCAATATGGTCTGAACTTTATCTAAGATATCGTTGTCTATATGATGAGAGGTCTCAATCGGAACGTGTCGGAAAAATGACATGTGCTTACATTTCTTTATATTTAACTCCAATAAATTAAATTTACACCATTGCGAAAAGTTCTGAAAATCAGCTCTCAGTAAATTATGTCCATTAATATCGTTAAAAGATTTGAAAATTTTAACATCATCGGCATACATTAGTACATTAGAATCCAAAACAACGGTTGGAAGATCATTGATGAATAAAGTAAACAGAATTGGACCCAAATGACTTCCTTGAGGAACGCCAGAATGGACTTGAATGAGTTTTGATAAAGAATTTCCAAACTTGACTTGTTGAGTTCTTTGTGAAAGATAAGAGTTTAGCCATTTTAAAGCAGAGCAATTGAAGCCCATAAGCGATAATTTGTGCAATAAAAGATTGTGGTTAACTTTATCAAACGCTTTACTAAAATCAGTGTATATCACGTCAGTTTGCATTTTATTTGTAAAGCCTTCATTGATAATAGTTGTGAGTTCCAAGACATTTGTTGTTGTTGATCGGGATCTACGAAATCCATGTTGACAGGGTGTTAAAATGGACGATATCTGATGATATAAGTAATCAGTAAGAATCTTCTCTAGAAGTTTCGGAATTGCATTAATTTTGGCGATACCTCTGTAATTGGATACATCAGTTTTACTGCCATTTTTGAATAAAAGAACTATATACGATATCTTCCACACTGATGGCACATAACATGATTTAATAGATTTGTTAAATAAAGTAGTAAGAGGTGCAGACAGTATTGTAGCGCAGTTTTTAAGGATACAGCTAGGTATACCATCAGGACCTGGGGTAGACAAGTTTTTGAGCGACTTTAAGTTTGAAAATACTGTGTCGCTATTTATAAACGGTAAGTAAATTCCAGATGAATGAGTTGTAGCATAAGGATAAGTTGTAGCGCTATCATAGGACTTGGTATAATAAGTTGTTGAAAAGAAGTCAGCAAATATATTGCTTATTGAGACATCGTCATTAGCAGTCAAAGAACCAAACTTCAAGTGCTTTGGATAACCTGAAGATCGGCGCTTGGAATTAACAAAATTATAGAAAGATTTAGGGTTTGTTTCTATATTGCGTTTAATACGACTTATATAATTATTGTATGCAAATTTTTTAGCGGTATTGTATTCAGATCTTGCTACAGCATATTTACGAAAATCATCAGTAGCACCACTTCTCTTATATTTAATGAAATATTTATTTTTCTTATTTTTAGCATATCGTAAGTGTTGATTATTCCAAGGTGGACCATTGCTGCGATACATATTTATTTTTGGAACAGTTATATTAATAGCATTATGCAATATTGTGTAAAAGCATGATAACATATTATGAAGATTATCATCAGCAAGCGCAGAATCCCAATTAACATTAGATAAAATACAATTAAGTTCAGTATAGTTTGTGCGAGTAAAACAGTAAGATTGAAAAGTTTTCAAATCATGTTTTCTAATCATAAAATTTTTGTTATTCGGTAGTGATAAATCAATTTCGAAAGGAGGGTGATGAAGGTCCACGGGATGAGTCACAGGTAGTGTATTACGTAGATAAAATTCCATAGGAGTATTAACGAAAGCAAGATCAAGAAGATTTCCGGATACATTTATTATATGGTTTAGTTGAAAAAACCCACATCCAAAAAGGGAATGTATAAAATCACACATAATTGTTGGTAACATGTAATTACTATCAAAAGATTTAATCCATTTCACGTTTGGAATATTAAAATCGCCAAGAATAAGCAGTATATCAGATACGTCTGATTGATTCAAAACGTAGTTAATAGCGGAAAAATGTTTACTATATACCACAAAAGATGAGTTAGGTGGTATATATGAACATGTGACAAATAAGTGTCGATTACCGACATGAATTTTAACTGCAATAAACTCGATTTCCTCAGAGTCATTAATTAAATAATTATTTATACCCTCACATTGGAAAACATCACGGATTGCAATTAGGACACCACCACCAGGTCTCCGTACACGATCGTATCTAAATATTTGATATTTAGAACATAAAATTTCATTGTTGAGAACACATTTTTTATGACTTAGCCACGTTTCAGTAAAAACAATAATATGGTGTGAAAACTCAAAACTGTTTACAAAAAGATTAGATAATTTGGTGTTGAGACCTCTTACATTCTGATAAACAATATTAATGGGATTATCTGTCGATAATTGCATTAGTTTTTTGAGGACAATGATTGCGGTAGATGAGCAATGTTAGCTGTTGACGTAATTTTGTACTCATATTCACGAATAAGAGCATTAGGCGGCCAAAAATCTTGGTTAACAATTGTATCAAAGTAATCCTGAAGAACAATTATTTTAAACGATGCTTTATTTCGTGGCTCAGAATATTTGAATTTGATTACAGTCATATCAATATCGAAGCCAATCTTATCCATTATATAGCGTTTTATGTCGTCCGTAGATGTACAGGATGCAAATCGAGCAGCGAATATCGTTTTCTTTGGCGAAATAACTTTAAGAGTTGGGGCATTGTTTGACGGGTTAGAAACAGGAGCAGGTGGATTTGCCTCAATTGAGAGGGATGAATTAGATGATTTATTTGACGGTTTAAAAACAGGAACTGTGGGGCTTGAATTAATTGGAACAGGTGAATTATTACTTATAGTTGATGGTGAAACTGATGGTGCATTGTTTATAAGTACAGCGGGGTTTAAGATAGTACAAGGACTTGTACCAGCTATTAATGGTTGAGCCAACAATGACGAAGAATGACTGGATGAGGGTGCTGATAATAAATTTTCCTGTATATTATCAACAGCATTAGCATGAGTTGTAAGTTTCTTTCTTTTAGGTGAGCACGGAGCTTTTTCAAGAATTTCTTTATATTTAGTGAACTTTTTGTAAAGGTTATTTAAGTCATTATGAATTTCTTTAAACTGAATATTAGTGTTTTTGAAAAATGAGTAAGATTCAATATCCACAGCAATACACTTTTTACAGCACCAGCGTAGACCCTTATCCTCATGTAGATTGTCGACAGTTCGAGCAGCTACATCAACACATTTAGCGTGATAAACGGAATCACATAGCCAGCAGGAAACCATTGGGTCATCAGATTTATTGCGGCATTTAGGCTTAGCACAATACATGATATTAAATATTATGGTTGAGATATTTAATATTACTATTGTTTACAAATTTTATTTTATATTTAAACACTTGCAGAAAGAGGATCAGGTGTAAACAATTTTATATCAGAAAACAAATACTGGTTTTTGTTATTCTCACGAATTGATTGAACTGAGTAACAGTTATTGTTGTTGCTTTTATGACTGCAGTATTAAAATATGCAAGATTTTAGTATTATTGTTGCAATTGTTTGTTTATCAACTTTGAATATGCAAAACGAAAAAATGTGTATGTAAAAAAAACAAATTAAATTTAATTTGGTGCACAAAACTCAATGCAATTAATAAAATAAAAACGGATGGAGCAATTAATTATCTCTTAGTTAATTTATTTATTTTTGTATATAGTATTTTAAACAGTTTATGACAGAATTCAAGCAGAGCTAAGCAAAAGCACGTCTTACTCCCACGACTAATAATAATGCTACATGAACGACAAACGGCCTCAACAGTCATTTTTATTACCAGTAATAATTATTTAAAGAAATTTAAAAACTCGAAGTTTATAGCATCAAATAAATGTAAGGCCGACAATTCTTCTAAACTTTTTATAATACATTCCTTTAACAGCAATACCCGTTCAAGCATTGGAACTATTGAATTCCATCTAGTTGGAGAGTCTAGTAGTAAACTGAGCTCGTGACCGTGAAATTGCTTAACGTTTGTTTGTAAAATGTTGTTGCGAACTGAAGAATTTTTAATATAACGAACAATTTTTCTTACATTTTCTAGATTCAAATTTATATAAGCTATCATTTTTTGAGCATTTTGGGTCCAACTTCATCCTCGTTGTCATCAAAAATTTCCTCACTTTCATCAATTTCAATTTCTTGTTTATAGGTAGTTTTTTCATAAACCACATCCATCACCACAAGATGGATGCCGTGGGCCAAGCACAACTGAAGCTCTGTTGGATTTTCTGATCCAAATTTAATGTTAACTGCTGCTCCATCCGCAGTACATGCCACAATGTCCGAATCCAACGAAATATCAAATTCAAACAATTTTTCACGCACAATCTCTTGCGTTTTTCCAGAATAGCATGTTCCAAAAATACGACTAAGTCCTAGGTTATAAAATTTTCCATTGGAGTTGTGTATATTTACGTTCATATATCGTCTACCTCGAGCACTAGTTCATTCATCCATTGTTAAACCGTATTTTTCACCTCCGGATTTCTCATCCTTCAGAAGATTTTTTATTAAATTTCTTTTGTTTTCAGAATCCTTTAATATTAAATTCTTTACATAGGTTTCCCTTTTCCCTTTTTCCCCCTTTAAAAGAAATCGATTCTCTTATAAATTTGGATTGTGTTATGCTTCTAATTGAAAGCCCATCCACTATTGCAAGCTTGGATACAATAATTTCTAATGAATCCTTTTTTACGAAAGCGTTCATTATTTCTGTACCACGTTGCAAAGGTTCATCATTAGCTTTAGCTTTTACAGCGACAATATCATGTACCAATCTTAAGTGATTTGTCATAGAGCTTGTAGACCCTTTTAAATATTTAAGTGCTTTCTTACAAATTTGACATATTGTTGTATTTTTTTGGTGCGCTGATAATTTAAAATTTTTCCAAACACCAGACTTTAGTTCCGACATTTCTAAAATAATGTTAGTATAATAAATTAAATAATATGCATTAAGGATTGATTTTTACCTTTTGAATTTTAATGTAGTTGTAAATTTTATTCTTAAGTAAGAAACTATTATTTTTTTCACTTTAACTTCCAATAATACGGTCAAACGTTTGTTTACGAATAAGTGTAATAAAAGAGAAAAGCAAAAAATTACAAAAACAGGATAGTTCACTTTAGTATGTCTGTTATTTCGAACTAAAAATTGTTGAAACACCTTGTCATTGTAACAGACTGTTTTGTAATGTATAAAAGTCTTCAATGCAAAGTTCATTTACAGTTTCTTTCAACATAGTAATAATTATAAAGTTTCGGTTTCAAATTCGATTAAAGCCGAACGTCAAACCCTAGCATGCATAAAGCGGCATGGCCACACATCAAACTGACGCTTCAAACTCTGCTTTTCTTTGATAGTGTTAGTGAAAAAAATTCACCCGTATGGTTTGATGTGAGTTTGAAGAATATCAAAACAATTTAGATTTTCACTCTCAAACTGAATTTTACCAACACATACACAAGTTTGAAGCATCAGTTTGATGTGTGGCCATGCCGCTTAACATTGTTATTACTCTCTTCTCTCTCTCTCTCTCTCTCTCTCTCTCTTCCGTTTAAACAATGTCATTGTACAACGTATTTTGGCTTCGAATTTGATCTAGGTGTCTTGATTTCTCGTTTGTTGTGAGATATGATGCAGCGACCAACTTTCTCTATTTGGATCTGTATAATCACGAATTAAAAACTGTTGTCCCTTACTAAATTCTACGTTACGCTTGCCTTCATAATTTGTAACCGCTTTTTGTTGGCTCTTTAAAATTTTTTCTGAAACTAAAGGAGGTCTTAAAGATCTAAATCGTGTTTTTAGAGTTCTACCAAAAAATAATTTGGCACATCACATAAAATCTATTTATGACAGTATCAACAGTAGAATTGTTGTCTGATTCCAAGCTGGCAAATAGTGATTTTTTTAATGTTTTATGAAGTTTTCTGCCTGGCCATTTGTTGAAGGGTGACTCGGTGCAGTTAATACATGTTTTATGTTATTATTAAGTAACAATTTTTGAAACTCACTCGAAGTGAATTGTCGGCCATTATCACTCACTAAGGTGTCAACAAGTCCATAACGACAAAAAAGTTCTCTTATTTTGCTAATGGTAAACGCAGAAGTTATTTCTTTGGTTGTAAATACCTCAACCCATTTGGAATAAGAATCTATCATTATTAATAAATACTGATTTCTTACTGGACCCGCATAGTCTATATGAATTCTACTCCATACTGAACCTGTAAACTTCCAAGGAATAAGTAAACTCCTTTCAGGATTTGGGTTTTTTGGCAAGGCAAACAATTTTTTATTAAATTTTCAATGTCTTCATTGATTTTTGGCCACCAAATGTAAGAACGAGCTGGAGCCTTTGTTTTGACAATTCCTAGGAGAGATGCATGTAAATCATGGAGCATGGATTTTCGAAACTTTTGTGGGACTACAATTCGGTATCCCCACATTATACATTCGCTTTCAACGGTAACCCCACTGACCCCCTTTTAACTCCACAACCACTTCCTTTTGAATAGCTTCACAAATTCTTGACAAAAGTGGATCTTGTTTCTCTGGCTATCTCTTTATAGGACAAATTTAAAGATATATTTTTTTTCAATATAATTTAAATAACTGCTATCTGAAAATTGTTCACCCAGTTTGTGTTCAACTTGTGGCATTCTAGATAACCCATCAGCGTCATTAAAAGTTCCCTTCACATATTTAATTGAATAGTTAAACACTGACAAAATAAGAGCCCATCTTTGCATACAGGCAGATGCCATTATAGGCAAACCTTTACCTTCACCAAATATTGATAACAAAGGTTTGTGGTCTGTTTGTAAGACAAAATTAATTCCAAGCAAATATTGTTTTAACTTTGTGACAGAGAAAGCTATCTCAAGGGCCTCCTTTTCAATGGTACTATAATTACGCTCACTTTTGGAAAGTGACCTTGAAACGAATGCAATTGGTCTCAAAATATCATCAATTTGATGAGATAAAACACCAGCAATTGCATTATTGGACGCATCTGTTGACAAGATTACGGTAACTTTGAATTGAAATGTACTAATACGTTTTCTGAAGCTATGTCCCTTCTTATATTTTCATATGCTTCCTGACATTCAGAAGACAAACGAAACTTTTGGTTCTTTTGTAGTAATTGATACAGTGGACTCATTTTCTCTGCAAAGTTCTCAATAAACTTTGAATAATAATTTACTAATCCTTCAAAGGCCTTAACTTGGGACACATTTTCAGGGACAGGGGCATCCACTACACTTGCAATACGTTCTTTAGTTTTGCCTAAGCCGTTTTTGTCGATAACAAATCCTAAATAAGATATCTTCTGTTTGAAAAAATCAGATTTTTTTTAATTTCGGTTTAAGACCTGCAACCATTAATCTATTTAAAACAATTTTTAGAGTATTAATATGCTCATTTAAATTTTGCCCAGTGACAGTTATGTCATCTTGGTAAACAACAACTTTTGGAATGTCCCTCAATAAACTTTTTATCGTTTTCTGAAATATCGCCGCTGCGGGTTTGACTCTAAATGGCAACCGCTTCATTTTGAAGGTCCCAATATATGTACTCCATATGCATAATAATTGAGACTGATCGTCAGGTTCCAGTTGATTATAGGCGTTCGATAGATCAAGCTTTGTAAAAAGTTCACCACCCTCTATAGATGAGAATATTTCATCTATACGTGGTAGTGAATACTTGAAGTCAAGTAGAAACTGATTTATTGTGACTTTATAGTCCCCACAAATACGCAAGTCACCATTGGGTTTGAGTACAGGTAACAATGGTGTACCCCACTGCGAACTATCAACCGGTTCCAAAACATCTTTTTTTATTAAGTCCTGTAATTGTGCTTCTATTTTGCTTTTCCAAGCGTGGGGAACTGGGCGCGGTTTAAAAAAAAGTGGTACTGTATTATCACTGATTGGAAGTGATGCCTTATTTAGTTTATAAGTTCCTAACTGGTCATCAAAAAACTCATCCTTTAACTCCTCAACGATCATCTTATAGTCAGCATTACTAACGGAGTTCACCTGAGCCAACTCAAAATTGAAAGATCTTAAAAACGAATGACCTAAGAAGCTAGGTTTATTACGATCCGCTGCAACCATTTTGATCACTTTCGAAATACCATTATATGGAATTGTTGCATCAAACTCACCCAGTATGTTAATATGATCACTACAATAACCTACGTACGGAACATAATATTGCTGAAGCGGCTTACTACCATAAACTTTTTTATAAAGTTCTGCGGAAATTAAATTACAGGGAGCACCTGTATCACATGCCATTACTGCGTCTACCCCATCAATATATATTGGAAGCGAGTACAACTCAGACGATTCACAACCATTTTTACTTCGCTTAATCTTAATACATTATCCCCCTTATTCATAAACGATATTTAGCAGTTTATTAACAGTTTAATAAGCAAACATCGCTAAATGTGTATTCATAAACGTTAAATAGCTTATTTTACGTTTAATAACCTACACATTTTTATTTAAGCCTTTACCCTTGTTTAACCGTTTAATAAAGAGTCATTTCATTGTTTTGAATTTTCAGTAATGTCAGAAATTTTTTCTTTTTGGTAGAACTTTAGAAATAAATGTATAAAAAAATTAAATGAAATTGCAATGGATGTGATCAATTTGATATCAAGAATTGGTAAGTTAAATAAACTTGTGTCGTGAAAGATATGTATCTTTACTTCAAAATTTCAGAAAACATCGCAGGAGCATCAGGCGCCCGACGTTCCAAAATATTCCATAGTCCCAATTAACTCTAAGGTACAAACAAACAAATAAACAACATTCATATGTACATATGTATATAGATTTTCTTCCGTCTTAAAAAACACAAATTCGGTTCACCTAACAAGTTGTAGTAATTAAAACTGCTGGCTATTAAAAACAAATTCTGCATAAATATGTATTTTATGAAGAATTGAGAATGTTTAACATTTTATAAAAACAAAAATAAAACTATAATTCATTTCATAAAGAAAAAACAAAATAAGCTTCTTCCACGGCCTGCATGTGAGCTTTTTGAATTTAAATAATGCTTATAGGTACATATATATGAAAAGTTTTAGTTGGATAATGATATACATATATTCATTTAAATTAAAAATATTCATTTCAGTCTTACATAGATTAATTTAGTCTCCTTTTCTCATTTTAGTTAAAAGTTAATAAAATAAAATGTGTATGCACATATGTATGTATGTATATTGTCGCTAATGTCGCTATTAAATTTCAGATGACTTCTTGGAACACCATTCAGAAGGAACTACAATAGAAGAAAATGATAACGTGAATACACAACTGCAAGGAAGAGGAGCATCAATTATTTTCTTCCATTTTTAATAATAATTAATATTTAAATTTATTTATTTTATAAGTTTTTTTGTCAAAACAGTCTTATTTTATTAAACATCACACAAAAATTCTGCGACAATAGAATAGTGATGCATAAACAAATGCGATTCATAAGTGGGTATCTAATAACTTGCCTAGTTTTTGGGAAAACAAACACTTTTTGAACAAATTTTCTATAAATTCCTCAGTTTTTATTTCTTTTTATAAATTATTGGTTTTAAAATCATATCTCAAAATATATTTAGGTAGTTTTTCAAGATTTTTCATTTAATAGTTTTTAAATTTGGACAACTACTTTAATAATGAATTGTAGTTGTGTGCATCACTAGACATGTAATTGCGACGAAGTTGGTACGACGTTGCCAACATAAAAAAGCAAAATTGACAAAAGCGTTTATTTGTTAAACTAGCGTTATTTAACGTTTATGAATAGTAATTTTTATTACAACCTTAATAAGCAAAATCCGTTGAATAACAAAACTAAAGAATAACGCTTAATTAAAAAATTTTTGTGAATAAGGCCGCATGTATATAGGTTACATTGTGAATTGTCAAAATAGGGATAAAGAAATGGTGATAATAATAAGTGTTGCCATTGACAAGCTAAATAACTTAATATCTAACATTCATATTACATAATAATAACATTATTAAAAAAAAGAGAGAAGAAGAAATAAAATGAAAAATAAAAACGAATTTATAACTAGCAAAATAATCAGCCTGATTACGGCAGGCGAATTCGAGAATAAAATTAGGCGTTTTTCAAAAGTGGTACTACCATCGGCGAAAACGACAAAAATGCAACACTACTTTGTAATCTGGCGAATTTGCCTTGAAAATAGTGTAAATTTTGTCGTTATAAATTTAGTTCACGGCATTATACAAATATATAAAAAAAAGTAAGAAATAATTAAATAAAATGAGTTCAAACAAACCGTACGTATTAAAATGTTTAATTTTTTGTTTGTTGTAAATTAAGTTATGTTGTTATATATTGCAGATTAAAAATTACAACTCCAAAACAATGTGGAAAGCTGGTGGAGTTGATGGAAAAAAACCCACATTTGGGTAGAGGTTTTAGCAAGGGAGCACAGAAAATTAATATTAAAGATGAGTGGAGCAAAATTTGGGAAGAGCTTAATGCACTGGGTCCTCCCATACGTAATGCTGAAGGTTGGCTAAAGGCATGGTCCGACTACAAATATAAATTAAACAAAAAATTAATACATAATATATCTGAATGTCGAGCCACTGGAGGAGGACCCAATAAACAGTTAACACTAACGCCAAATGAAGAAGCAGCTGCGAGCTTTTTGCAATTGCATTCCGTCATATCCCCCGGAAAAACATTTGGCACAGGAATTTCAAGTGTATCCCATGAACCCGAGTTTTGTAATGCGGATGGTTCCCTAACCGAAGCAAGTTGTGATGTCATTGATGAGCCTGCAACTTCACAACCCTTACCGAAAAGAAAGCAAAATAGTTTAGAAAAAAACAGTCTTCTTGAGGAGCAATTAAAAATTCAGACCCAACTATATACAGACCTAAAGAAATCACTTAGTGAAATAGAAAGATCGGATCGTATGATAACTGTCGAAGTGAACGGACGTGTTTTTTTCTTCCTCTCTTATACGATCAAGAAGCAAAATATATAAAATATCGCATTGCCATGGAGGGCAAATGCAATAAATTTAAAGGAACCATACGCAATGAAAATGGTATTAATTGTGCAGGAGTGTGCGGGAAAAAATTTCATAATATAAAAAAATGCTCTGGCTTAGACGATTACAGTGCCAACGTTTTAATTGAAAATAATATGCTTCAATTTATCTGTGAAGAATGTATGCTGTATATACATAATCAGGGTTGTTGCAGAATCCAAGTCAGAATTGTGAATTATCAGAATTGAAAATCAATTCTGATTTGAATTGGTGTCATGAAATCGTCTTGGTTTTGCGCTGATTCGAAAATAAATAAAACCCATATTCGAATCAGCTGTTTTTTTTTTTTTTTTTTTTTTTTTTTTTTTTTTTTAAGAGTAGGACCAGCACTCAGGGGATGACCCCTATATATGCAATTCATTGCGCCGGAACTGAAAACGAGGGGATAGTATTGAGGGGACAGATTAGGAGATATGAGAAGATAGACAGTTGTCTTTGTAGCTATTTCAACCTTTTAGTTCGCCGGCTAATATTTGCTACAGGGCCGACGAAGGTGGGTGCTGTTACTCTGCTTTTAGTACATGATAGTGTCGGTCGCTGCCAATTATGTTCAGTGATCAGTGACTATGCCTTCATCATTGAAACAGGCTGGCAACAACTAACACAACCACGCACTAATGCTGTTTTAGAAGAATTCAACACAATATTTCATGACTCAGCGCGGGCTCGAACTCACGACCCTCCGCTTCATAGTCTCGTGTTCTACTACTTCAGCCAACAGCACCTATTTTGGTTGTGTCGTTGTTTACATTTTGCACTAGATTTACACACATATTTTGATAAATAGTTTTTTATATATTAAAAATCGGTAATAAAATGGTAGAGGCAGTAGCTTTATACATATTGATTGAGGAAAACAGCAATGAAAAAGTGAAACGGAAGATATTAAGGGATTACGCCAACCCATTGGAGCTGCCGGAAACAGCGTAAGTACACATATAATATGTACAAGAATGCCAAAGATGTTTTAACTATAATATATATATATATATATATATATATATATATATATATATATATATATATATATATATATATATATATATATATATATATACAGATTTATTAGCCAATTCCGCTTAAACAAAGAGGCGTTTCAAATGCTGTTGAGCATTGTCAAAGTTCATTTGCCTCCTTCAAACATTTCCTGTATTGTTCAGCTAGCTGCGACATTGCGCTTTTTGGCAGAAGGATCATATCAAAAATCAATAGGAAATGATAGTTCCGTTTGTCTCGCCAGAAGTACGGTGTCAATTGTCCTAAGTAACGTACTAAAGGTTCTGCAAAGGCATGTGTGCCCTCAGTGGGTGAAGCTAACAATGGATGACAATGAAAAAGGAAGATGTAGGAACTATTTCTTCACCAAATATAGAATTTCTTCTATAGTTGGTTGTATTGATGGGACGCACATCAAAATTATAAAACCTGCTGTGGATGAGCATTTATTTTTTAATAGAAAGGGGTATTTCAGTATGAATGCCATGATTGTAAGTAGAAACTAATAAAAATTTTTTTGAAAATAGTTGTTTTATATATTTTTCATTTCCAGATATGCGATAGTGACATGCTAATTCGAGCAGTAGACGCACGGTATCCAGGCTCAAGTCACGACGCTTTTGTTTGGAACATCAGCAAGGCCCGTCAGCATTTTCTGACAGAATTTCAGAATGGTGACCGAACGTAAAAATTGTTAGGAGATTGCGGGTATGCTATAGAGGCTTTTTTATTAACTCCATATCGAAATGCAGCACAAGGGAGCATAAATTTAATATAGCTCATGCTGCGGCTCGTAACATTGTAGAGCGGACAATAGGAGTTCTGAAAAGCCGTTTTCGATGTTTGATGGGTACACTGCATTACAGTCCACAAAAAGTGGTACAAATAGTCAATGTTTGCAGCGCCCTGCATAACATATGCAGAAGTTATAAAATTTCATACGAAGGAGATGAAATTGGTTTTGAATCCGAAGAGCTATCAGAGGACAATGATTTATTGATGCCAACAGTGTCACTTCAAAATGAAGGGCAAAGAATAAGAGAAGAAATTGCAAACATTTTATAAAATTATTTAAATAAATTACAAGAAATTATAGACTTTTTGATGTTTTTATTTTAGAAATTCAATTTAAGGTAACACAGTTCTTTTTGCACTTAGATTAGTCTTATAAGTAGCATAAATAGTTATATAAAATAAGGTACACAAATAGTTGTTTTTGAGGTCAGTTTTTCTCACTGTTATTGTTTTGCAAGTTAAATTTTAATACTTCTAGTTCCAGTTGCTTTTTTTTATTTCGTTTTTCTCCTGCATCACTTTCAAAATTCAGGAACTTAAACTTACAAATTCATCTTTTAATTCTTTCACGGAATTTGCCACAGCTTCATGGTTTTGTTCTATAGCGCGGTATACGCGTCTGAATGAGCTCGAATGTTCCTTTTGAATCGAAATGAGATGACCGATTTTATCGTTCAGTTCATTTTTTCTTTTACCGTCTTCATCTAAAAACTTTTCAATCAACGCTGCTACGCTCTCTGGTCTTGCTCTTTTCGGTGTACTGCAAATAGCTGGCGTTTTCAGTATTCTTTTAGAACTCGTTGGAATGTCATCATGTAAGGCAAGTTCAGAATAATCAACAGTGTCCAGCGATATTCCCGAGACACCTTCAACTGTTGTATTTATTCCACACATTTGCACAATAGCTTCTTCTGTTGGCGTGAGCTGGAATTTATTGAACAAGCCTACCCCAGTTGCACGAGACTCTGACCTATTATGTGCTAGCTTCTTTTTAATTTCGCTTTTCCATTCCGTCCATATCTGCCCATATAAAAATCTTTTAAGTCTAAAAAAACTTATTCACAAAATTTAAAAATTACTTACCTTTTTCCAACCATTTGCATCCTTAGTCGGTGGTCCAGCACTGTTGAGATATTGAGATAACTCTTGCCAAAGCGACTCTACCAGCACCTTATCGCGCTTAGTGTAACCGCTTGCTATAACCTTATTCTCTTCCATAAACTTTAAAAATATCTCATTTTGTGTTTGATTCCTATGTTTTCCCCTATTGGTGATAAAATAATAATGAAAATTTTTGCTTTTTTTGGTTTAATAAATAAAAAAAAAATTTACTTACATTGTGAGCCAAATTGTATTTACCGCCTAAAACAAATATACAAATCTGCCACCTGTCAGCTGATCAGGAAACGATAAAAACAGATTCTGACACAATTCCGATTCGAACACAAAAACGATAAATATCTGTTTCTGTGACACCAAAATGAATTCTGTGTCGATTTCAATTCTGATAACAATCAGATTCTACACAACCCTGAATGTTGATTTTGCATTAAACGATATACGTACAGTGGTAGAAAGAAATGGCAACTATATAAAAGAATATAAAAATGAATTCGAAATTGCATTAAATAAAAGTGAAGTTGAAATAAAACAGTTGTTAAGAGCAATGGAATCAGCTTTTGCCAAAAAAATGGAAGACATGAAATTATCTCAAGAAATTTGTGTAAATAGCGTAATGGAAATTAAGAAAATTAAACATATGGCAGATGTATTAAAAGAAAAGAGCGAAAAAGTTTGTGGGGAACTGGAACAAAATAAAAATGAGAACAAAAAGGTACTGGAAATGATCACAAAAGAAAATGAGAGAATGTGTAAAGAAATAAAAAAAACGCCAACGAAAAAATAAACAATAGATCCCAAATGTCATTTGCAGATGTTTTAAAATGAAGCAAAACGTGGACAAAACAAAAAAAGACTTAAATAGAGTTGATTCGGAAAATTTAAATATATCAAATATTGTTACTAAAAAAAATGGAACTGTTGTTATTGAATTAGAAAATAATACGGAAAGAAACAGAGCGAAAAATATGATCAAAGAAAAATTAGAAGAAGAATATGAAATTAAAATTCCAAATTCCTTACACCCAAATGTGTTAATAGTTGGAATTAATTGCAAATATGATAACGATAGACTTGTAAATTCAATAAAAAAACAAAATCAGTGCCTAAATGATACTAAGTTGAAAGTAATAAAACAATATGAAGTAAAGAAAGACAATAAAGGCTACTACAATGCGATAATTGAAATTGAACCGAGTCAATTTGCTAATATTTTGGCAATGGAGAATATAATCATTGGATGGGAACGTTGCAAAGTATATGATGGCATTAGTGTACTGCGATATCATAAGTGTAAAGGTTTTAACCACAAAGCAATAAATTGTACTAATGATGAAATTTGTATTAAATGTCATGGACAACACAGAAATTCTAAATGTAGTGCTAGCCCAATAAACAAATGTATCAATTGTGTACGTAATAATAACAAATTTAACACGGATGAAAATGGAGATTATGACACGTTTAGCAAAATATGCCCAGCCTATATAAACAAGCTGGATGCAAAGAAACGGAAAATTGGTTATTAGCAATTAAAAAATAATGAAACTATACAATTAACAAAAAAAAGAAAAAAATGCAATAATAAAGTGATAAACTGTATATATGTAAATATAAGTAGTATTATGGCAAACAAGGAAGAATTGGAGAGATTAATTGAACTTCAACAAGCAAACATAATACTGTGTTCTGAAACATGTACAACATCTAACATTGATGATAACGAAATTAGCATTCCAACATTCAACATTATTCGTTGTGACTCACATTCTCGACATACGGGAGGTGCAATAATATATATACATAAATCAATGCAATATAACTTAATATACAACAATAGCTTTCATCAAAACATGTGGTGCATTATAATTAGATTGAAAAATTTTCAAGTGAAATGGCAGATTGGTGTATTATACCATTCACCCAGTGCTAGTAATACAGAATTTCTTATGTATTTGAGAACTATAATAGAAACTTATTTCGAAAGTTGTGATAATAATTGGAGATTTTAACATTAATATTAATAATAATACAACTTTTAATAACGATTTATGCAATATTTTTTCGTCTATGGCCATGAAACAACTTATAAATTTTGATACTCGCATTACAGAACTCACAAGTACTAGAATTGATTCACTATTTTCAACATCTGATCAAGTAAAGACAAAATGTTTGTAGTGGAAAATTTTAACGGGCTTCTGTTGGAAATTATGAATAATCTTACTTATACTAAATGTGCATACAAAAAAATTTTAAACAAATGGTATGATCAAGAATTAACTCAGCTCAATAGAAAGAAATATGATCTGTTTCAACTAGCCAAAACGACAGGTGTGTGGACTGAATATTATGTAACAAAAAATTTTTATAAAAAGTTAATAAAAAGAAAAAATATTTAGAAAACAAAATAAATACTGCAAGTAGAGACCAAAAACTAATGTGGAAATATTTAAAACAAACAGTGAATATGACACAAATAAATCAACCAATAACGAAAATTAAAATAAATGGCAAATGGATTGAGAATGAACTTGAACTATCAGAATCACTCAATAACTTTTTCGTGGACAGTATCACTAAAATCAATAATGATATTGAAAATATGGATCTAGAAATTTCGAGACATATTAATTTAAATACCGAGTTCAGATTCAAGCAGGTTCATACAACGGACGTACTCAATATAGTGAAAACATTAAAAAATAAAACAGGAGGAGAAAAACTGCTGTCTGAAGGTGTTATTAAGGATTCAATGGAATATGTGGCATATTTCTTTGCTGGCATTGTAAATGAATGCTTACGATATGGGTACGTTCCGGAAAAATGGAAGATAGCAACAGTGGTCCCAATAGAAAAGGTAAAAAATACAACACGTCCAGAAGAATTGCGACCAATAAATACACTACCATCAGATGAAAAAATTCTGGAAAGTGTGGTTAAAGAACAACTGTTAACATTCTTAAATCACCATGACATTATTATAAATCAGCAATCTGGCTTTAGAGCTAAGCACTCATGTGAAACTACCCTGAATATGGTCTTGGCTGACTGAAAAGATCTGATGGCAGAAAAACAAATTTTAGTAGCAGTGTTCTTAGATTTGAAAAGAGCATTTGAAATGGTGGATAGGTGTATATTGCTGAGTAAGCTGAACCGAATCGGTATACGAGGCCAAGCATTGGTGGTTCGAGAGCTATCTGACTAACAGAAAGCAGAGAACAGTAATTGGAAATGTGACATCATCAAACCGGAGGGTAGATATTGGACTGCCGCAGGGATCTGTACTGGCACCATTACTTTTTTTTAATATATATCAACGATATACCACATTGTTTAAAATACTGTAAAATAGTTTTATTTGTTGATGATGCACTGTTATACTTTAATCACGTAGATTTGAATGATGCTATAAATGCTGTTTAGGGTGATATGGATGAGTTGTATGTATGGTTATGTAAGAATAAGTTAAAATCAAATTGTGAGAAAACCAAATATGTATATGATATTAAATGGGAATTACGGAATCTGTGATACGGGTAGTATAAAATTAAAAATTAAGGAATACGAAATTGAAAATGTGATACAAATGAAGTACTTGGGTATAATTATTGATAATAGATTAAAATGGGATGAACATGTAAATTATATTGAAAAGAAAATTGCAAAGAAAGTGGGTTTTATGTATCGAACATGTAAATATATTAGTAGACAACATAAATTAACGATATATAAGTCAATAATTGAACCCTATTTTGTATATAACCCTACAATAATATTCATATTAAATAATACACAAATTAGAAAATTACAAATACAACAAAATAAGGTTATGAGGTTTATTCTAAACAAAAGATACGATACACCGATTGCAGAGATGCTACGAAGTTTAGATTGGCTTAATATAAAATAGTTAATATCTTACCACACATTAAAATTTATACACAAGTTAAGATTAGGTCAACTACCAAATTATCTTTATGAGAGAGTGCAATATAATTTTGAAGTACATAATTATAATACGAGGAATAGAAATAATATAAGACTGCCTAGGATTAAAACTGAACTTCAAAAGAAAAGTGTATTTTTTGAGGGATTCAAATTATATAATGAGTTGCCAACAGAAATTAAAGAATGCCGGAATGAACATCCTTTTAAAAAGAAAAGATCTGATGGCAGAAAAACAAATTTTAGTAGCAGTGTTCTTAGATTTGAAAAGAGCATTTGAAATGGTGGATAGGTGTATATTGCTGAGTAAGCTGAACCGAATCGGTATACGAGGCCAAGCATTGGTGGTTCGAGAGCTATCTGACTAACAGAAAGCAGAGAACAGTAATTGGAAATGTGACATCATCAAACCGGAGGGTAGATATTGGACTGCCGCAGGGATCTGTACTGGCACCATTACTTTTTTTTAATATATATCAACGATATACCACATTGTTTAAAATACTGTAAAATAGTTTTATTTGTTGATGATGCACTGTTATACTTTAATCACGTAGATTTGAATGATGCTATAAATGCTGTTTAGGGTGATATGGATGAGTTGTATGTATGGTTATGTAAGAATAAGTTAAAATCAAATTGTGAGAAAACCAAATATGTATATGATATTAAATGGGAATTACGGAATCTGTGATACGGGTAGTATAAAATTAAAAATTAAGGAATACGAAATTGAAAATGTGATACAAATGAAGTACTTGGGTATAATTATTGATAATAGATTAAAATGGGATGAACATGTAAATTATATTGAAAAGAAAATTGCAAAGAAAGTGGGTTTTATGTATCGAACATGTAAATATATTAGTAGACAACATAAATTAACGATATATAAGTCAATAATTGAACCCTATTTTGTATATAACCCTACAATAATATTCATATTAAATAATACACAAATTAGAAAATTACAAATACAACAAAATAAGGTTATGAGGTTTATTCTAAACAAAAGATACGATACACCGATTGCAGAGATGCTACGAAGTTTAGATTGGCTTAATATAAAATAGTTAATATCTTACCACACATTAAAATTTATACACAAGTTAAGATTAGGTCAACTACCAAATTATCTTTATGAGAGAGTGCAATATAATTTTGAAGTACATAATTATAATACGAGGAATAGAAATAATATAAGACTGCCTAGGATTAAAACTGAACTTCAAAAGAAAAGTGTATTTTTTGAGGGATTCAAATTATATAATGAGTTGCCAACAGAAATTAAAGAATGCCGGAATGAACATCCTTTTAAAAATTTTATAAGAACTCATTGTAAAACATTATTTATCATAGACTGAAAATTGTAAATAGTAAAACATTATTTATCATAGACTGAGAATTGTAAATAGCATATGTAAGAAAACATTGTAAATTCGTATCTAGGTCTTGGAGACCGTAATAATAATAATAATAAAGATATAATCGAAAGACTTATAAATTACAGGAGGAAAAATTACCATAGCAGCTTCGCTAAGGAGCAGATGGCCTCTACAACAACCCTTTGGTCAACTACTTTTGATGAAGTGGTGGGATTGGTAATTGTAGTTGCTTGTTGTCCTGGAACAGGTTTAGGTTTCTGTACTGTTTTGCGGGCAGATTGACGTTTGTGCAATTTGCCCGTGTGGGTACCTTTAACATTTCTAGAATGATGTTGTTTCGGGTGCAGCAGCGTGTGGTGGAATTGATCACACCTTTTGCACGTATCCATTGAAACACAGCCACGCAGATCATGGGTTTTTGCCAGGCAGTTTATGCAGTAACGGTGTTGGTTTACAACCTCTTCCCTTTTTGCTCTGGACATTTTTAGGAACCGGTAACAGAATCTTAGTGCGTGATGACCCTTGCATAGACCGCACCTATAAATTTCAGCTTCCTGGTAAGAACGTCTACTGCGGTGATATTCCTTGTCTCTAGGTTTTCGGGTGACGACTGATCTTCGATTGGGCCTAAGAATTGGTAATTGGTGAATTAGTAAATTATAATAAGTAGGTTTGTTAAAAGATGTATATATATATGTATATATATATATATATATATATATATATATATAAATATATATATATATATATATATATATATATATATCTTTCTTCTTTGTATAGACGTAATGGGAATTAGACTTGAATATAAAATGACGATATAAATTAATTTAAGAGATAAGGTGAATGGTTCCCCTTTTTTTAAGAAATAATGACTCTTGGTCCCTGATGTCCAATAAAACATGGATCATACTAATGCTTGTCATTCAAATTGTCATTTTCAATGGGTAGAAAACATAATTTAGCTATTGGACGCGTTATAATTCCTGACGATATGCGAACATCCGCCACGCGATTGTTGCCATCAGCTCCGGGATATGTTCTTTCTATTCTACCCAATCGCCACTCATGAGGTGGCTGTAGGTCATCCATCACTACCACTAGATTTCCAACTTGAAGGTTAGGGTAAGTCTTGTTCCATTTACAGCGTTTCTGAAGGGATTTTAAATACTCGTGCTTCCATCGTATGGAAAATTGATGATGTAGTGCCTTTAGCTTTTCCCACCTGTTGACGAGGGACATATTTTCGTATGTGGGTTCGGAAAAAGCTAGCAAGGGTGCCCCTCGCAGAAAATGACCCGGGGTCAATGCTGTTAGATCTTCTGGGTTTTCTGATAGTGCGGATAGAGGGCGCGAATTGAGTACACCTTCGATTCGAGCTAAAACTGTGGCGAATTCTTCAGACGCAGACGAATACACTGGCGTATCCTTTGATATACGGTGATTTTCGTAGGGATGACGTTTTTAACTCGAATGGACCTGCGAAATCTATTCCTGTGATGTGGAAGGGTAAGGAGAAGTTGCACCTATCTGGTGGCAATGGTGCCATTATCTGATGACTTGGTTGCTGTCTATATATGGTACACGTCTTGCAATGATGTGTTATATTTCTTATCCTGGGTTTAAGTCTGAAAATATGAAATTCTGTCTGTGCCATTCTACACATTAATCTATAATCTGCATGTAAAAGGAATATATGTAGATACGTCAGATACAATTGGCAAAATCTTGATTTACCTGGTAGTATTATTGGATATCGTTCATTATACGGAAGCGACGATCGTGATAATCTACCATTGACCCGTAATACAAATTTGGAATCAATAAATGGATTAAGAGATTTTAATACACTTTTGCTGGGCAGTGGTCTTGAGTTTAATAAAGCATCATATTCTTCGGGATAAAATGCTTTTTGAGTTAGAATAATATATCTATACTTTACGAATCTAATTTCCTTCTGTGTTAGAGTGTTTTGGTTGTTTTGAAATCCATTGGGCCTAATATTCCTCGCAGCTCGATTGAAAAATCTAAAAATGTAGCACGTAATGCGTAGGCCCTTGCTATACGATGAGAAGTTATTTAATAAATCATTAACTTCTACTTGAGTTTGTAGGGATATATATTCTGAAGTGGTTTCAGCAGTTTTAATAAGTAGGTTTCGTTTTGGTCACTCTGATTGTGGTTTATGTAACCATGATGGTCCATACCACCAAAGGGCGTTTTGCGCAAGATCTTGGGGACTGCAACCTCTCGTTCCGAGGTCCGCAGGGTTGTTGTGTGTTGGAACATGTCTCCATGTAGCATTTGGTACAATACAATAAATTTGAGAAATCCTATTGGCGACATAGGTTTCCCATGTTGACGGCGGCTTTGACAGCCAGCCCAACACTATGGAGGAATCCGTCCATAGGTTTACCGCTGCTCCTTCAAGCTTTAGTGAAGAGATTGTGTATTTCACTAACCTTGCGAGCAATACTGCGCCGTTGAGCTCCAACCGTGGGAGTGAAACGGTTTGAATGGGAGCAACCTTGCTTTTCGCTACTACTAAGTTCGTGAAGGTATTGTGATTATCAGTCTGGCACCGAATGTATAATGTGGCACAGTATGTTGCTTTAGAAGCGTCGGCAAATCCATGAATTTGAATCTCATCTGAGGGACGGTATTGTAACCAACGAGGAATAGAAATCCGTTCCACCTGGGAAAGATCTTGCACGAGCACATTCCATTTCTGCAATACTTCGGTAGAAACCTCTTCATCCCAGCTTAGCCCTTCCAGCCATAGTTGTTGCATCAGAATTTTAGCCCGTATTACTATGGGGGTTAACCATCCAGCGGGATCAAAAAGCTTTGCTACAGCGGAGAGAATCTGTCGCTTTGTGATCTTTATAGTCGGATCTATTGGAGAAAAACTATATGAGAATGAGGCAGTTATAGCATTCCACCTTATACCAAGAGTTTTGGTGGAACTTGTGTTGTAGAATCGAAGAAAGTCTAAATCATATAGATCCTCTTTATTTACGTGAGCGAGTAATTGGGGATCATTTGCCGTGATCTTTTTTAAGGGGAACCCTGCTGAGTTCAATACTTCAATAAGCTGAGTTTAAGCTGAGATAGCTTCTTCAATTGAATGTCCTCCTGAGAGAATATCATCAACATAAGTTTCGGTGCGCAAAATCGATGCTGCCTTTGGCCAGGCTGTTTCGGAGTCAGATGCCAGCTGGAGAAATGTTCGGATTGCTAAATACGGAGCACAGTTTACTCCGAAGGTAACCGTTTTCAATTGATAGTCCTTCGTAGGACCCCCTGTTTCTGGCCTGAATAAAATTCTCTGATATGGTCTATCATCTGGGTGGAGTCCGATCTGCCGATACATTTTTTGTATGTCGCCATTAAAAACATATTTGTATCTCCTCCAATTAAGCACTATAGATATTAAATCATTTTGAAGAGTGGGGCCCGTGTAGAGAACTTCATTGAGCGAGAAGTTAGACTTCGTTTTCCTTGAAGCATTGAAAACGACCCTTACCTTTGTAGTTTTGTGTTCCGGGCGAACAACTGCATGATGCGGTAAATAAAATGAGTTATATTTACCTTGAGACACAATCTCATCTGATGAAGTCTCTTCCATGTGACCCAAAGATCAATACTCACTGAGAACTTCTTCATATTGTTTCTTTAGGTCAGGGTCCTTGGATAGATTTCTTTCCATGCTCGAATATTGTGCTAGGGCCGTAAATCGCGATGAGCCCACTTTTCCGGGGTATTCAGCCTTGAATGGTAGTCTTACGACATATCTACCGTTGCTACCACGTTGTGTTGTTTTTGCATAAAAATTCTCACAAATATCCTCCTCTGCGGACTTTTGACGAATTACAGGAATTTCTTCCTGCTCCCAAAACTTCCTTAAGAGGCTATTTAGTTCGACTGTTTCGGATGGAATAACAGACGTCGTAAACGCGACAATTGTTTGAGTTTTCATGGGACCACTGAGAACCCACCCAAATATGGTATTGTACGCTGACGTGAGCCCACAAATATTCTTCTTAATCCCATCGATATTGAGGAAATGTTCGTAATCATTGCCTAGTATGAGGTCTATTTGGGACGACCGATTGAAAGTGGAATCCGCCAGATCCAATTCTGCAAGCCCAGGCGAACTAGGGATTTCAAAGGAATGAGCTGGAAGATGTTTTGTCACCTTGGGTAATACTATGGCCTTTATGGGTACTCTAAGGTCATATCTTTTCGCATACAAAACAAACTCTGCTTTTCTGCTAGCAGATTGCCTTTATCCCCCAATGCCAATAATGTCGAAGTGCGACCCCCGATAGGGCAACTGTAACCGACTTCGAAGTCTCTCTGACACAAATGTTCGTTGAGACCCGGGATCAACCAGTGCCCTTACAGTAAATAGTTCACCCCTATGCTCAATCTGAATGAGAGCCGTACGTAACAAGATACTCTCATTACTAGTAGAAAAATTGGCCTGAAATTGCGTCGATGTGCTAGGGAATTCGCGTTGAGTATTATTCCTCGAAACCTGTATGTGGTTTTTAGACTCGATATGCGACACTTTATTGGGATGGTTTGAATCATATTGATTATTCTCCGAAGCTGTTGTTGGGTTCTGCGAATTTTGTCTCATATGCAAAAGAGTATGGTGTTGCTTTCTGCAGTATAGACAAGTATGCCTTCTCTTACAATTTGATTTTACGTGTGATACTGCCAAGCAATTGTTACAGTATCTGTTCTGAAATACAAAATCTACTCTCTGTTGTACCGTAAAGGCCTTAAATTTTGGACATGTTCTGAGCGCGTGTTCCTCCTCACATAATTTACAAGCTGAACCTAAATTCTCCTGTGATACATATGTATGTATGCTGGTTGATGGTTTCTTATTGAGAGTAAATCCATCCTTGTAGTTCTTAATGCTACTAAGCCTCTCCACCGTCTCGTACCTATCTATGAGAAATTGGGACATCTGGGACCATTGGGGTAGCTCCCGGGGAGAAGTAAGCGACTGTTCCCACAGAGCTAGGGTTCTGTCCGACAGTTTTGTGGAAATTAATCGAATGAGAATCGGATCCCAACTCTCCACTCGAATGCCAAGAGACTTTAGGGTGGCCAAAGAGTCACTCACAGAAGATTGTATTCTCCTTATTGAATCACTATCTTCGCCCTTTGCTGCCGGGATATCAAACAAAATCCTTATCTGATTATCTACCAGTACACGTCAATTTTCGTAGCGATTCTTGAGTGCATCCCATGCGAGTTCAAAGTTATCGTTAGTGAGAGAGTATCTTTTCACTATAGCCGCCGCCTCCCCCTTTGTTTTATTGCGAAGGTGATATAATCTTGTAACATTGCTGAGCTTCGAGTGGTTAATGTACAAGGCAGTAAACATGTCCCGAAATGAGGGCCATTGCTAATAACTGCCGTGGAATACCTCCGTATCACAAGGCGGGAGTTTGATGCAATCATTCGAATTGGGTTGAGAAATTATTTGGGTCTCATCGTGATGGGTTAAAGAATGGCGGGAATTCGACTGAAACCTCGGGAAACCCGGATTCACTGACCGTACAGACTTCAAAAGACTGTGAATCTGGGAAGAGCAATTATAATATTCCTCTGTACAGAGTTCAAACTTCTCCTGTTCCTCATTCCGAACGTCCTCTGTAATGGTGTCATCGTTGCACAACATAATGTCCTCGTGGGCAATGTTTACCCTTTCCCATCTAGTGTCCAAGTCCCTTAACTTCACCTCAAGGATTGTTTCTGTCTGATCACTTGTTGCGGCCTCCTTGTATCGTTCGCAAAATGCAAGAAGATGGTCGCAGTCAAAATTAAAATGTTCCTTGACATGTGGGCGTAAGGATCGGGATGGAGTACTCATTTTGTTAAATTTTTGGAGTGAGTCTTGCGAAGTGTTGAACAAACTTGGACCGCATTATGCGTTACTTAACAATGTAGGTAAGTATAACTTATCAGTTATAAGAGTGGTGTTCTACTTTATATTTAATTTAGGGTCTCCTGGGTTGAGAGAAGGCATTCTAGATTATTCCTAATTTTACTATAGTATCATTTACCAAACTATAAAAAGAGTAATAACTAAGAGTTGTCTCCTCGTTATTCTGTGAATAGGGCTATTGCTTATAGCGATAGGTCTCTTTTATTGGGTACAGTGGATAATGAAAGAGATTAAAAAAAAAGTGAGTAATAAATAATTATAGCTATTTATTTCAAAATTCTTTAGCTCAAGGAATATATGATTAATTAAATATAATGAGTAAGTATACAGAGATACTTATATTCTACTGTTCAAGTAGACCTTTCGAGTTATCTAGTGTGGATTACCAGTACCATTAAGTAATCTCTAAATGTAGGTTTCTCAGGTAAGTATATTATCAATGATTATCTGGGATAAGTATTAGGGTAATAATCTAATAAATACTGAAGAAGTATAAATGCTTCATAAATCTGCTGGTTTTTATTTCTTTCCTTCTTAGATTCTATGCAAATCCGAGTATTCTGAACTGAATTCAAAATCCATTGTTTTGTATTCAGAAATAGTTTAATACAGGACACTATTATACAATATTTCACTTTATAACCCTGTAATCATTCAAATATCGTGGGTGCTGTTGGCTGAAGTAGTAGCACACGAGACTATGAAACAGAGGGTCGTGAGTTCGAGCCCGCTCTGAGTCATGAAATATTGTGTTGAATTCTTCTGATCAGCATTAGTGCGTGGTTGTGTTAGTTGTTGCCAGCCTGTTTCAATGATGAAGGCATAGTCACTGATCACTGAACATAATTGGCAGCGACTGACACTATCATGTACTAAAAAGCAGACTAACAGCACCCACCTTCGTCGGCCCTGTAGCAAAAATTAGCCGGCGAAGTAAAAGGTTCAAATAGCTACAAAAAAAACTGTCTATCTTCTCATCTTTCCTAATCTGTCTCCTCAATACTATCCCCTCGTTTTCAGTTCCGGCGCAATGCATTGCATATATAGGGGTCATCCCCTGAGTGCTGGTCCTACTCCTAAAAAAAAAAAAAAAAAAAAAATATTTCCTATTTATAAATTAGGCTATAGATGTGTATAAATATATTCTTTATTTTAAATCGTTATTATTGACTGTGGATATACATATTTACTTTATCTACTGTTTCAAATTTCGTATGAATTTGTTTTGTGTTCGACTGTTAAAGTTAATACATATATATCCAATGACCTTATTTCTGTTAGTGGACTATATAATGGTTTTGTCTGCAATGTTTTCTACATGCGAATATGTTTAGCAATGAAATGAGTGTACTGCTTAAGTTATGTTAACTTTAACATACAAAAGTGTGGTGAATTTGTATTGCTCAAGAGATCATTAAATGTTTCTCACGAAACCAAGGGACTAAAGCTGGAGGTACATAACACGCTTTTCACGCGTCGCGCGTTCTATGCGTTTCATACTTCAGACGCGTTTTTCAAGTCAAGTTACATGCAAAGCTTTTTATGCGTCAATGTTTATGTTTTGATCAGCTGTAGTGTAATATTCACAAAAGTTCTTTTTGCTAAAATGTTAAGTAATATTGAAAATTTTAAAGAATTTGTGGAATTAGTTGAATTTGTAAATATAATAGCCCAGTTCACAATCTCGAGCAAGTAGTCTAGCATCGTAGCATGAGCAAAATAATTGTACTCTACACCAACAAAATACATAGAAAATGCTCTTAAATACTCTCTCAATTTGCAAATGCTATAATGCAAGACCATTTGCACGGGATTGTTAATTGGGATAATATATTGTGCAAAAAGAGCATTCGCAAAGCTTAAAAATAAACGGAGAAGTTATTGGGTGCGTCCCTTGTTTTTGGAACGGAACCTGAGTGGTTTTTTTGCGGCAACTTTCGAAAAATTAAAGAGAGATCATGAGCAGTTTCATATAGCAACGAGAATGTCTCCAGACATCTTCGACTACTTATTAGCCGTTGTAAAAGAAAACCTTGAGAAGAACTCAGCGAGAGCTATTTCACCAGATTGCCGGCTCTTCTTGACTTTGATGTAAATATAAAACTGTGTTCGGACAATAATGAATAAAGTCATAACTTCCTTCCAACAGCTATTTAGCGCACGGTACAAGTAGACAATACCTCACTAACTTTTAAAATGTCGGTGTCAGTGGTAAGAGGGATCGTTTTGGAGACATGCGATGTTATATGGACATAGTTGAGTGGAATTTACTTGTCGTTTCCAAACACCTATGAATGGGAACGAATAGCAGAAGATTTCAAAAATATGTGGAATTTGCCGCATTGTGCCGGAGCCATCGACGGAAAGCATATCGCCATTACCTGTCCACCTCATTCAGGCTCAAACTTCTATAATTATAAAGGTTAGTTTTAAGAAATATGATACCTGTTAATTTTTAGCTATGAATATTATCATTTTAGGAGCATATAGTATTGTACTGCTGGGCGTGTGTGACGCAAATTATACGTTTACTGCGGTCGATATAGGAGCTTATGGTTCGCAAAGAAATGGTGGTGTACTGAGCCATTCACAATTTGGAAGACTCTTACAATCAAAACACCTTAATTTTCCACCGGACACTACATTGCCGAATAGCGACGTAAAGTTTCCGTATTATTTAGTTGGTGATGCTGCTTTTCCTCCTAAGCCATACATTATGAGGCCATACCCTCACGCAAGTAGTTAAGAATATACATTTTGGCATTCATTACAGAATCACTTGGTAAATCATCCAATAATTCCCGCACCATACCAAAAAATGCATCATGTGTGTCTTTTGCAGGTGTTGAAGATCCAAACCGCGATTCTGCAATTTTTGTCATATTTTTTAAAAAACCTTTGAAAGATTCACTATCTGCATCTTGCCTAGCTTTCTTTCGGGTACTACCTCGAATTTCTGCCGGAAGGACGCTGGAGTCGCTATTTGAAGAAGGTGTGCTAGTGGATGGTAAGTTTTCACAGTCCTCCACCGCAAACGACTGTGTCTGTATATAAACATATTTAAAGTTAGTAAGTAAATAAATTATTACTTATATTGTTAACTAAAATGCCAAATAACTTTACTTTCCAGAAGAACAAAAACTAAATTGTTATATTGCATTTTGTCTATATGTATTTTAATACTTACATCATCCAGACTTTCAAAATCTTCGTACTGCTCATCCACTAAGATTATATCGTTCTCATCCGAATTCGATGATAAACTTGTAACCGTCCTGCAACATATTAGTAACTACATAAATTATACTTAATAATTTTATGTATGTAATCTCACCTTCGTGGTTTTATATGCTCAGCCAGAAAGCTCATTTGATCTGAGTATTTCCAATGAACATCTATTTCTGCTGCACTACCAGAAGCACGACGGCCGTCTGCAACTACCTTTACGTATTTATCACGCAGTGACTTCCAACGGGATTGACATAAATTTTCTATAAGAATAAGCAATAGATGATATATAAACAGATTGGCCACAAAAATTTCATTACATGTGTACATACCAGGTACATTTATTTGTTTGCTTATAGCATTCCAAGCAGCTGCACGTTTCAATTTATTTCTATACAATAGCAATTTTTTGTTGTATAGAAATTCGTAATTTTTCACTGCATTAATTAATTTCTCATCCATTGCACTTTAATATTATTATCTGTGTTTAACCTACCTTGTTTAATATATTGCAAAATTAGTAAACATAACAGAGATGGTACTTATTACGTAAAATAAATCGATAAATTATATGAATATTTGTTTCAAGAAACAGTTGTGATAAAATAACTATTTTAATGCATTTCACTCTTGAAAATATTAGTAATCTTTATTGCGACAGTGTTTTCTTATTAAAAACGTTTTATTATGATAAAAATTAAAAAATTATAATCCACGACAGAAACATATTAATCGATAACATTGAAAATGTAATATAATTTGTCATCCCTGGCTATCAAAAACAGCTGACATTTTTTCAAGACGCGTGCGGCGCGTACAAAAGTAGAAAGTAGATCTACTTTACGCGTCAAGCGTTCTACGCGTTTTGCCATGTAACTTGTTACATACAACTACACTAGTTCTACTTTTTTGACAGACGCTTATAACGCGTAGACGCGTGAAAAGCGTGTTATGTACCTCCAGCTTAACTCTTTTGTTTTTTTTTTTTGTTTTTTTTTTACTTTATCTTCTTTTAACTTGAATTACTTGTTCATTTTTCTTTCTTATGCACAGGCATATATGTATATACAAGAATGCTATTCTTTTTTAATC
Source organism: Linnaemya tessellans (assembly GCA_951800035.1). Taxonomy (NCBI): domain Eukaryota; kingdom Metazoa; phylum Arthropoda; class Insecta; order Diptera; family Tachinidae; genus Linnaemya; species Linnaemya tessellans. Next base: position 39,527,906 of record OX637534.1, on the reverse strand, counting down.
TTTCAATTAATAACTACTTCTTCTTTATATATTGTATAATTACTAGACGTATGTATTTATAGGTATGTAAATATAATTTTCAGGCGAAATTTATTTCAAATATGTTGCAGCTACCAATTCTATTATTCTTGTTGCTGATTCTATTGTTTTTATACACCTGTGTTTGTATGTAGGTAAGTATGTTATATATATCACTGTATGAGACATCTATTATATTTAATCTATTTATTTATTCTCTTTGCTTTTAACTTTCTTAATTTTATATTGTATTTTTGTTAGTAGGACAAATTGTTATTCAAGTGCTCATCATCTTGTGTTCTACTGTAACCAACCACCAATTGACGGGCTTATTATATGTATATTCTCGTATGAACTGTATGATGAGCTTATGCATAGGTACTTGTTGTTCTCTTTGGGTATCAAGATCAACCACCTTTTGTACTCACTGAGTTATTAAAAAAATGAGAACAATGTGCACAAAATAAATTTCTATATTCCTTTCTTCCAGTAATCTATGTATACAATGATCTGTAGTGCGATTCGCTATACTTTTTAAACCACAATTGTTTCGTTTAAAAGTGTTTACCCACAAAATTAACCATTTTGCTATTCACTAACACTTTAAACGATGTCCGATGGTATTTGAAACCAGCTGCTTCAATCAGCTGTGATTTTTAACTACCCAAACTGCGGCTTATTAACGACAGAAATTTTGTTGGGGTTTAATAAGTAAAAAAGTGTTTAATTTTTCATAGACAGCAGCTCAGAAAAAATCGTACAAATAATTTATATGTATTGCCAATTTTGTTAAATGGACCGCTTTTCATAAAATTTCAAAATAAAAAAACATTTTAATTGTTGTTTATTCATTTATTGACGAAATATATGTGGAATTGGGAAATATTTTTATGATATGTTGGCAATAGATTCATGGCCCTCAACGTAATCGCTCCCGATTGTTTCAATCACTCGCCTTTTCAACTCGCTCATGTCCTCCTGCTTCACGGTCTTATTCCCAGTAAGCGCCAGTTGTCTCTTCCTGTCCCGTACCTTGGTACTGGTGCGTCTTTTTAATTTCTTCCACACCTTTGTGACAATGAATTATTGTACAATTTCTTGTATTTATTAAACAAGGTTTACACACCGCCTGCCACTGGTTGACCTCTTTAACTGCTTCATCAAGGCAATTAAGGGTTTCTGTCATTTCTGCCCTCTTTTTGTCGCATTCCAACATTCCGTGCAGTTTCTTAAATTTACCGCCAGCAAGTCCCGGGTTGGTGGTCATAAAATCCACCATATTGCTGAGCTGCTCGGGAGACGCGCGGCAAACATTAATTTTTTTAAATTGTTAATTTTTTTATCGGGCTTAAGTTCGAATCTTGCATGACTGCAAATTATTTTTTGTTATTTTTTATTATTAATAAATGAATTTGTTTAAATTCTATTTATTATTTTATATTAAGATTGGAATATTAAGAATATTTTTAATAATCATCAAACCAGCAGAACGGATCAGTACTGATTTCGAGGCCGCTACGCCATCTCATCAGCGTTCTTTGTTCAATTTTTCCCACTTTTTGCAAGTGGTGCTAGTTAGTAGGAATATCAACTATTTAACCAATATTTTAACGAAAATTGAATTTGAGAAGTTATCACATTCATATTATTAAGTTATTACATTTTGGTTAGTACGAAATTCCCCAACCCTGACGATTAATATTCCAAATATTCCAATATCTCTTTTGCTTTTTCCAGAGCCATCGGCTGCTGATAGGTAAAGCTTCTTTGTTATTTATGTTCAAGTAATTGAATTTAGTTGTCAATTTACTTTGAACAAGTGCGCGTGCCCCCGCAATGTTTTAAATTATGTATGAATTTTTATTAGTCGAACTTTTTCTTATGTAAATTGTTAATTTTTTTATCGGGCTTAAGTTCGAATCTTGCATGACTGCAAATTATTTTTTGTTATTTTTTATTATTAATAAATGAATTTGTTTAAATTCTATTTATTATTTTATATTAAGATTGGAATATTAAGAATATTTTTAATAATCATCAAACCAGCAGAACGGATCAGTACTGATTTCGAGGCCGCTACGCCATCTCATCAGCGTTCTTTGTTCAATTTTTCCCACTTTTTGCAAGTGGTGCTAGTTAGTAGGAATATCAACTATTTAACCAATATTTTAACGAAAATTGAATATGAGAAGTTATCACATTCATATTATTAAGTTATTACATTTTGGTTAGTACGAAATTCCCCAACCCTGACGATTAATATTCCAAATATTCCAATATCTCTTTTGCTTTTTCCAGAGCCATCGGCTGCTGATAGGTAAAGCTTCTTTGTTATTTATGTTCAAGTAATTGAATTTAGTTGTCAATTTACTTTGAACAAGTGCGCGTGCCCCCGCAATGTTTTAAATTATGTATGAATTTTTATTAGTCGAACTTTTTCTTATGTAAATTGTTAATTTTTTTCTCGGGCTTAAGTTCGAATCTTGCATGACTGCAAATTATTTTTTGTTATTTTTATTATTAATAAATGAATTTGTTTAAATTCTATTTATTATTTTATATTAAGATTGGAATATTAAGAATATTTTTAATAATCATCAAACCAGCAGAACGGATCAGTACTGATTTCGAGGCCGCTACGCCATCTCATCAGCGTTCTTTGTTCAATTTTTCCCACTTTTTGCAAGTGGTGCTAGTTAGTAGGAATATCAACTATTTAACCAATATTTTAACGAAAATTGAATATGAGAAGTTATCACATTCATATTATTAAGTTATTACATTTTGGTTAGTACGAAATTCCCCAACCCTGACGATTAATATTCCAAATATTCCAATATCTCTTTTGCTTTTTCCAGAGCCATCGGCTGCTGATAGGTAAAGCTTCTTTGTTATTTATGTTCAAGTAATTGAATTTAGTTGTCAATTTACTTTGAACAAGTGCGCGTGCCCCCGCAATGTTTTAAATTATGTATGAATTTTTATTAGTCGAACTTTTTCTTATGTAAATTGTTAATTTTTTTATCGGGCTTAAGTTCGAATCTTGCATGACTGCAAATTATTTTTTGTTATTTTTTATTATTAATAAATGAATTTGTTTAAATTCTATTTATTATTTTATATTAAGATTGGAATATTAAGAATATTTTTAATAATCATCAAACCAGCAGAACGGATCAGTACTGATTTCGAGGCCGCTACGCCATCTCATCAGCGTTCTTTGTTCAATTTTTCCCACTTTTTGCAAGTGGTGCTAGTTAGTAGGAATATCAACTATTTAACCAATATTTTAACGAAAATTGAATATGAGAAGTTATCACATTCATATTATTAAGTTATTACATTTTGGTTAGTACGAAATTCCCCAACCCTGACGATTAATATTCCAAATATTCCAATATCTCTTTTGCTTTTTCCAGAGCCATCGGCTGCTGATAGGTAAAGCTTCTTTGTTATTTATGTTCAAGTAATTGAATTTAGTTGTCAATTTACTTTGAACAAGTGCGCGTGCCCCCGCAATGTTTTAAATTATGTATGAATTTTTATTAGTCGAACTTTTTCTTATGTAAATTGTTAATTTTTTTATCGGGCTTAAGTTCGAATCTTGCATGACTGCAAATTATTTTTTGTTATTTTTTATTATTAATAAATGAATTTGTTTAAATTCTATTTATTATTTTATATTAAGATTGGAATATTAAGAATATTTTTAATAATCATCAATCGTCAGGGTTGGGGAATTTCGTACTAACCAAAATGTAATAACTTAATAATATGAATGTGATAACTTCTCATATTCAATTTTCGTTAAAATATTGGTTAAATAGTTGATATTCCTACTAACTAGCACCACTTGCAAAAAGTGGGAAAAATTGAACAAAGAACGCTGATGAGATGGCGTAGCGGCCTCGAAATCAGTACTGATCCGTTCTGCTGGTTTGATGATTATTAAAAATATTCTTAATATTCCAATCTTAATATAAAATAATAAATAGAATTTAAACAAATTCATTTATTAATAATAAAAAATAACAAAAAATAATTTGCAGTCATGCAAGATTCGAACTTAAGCCCGATAAAAAAATTAACAATTTACATAAGAAAAAGTTCGACTAATAAAAATTCATACATAATTTAAAACATTGCGGGGGCACGCGCACTTGTTCAAAGTAAATTGACAACTAAATTCAATTACTTGAACATAAATAACAAAGAAGCTTTACCTATCAGCAGCCGATGGCTCTGGAAAAAGCAAAAGAGATATTGGAATATTTGGAATATTAATCGTCAGGGTTGGGGAATTTCGTACTAACCAAAATGTAATAACTTAATAATATGAATGTGATAACTTCTCATATTCAATTTTCGTTAAAATATTGGTTAAATAGTTGATATTCCTACTAACTAGCACCACTTGCAAAAAGTGGGAAAAATTGAACAAAGAACGCTGATGAGATGGCGTAGCGGCCTCGAAATCAGTACTGATCCGTTCTGCTGGTTTGATGATTATTAAAAATATTCTTAATATTCCAATCTTAATATAAAATAATAAATAGAATTTAAACAAATTCATTTATTAATAATAAAAAATAACAAAAAATAATTTGCAGTCATGCAAGATTCGAACTTAAGCCCGATAAAAAAATTAACAATTTACATAAGAAAAAGTTCGACTAATAAAAATTCATACATAAATTAATTTTTTTAATTTATTAAAATTAATAATTATTTATATCATTAATTCATAACATAATATTAATCTCTTTATGCTACAGCGTGAACAATATTTTTTGTTAGCCCGTCTTTAGCTAATACAAACAAACTTGATGTTTTACCCACTTGAGAGCATGGAGCTCTTATAAGTAAACACAAAAAAAATTCCCAATTGTAATAAAATTCTAACTGTCACCGCATTCGTTTTTCACCATTCCCAACAACATTTTCGTTATAAATAAGAAAGAATAATTTTTATAATAAACGTAAAAAATAATTTATACATACAACTCAATAGCCGTTGTTTGCGGGAACTCGTAACACGTGTTGAGTATTTTAGAGGTTATGTAAATCACTTAATTAACTGATCATGCGAATTACACTCAAAATTAATAATTTTATTCGTTATTAATAATTAATTATATTCAATAATATTAGTTATTAATAAATAATAAAGTTACTCGAGAATATATTTGATATGAGAGTTACACTGAGATAATGAAAATTTTTAACTACTGCGCTTGATGCATAAACACTAACTGCCATACCTAAATACGGGCGGCAAGCGTTTTTTAACTGTCAAAATTTCTCATGTCCATACATTTTGTATGGAGCATACCGAAATAACGCGGCGGCAACGCTTTGCTATTGGAAAATCCGATTTTGACAGAGCGTTTTCTAATGAAGTTGGTTGCAAAAGAAGAGAATTGTAACCAGAGAAAAAGAGCAAAGATTTACAAAAGTGAAATATATAATAAAAGAAAAAATTTGTGCACTTCGTATTAGAAAATGGTGGTAAGAAAATATTTACAATATGATTATATACATAAATATGTATGCACGTTTGTAATTTGTACAAAATTTCAATAACAAAATCACAAATGTCGTCCGTCCAGCTGTTAAAATAATCAGGGTTGTTTAATTTGTTTGTTTGATAACCCTGTTTTTATTGTTTTTTTTACATAACGCTGCCGCTTTTGTTTAGGTATGGCATTTCAGCGTTAAAGCTCAGCGGAAAAAAACGTTCCGCTTTCCACCCGTATTTAGGTATGGCTGTAAAAATAGCAGAAAACTGTAGAGAGAGTGAGAGAAGGCTTCTTGTTTGAGAGAAATAGGAGACCATCTTCGTTGTCATCCCTACTCCGCTCCCTATCGAGCGGGATAAAAAATGATAAAATTATGAAAATAACTATTAAAAAGCAGGGGTGGGTGATAGAAAAGTGCAAACTTAGGGTTGTATGTATTTGTTAATGCCACATAATAAAAAAATAAAAATAAAAAAATTTATCAAAGAAATAAAAAAAATTGTTGCGGTGAACACACCTTATCACTTTGATAAGAGGTTTGAAAAATAGATAGTAGCCGATTCTCAGACTTTCATAAGAATCGGTCAAGCCGTTTCGGAGGAGTATGGGAACGAACATTGTGACACGAGAATTTTATTATAAAAATAAAAAATGGTTTATTTACTTTGCACCACAAATGAACTTTTGTACAAAAATGATTTGTTTTTTTTTTTTCATTTTCTTTCAGTCCAACCTAAATTACGACGCAAAGCGCAACGTAATTTGGCGCTTAGCTTTTACGCTGAAAAGAGTAACCTAAATTAGAGCGTTAACGTTGCCCCATAACCAGTAATGTTTACTCACTTTGATTGATAAAAACTCTAATTAGAAATAAGAAATAGAGATGAACACGCTAAATTGACCTAAAAGTAGCTAAGGTTACATCACTTAACACTTCAACAAAGTAAACAAGAGTGCTTTTGCAACAAACTTCACTTCTTTACGCGCTGTCAAAATTGGATTTTCCAATTGCAAAGCATTGACGCCGCGTTATTTCGGTTGGTCTCATATATTTTGTATGGGCATGAGAAATGTTGACAGCCAGACAACGCTTTGCGTCGTAATTTAGGTTGGTCTGTTTGTTCTTTTCTGATATTTTGACATTTCAATTGGCAGAGCTGCCACGTAATATCAATTGGAGTACATAGAAATATAAAACTGCTTAGAATGGTTAAAAATAAGTTACTGAATCACATGGTGGTTAGTGCAAACATCAAAATCTGTGTTTAAAGTTAGCACTTGCTAAAGTGTTAAAAGTTAGTGAATCGCACTACTGAATAGGTATTTACTTGCTATTATCAAGCAATCTGTCTACCCATATATGTATGTATATGTACATGGATTTGAAAATGTACTGTTGTAATGTGTGTCTTTATTTTGTGTTTGGAGTTTTCCCTGTAGCCCTTAATTTATTTTATACAGCTTAAGGGTTCCAGCTCTACACTAGGCGTTCAAAGGAATGCCGAAATATTTGAGACTTAAAAAAACTAGGCAGGAGTGTGCCGGATTACGTTAAAAAATCAAGTCTGTTTTATTTAAATTTTTCTTTGGCTTATATACTAGTTTTACAAATTTAACTTAGCCCTTCTAACTTATTTTAATATTATTAAATATATTATTCGTCTCTTTCACATTTATGAAAATGTGAAAGGATTCGAATTACTTCTGTTTACTGACCAATCATAGAACATTGCATTGGAATGCACTCAATTTATTTAAACACTTGAATTAGTGTCACTCAAAATATTGTGATTGATCAGCGTTTTGTAGTTTCATTACCAATTTGATATTGGTGAGAAAGAATAGTGTTTGTGTGTTACACTTTGTAAAATACACTACAAATCAGCGGTATGCATTGTAAATTAGTGAAGCACACTACACCCTCACCCTTAAGAGAAAAATTATGGAGGTGATTTTTCCTTCCATCTTAAATTTTCACTATATATTAAATAACAATTATAGTTGAATATTCATATATGTACATGTTTTGCTTAGTAATAGGTTTAATTAGGTTTGTTTATTTATAAAGTAGCACACAATTATATAGGTTTTGTTTAAAATATGCTAGGATGTCATAACTTTTTGTAATAAGTTTTCTTATATTAATTATTTATGTATATATTTTATGTTTAATATGATTTTTTTTTGTGTTAATTCTATGAGTTATTTAGCAATGATTTATATGGTTTTAGGTTATTGTTATGAATTTCCTTTTCTGTACCATTAAAATCTACAGTGGTGTTTACATTCTTTCTTCTTATTATTCTGTATGGTCCCTTGTACGGACTTTGGTGCTTTTTTCTACTTTAATTAATACTAAATCTCCTATATCTAAATTAAGTTTATTTTGGTATTTTGTATTGTTAATTCTTTTTTCTTTAGCTCTTGATAGCATATTTTTAGCTCTATTTAGAGAGTATTTTAGTTTGGTTTTTAGTTCTAGTACATAATCTTCATAATTGTAAAATGTTCTTTTAGTATCTAAACGATCGGATGGCAAGTGTGGTAATTTTCCATAAACCAATTCGAATAGTGTATACCCTGTGTCTATGTGTGGTGCTGTGTTATACGCGAAAGTAACGTATGGAATCCACTTGTCCCATTCGTGGTCATTTGCTGTAGTTAGTAAAAATTCATTTAGAACCCTGTGGTTTCTTTCTATTCAACCTAGTGTTTTATGGTGATAAGGGGTTGAAAAGATCTGTTTAATTTTTAATAGTTCACATATGTTGCGCATAATTTCATTTGTGAATTCTGTTCCTCTGTCGGACTTAAGTACCTTACTCGCCGTCTATATTAGCCGTCGATTTGTTTGCACATGAACATTGCGGCGGCAGAATGGCAGCACACAATTTGTTCATGTTTTTCTATGTGGGGAGTATCAGTTTATGTTCGTGTTCTGTTTTACCACAATTTCAAGTTTTTCAGCAAGTTCACTTCGTGGTTTATTGGTTTACTTACATCCCAGAATCTCAGAATATAAAGATTTTTTTGGAAAATATTGTTAAAATTATGAAAAACTTCTATTCTTTGGTATTTTAATAGATTTTTGTTTCTTGGAAAATATTTTCGCGGTTTTTCTCACTTAAATTTTTATGGTTAAAGTAATTGTCAAAGTAAAAATGACATTTGATGGCTGACCATGGTTGTACGAACAAATGTTCTGACAACGCTGTTCAACCAAAACCAAAACATGAACAACAGTGGTCTATACTAGCTGAAACAATGTGCGGGCATGGATTTGTTCATTGGCAGAACAAATCGATGGTAAATGTAAACTGCGAGTTAAATTGACCATATTTTAGAATTAGTTGTTCAACTAATGTTTTTGCTGTTTAAGTGCATCTTTTGTCGGCATTGGGTGTGCAATGACAAATTTTGTCAGCTCGCATTGCATTGTCAAAATATATCGGTAATCATTTGAAATACGAAGAGGACCTACAGTATCAATTGAAATCATTACAAAACTATTGTTTGGTATGTCTGTTAGTGTAATTACTGTTAGTGTAAATTGTAATCTTCTTATATTCTTGACGTCATTTATTGATGTACACTCCCATATGCGAAGTTGATCAGACTCCTGAGAATCATCGTTTCTTACACGCGTGTCGTCATTTTCTTTTATTTTATTTGCCTCTTTATTATTATTTAATTTCTTATTTGCCTCAATTTCTTTATTTTTCATAGCCCTTGTAGTTACTAATACTTTCTTAGCCCGTTCGTCATCTTCTGTTGGTATCATCTGTTTTAGTATATCCGAATTGATTTCTGTCCTAGATAGTGCGTTAGCGTTTGTATTTATCTTTCCCTTTTTATAAACAATGTCGAAGTCGTAGTCACACAAGTCAAGTCTAATTCTTGTCATTTTTGAAGAAGGATTTCTATGGGAAAATAGTGATACTAATGGTCTATGGTCAGTTACTACCGTAAATTTTCCACCGTATAAATATGGTTTGAAATAGTTAATCCTCCAGTGAATTGCCAACAGTTCTTTTTCGATTACTGATTTGTTCATGTCATGTTTCTGCAATGCCTTACTTGCATATGAAATTGGTCGGTCTTTACCTATTACGCCTTGTGATAACACTGCTCCTAGTGCGTAATTTGAAGCATCTGTTGTTAATATAAAGGTTTTGTCAAAATCAGGGTATTGCAATACTGGGGGACTTATCAGTTTTCCCTTTAGGTCATCAAAAGCTTTTTGGCAGTTGTCCGTCCATTTGAATTTCGTGTTCTTCTTTAATAGTTGGTTTAAGTCTTTAGCTGTGTCTGCAAAGTTTGGTATGAATCGTCTATAGTAATTGCAAAATGCAACGAATCGTCTTACTTCATCTGCATTTTTGGTGTGGGATAATTCTTAATTACGTCGTATTTTGATGGGTCTGTTTTTACTCCGTCTTTAGTTATAAGATGTCCAAGATAAGTGACTTCTGGTCTTAAAAATTTAAATTTTTTTGGATTTAATTTCAAATTGTACTGTTGTAGTCTGTCTAATACTTTTATTAGGTTTCTATTGTGGTGATTCAAACTACATCCGTATATGATAATATCGTCTACATAAAGAAATGCTTCGGATTCTAGTCCGGATAATGCAATTGTAAGCATTCTTTGAAAACTGTTTGATGATATTTTTAATCCGAATGGAAGTCTTTCGAATTGATAATGTCCTTGTGGTGTGGAAAAAGCTGTTAGTGGTCTGGATTGTTTGTTTAATTCTATTTGGTGAAATGAGCTAGTCATGTCCAGTGTAGAAAACCATTTGGCTCTGCCAAGTTTGTCCAAAATGTCTTCTAATCTAGTTAGAGGGAATTTGTCGTTTACAATTTTGTCGTTCAGTTTTCTAAAGTCTACCACCAGTCTCCATTTCTTTTTATCTTCCATGTTTTTCTTGGGTACCAAGAGAAGTGGAGCATTATATGGGCTGACTGATGATTCTATTATGTCGTCATCAAGCATTGTTTTTAATTGTTCATTTATTATGTTTGTGTGTGAATGTGGTAGTCTGTAGTTTTTTATATATACTGGTGTATTGTCTGTGGTCATGAGTTCTTGGGTATAAAAATTGTTTACGGTTAATTTTTCATCTTCTAAGTGAAATATATTTTGAAAATGTTTACTAGTTCTGCTTGAGCATAATTGTCGTTGTTATTAATTTGCAATTCAGCTAGGATTTTTTCAAAACGTTTGGGGTTGTTGGCACTGGTGTAATTTAAGATACCGTAATTTTTTAGTGAATCTGTTTGAAGTTTAATGCCCTGTATTGTTATTGTCTCGTTCGTTGTGTTCAAAAGTTTTATGTGTGTCATGCCGCTTCTGGGTGCTATTGAGTTACTTAGAAATAAACCTGGTTTTATTTCATCATTGAAAATTACGCTGTCTTCAGCTAAATTTAATTTTATCGCTTGTATTATTTCAGTTCTTGGAGGTATTTTTATTTGTAGTGAGTTCAATGCTCTTGTATGCATTGGAAGAATTATGGTATTATTATTTATAAATAGAGTTATTGTAAATGTTTCATAATCTATTTTGCATAGGTATTTCTTTAAAAAGTCTCTACCTATTATTCCGTCTGTTTCTATTGGAAAATCTGTTTTTACTAAGTGGAAATTGTGAATGCATTTTTCTTCTGTTAATGTTATTTCTAAATCTGGTGTCCCTAAAGAATTTATTTCTTCTGTAGTTATGCCTGTTAATTTGCATTTGTCCTCTGGGTTAAATAGTTCACATTCGAAATCTGGTTGCATGCGGCAGAGTGATATGTCCGCACCTGTGTCTATTGAGAATGTTAGTTGTTTATTTTTGTAAGAAGTGATTATGAAGTTAGTGTTATTATCTGAAATTTTCCATATTTTTAATTGTGGCTGTCCGGAATATCTATGTATTCCGAGCCCATTGTGTTTCCCGAATTTTGTACGGCGTGTATGCGTGTGTTATTATTTCTGTAATTGTTGTTTTGTGTACTTCTGTTGTTTGTATTGAAATTATTATTGTTGTTAAATCTGTTGGAGTTGAAGTTTTTATACATATCATTTCTGTTGTTTCTAGAGAACTCAGGATTGTCCCTTGGAGAGTTATTTATAGGGAAGTTATTGTTATTTCTAAAAGGGTTGTGTTTGAAATTATTGCTATTTCTAGTGTAATTATGATGATTTTGCTTGTTAAATGTTTGCTGTTGGAATTGTGTTTGTTTTCTTCTATAATGTAGAATTGAGCTATGATTTACCTTTTGCTCATTTTCCAATTCCAATGCGAGTTCACATGCTTCTTGCATATCCTTTGGTCGAGCAGCATATATGGTCGATTTATAGTTTTCATTTAAGCCTTTCTTAAAGATGTCTAGAGCTAGTTTATTAACGATGTTAATAAAGTTAATTTAACGTTGACATTCTTTTCTGGCTGAGAGGCATTGTTTCCTAGTTCTTCTATCCCTAGTTTATTTAATTTATCTGTAATACCTGTTATCTTTTCTCTGAATGTATTTACTGCCATTTTGCCTTGATATAATGCATTTAATTTATTTTGTAGCTCCTGTATTGTTTCCCTGCTCTTATATCTCTGTTCTAATAGATTTTTTAATTCTTCAAAGTTTTCAGGTTTTGTGTAGGTTCCTATCGCTTTTCGGACATTAGAAGCCAATTTAGCATGATATACGTACTGTAGAAAATCTATTTTGGCCTCGGCGGATAAGGTCTTATTGATTAATTCCGCTGTTATTAAGAAACTTTCTAATTCTATGAAATTGCCTGAGAAAAGCGGGAGTGCTTTTGAAGTCGTTTCTAAACTGAATGCTGCCATTGTAGTATTATTGTTTTCTCTTACTTCTTTAGAACTGCTTAGCAAATAATTTTTAATGTTTTTAAAAATATTGTTATATTCTATTTTTAATGCTATAGCTTTTTCTTTATCTTTTTCTTCAATTTCCGTTAATTCAAATTGTTTTCTTATTTCTTTAGTAGATTCTAATTTATTTTGTAAGGTTTTTTCTGTATATGTCCTTCCTGGACTTTTCTTTAAATTTGTCCATATATCTTTTAATTTTAAAATATTCTCTTCCATTTAATTTAGTTGAATTTCTGTTTTATAGATATATTTTTCTTTTTGTTTATAAATTGGTTATTGCATTATTATTACTACATAATTATTTATTATTATATTATTTATACCTAGATATACCTTGAAAACAGTAGATTAGCAATTACTTGTGTATTTTTAATAAAATATTAAACATCAGTAATAGAATTATTTGTGTTGCGCCTGTCTCTGTGTTTTAATACGTAATTCTTAAAATAAATATTAATTCTGTAGACTACATATAACAGTATTGCTATTATTATTAGAGTTTTCATATATTCTGGCATTATATTCTTATAGTTGTTTCCATCTCCATTATTTACTATGTTTTCTTAGATTTCCACTTTGCTTTGTGGTTTACCCATTTTATTTTCTATTCTGTTGCCCCAAATAGGACCCACCATTTGTGTATTTTATTAATATAAATTGTTTTTTTTTGTTTTTTTTTTGTTTTTACGTTAAATTGTAATTAATGTTTAGTTAACTATACATATATTTAAAAATTTTGTTTATTTTTTTTTGACAACTAATTTATTTTTTATAAGATTTTTTTTTGTTATTTCATGGCAGCGCGTTGATTTTGTTTTTTTTTTTTTTGGTTTGACTGCAGGATCTTAGTCCTTAGGATCAGAGGATCTGGTCCGTTTGCAGGATCGCCATGTAATGTGTGTCTTTATTTTGTGTTTGGAGTTTTCCCTGCAGCCCTTTATTTATTTTATACAGCTTAAGGGTTCCAGCTCGACACTAGGCGTTCAAAGGAATGCCGAAATATTTGAGACTTAAAAAAACTAGGCAGGAGTGTGCCGGATTACGTTAAAAAATCAAGTCTGTTTTATTTAAATTTTTCTTTGGCTTATATACTAGTTTTACAAATTTAACTTAGCCCTTCTAACTTATTTTAATATTATTAAATATATATTCGTCTCTTTCACATTTATGAAAATGTGAAAGGATTCGAATTACTTCTGTTTACTGACCAATCATAGAACATTGCATTGGAATGCACTCAATTTATTTAAACACTTGAATTAGTGTCACTCAAAATATTCTGATTGACCAGCGTTTTGTAGTTTCATTACCAATTTGATATTGGTGAGAAAGAATAATGTTTGTGTGTTACACTTTGTAAAATACACTACAAATCAGCGGTATGCATTGTAAATTAGTGAAGCACACTACACTGTGAACAACACCTTTTTCCACAACGAAATTATGTATTATTAAAGCTTTTGCAATAAATACCTGTTAGATGCCATATGTATAGATTCCACCTTCTGATGCCTTCGGTATTATTGGAAATATTTCGTTGTGTTAGCGTATTTTGTTGAATTTTATTTTTAATTCTGTTAGACTTTATTTATAATTTTGTTAGATTTTTTTTATAATTGTGTCCTTTTTTTTATTATTTGTTAGAATTATTATAGGTATGTCCCGCTATTGGAGTTCCTGTTTCTTGTTTTCTTTTTTTATTTTATTTGATTTTTTAATTAGCGCTTTAACGGAGTTCTTTTACCACATATATCTATATATATCTATACATATATATACACATACATATATATATATATATATATGTATATATATATATATATATATATATATATATGTATATATATATATATATGTATATATATATATATATATATATATATATATATATATATATATATATATATATTCATGTATATTTAGCTGCTTTCCCGTTATCCAATTATGTACATACAAAGAACTGCTAATAAGTATGTACTTAACTTATAACTGTTTTCAGTTTTTTTTTCTTATTTAGATATACATACATACTAATCGGTATATTTAAACTTTTGTGTCACTTTGATTTATTTAGGTAAGTTTGCACATTCTCTTCTTCTGTTTTTTTTTCTTTTTCTGCAATTTGTTTGTTCTTAATTAGATTTTCGGTTCTTAGATACCTATTAATATTTTCTGTTTTTTCACAATATTAAAATTTGCTTCCAGATTGAACTCTTCAATTGTTTTTCCAAATATATGTACATATGTATGTTTATTATAACTTTTTAATTATGATTTGTTTTTAATTTTCTCCTTTGTACTTTACCAAACTCGATCCACCGTTGAATTAAGACTACTGAGTTTTGGTTATTTTCCCTTTTTCTGCAGCAAATGAATTGTGGCTGGGTTTGTGTGGTGAAAACCAATATGTTTAATTTTGCTCTCAAGTAACTACCTCACTTGCTGGTCGACTTGATTGAGCTGTAATGTTGTATTATTTAAATGGGTTATATTTTAACATACCTTGAGTTGGGTTTTAGGGTATTAATTGGGACCTGGTGGACTTTATCTCTTCCTTTAGGTCATCTGACTGTTTACGGCTCGAAGGACCATACACAAACTTGGCAGAATAATATTGCCAATTGTGGAATTTAATCTTCAATAATATTGTATATATAACTGAGTAACGTGATTGAGTGATATGTTGGGTGCAAGAAAAGTGATAACTGATGTTCGTTTCTCATTCAAATTACAATGTTTTATTTAGTTAAAAATTGGAATTTTAAATCGATTTTTTTTACAATTCATAAAACGAAGTGAATCGTAGGAAAGATAACAGGTAAGTGCCCAAGGAGTACATTTTTACCTAACGTCGGTTTTTATAACCGAATCTTAATAAAAAATGGCTTACTTATTAGAGTAAACAACTTAAATATCTCCTTACGATATTCATGGCTGGATACTTCATTGACTTAAAAAAATAGAATGTTATGTTCAAGTGAACTTGGACAATAATTATAATAATAATAATAATAATAATAATAATAACCCCCTCGGGGATAACCCTTGACGCGGGGAGGGGGCTTAAGCGTTTATTTCTGCGAAGCTAAGAGCTATGCTGACTCAGGGACACCCATGTCAAACAGGTCAAAGTGGAGAAATACAACGCAACCAATTATCCCAACCCATTTATAAACATGGAGACTCGCAACGTTAACAGATCAGATAGAATGCCGCTGCCCGAGGTCGTCGGGGCACCGCCTGGAGCCAACGCTTGGGGTGACAGCATGCAAGTCGTTGGTGGTCAGTTGCCCGTGGGAACAACGACCGGGATACCCGAACAAGCAAACCACATCAATAGCCCAGAACTCGAAAATCCACAAATATCACAACCTGCAACACGACGTGTTTTGTCAAGGACTACCATGGCAACCACAGAAGCAGGCCTACCTAGGCAACGTATAAAATGGACTGTACAAATGAATAAATCAGTTATACGATGCTACTTCATTGCAACAAATATGGACACGGAACTGAATGTGTATAGGGCAAAAATGAGGGAGTTGTTTTTGAACCAATTCCCTGAACTATCCAGAATCACAGAACAAAATCTTGCCGACAGAAGAGCAATAATGGTAAAGCAGCTTCTTTCTATACAAGAAATCCAAGACATCAAACGACAAGCCTCAATTATCATCTCCTCAAATAGGGAAACAACTGAAGATCAAGTTGATGTTCCTCAAAACGACGAGCAACCTGTCCACAACGACAACAGTAATCCTGAGGACAGAGTCGAGAATAGAGAAGCCGCTCATCCATTTGTATCTCAACAAACATACATCCATGCTACACCAGAAACACCCCAATCAAGAGAAAACACCATACACGATACGGAAACAACAATCCAAGGACAAGAACAGCTAGCACTCACGCTCGGCGAACAATTTCGCGTAGCCTGGATACAAAATAAAAACAGTGACCCTTCCCGCAGAGAAGGAACTCCGAGAATTTTCAACAACAAAAGAGTGAATGAACTAACATACATTGTTAATCGCGACATCTTGCCCAATTACCTCACAACTGCCACAAACATAGAGGATGTGCACTGCTTAATATACTCGGGCGCAGTAGCAGTAGTTAGAACGATGGGAAAAAAGACAATAAGGTGTCCAGACAATAACGCAAGACAAATAACGCCTAAATTACCAGCGTGGGAAAGACGTCTAACCAATAAAATTAGTTGCATTAGGCAGGACGTAGGTCGACTCACAGCTTATTCCGATGGAACAAGATCCCGGAAAATTCGGAAGCTAGTGAAGGAAATCATCCATCCAGTTCAAATCATTGAGCTAACAGAAAACATGTTAATGGAAATAAAAGACAAGAAAATCCAACAGCTTGCGGCCTACGCCAAACGCCTCGCGAGATACAGGGAAAGCAGAACCCGAAGATTAGAAAATTCCCTTTTCGAAAGAAACCAAAAACAGTTCTATCGACAATTAGACCATCCAGGGGGTAATCGATCTGACTCGCAGGGTCCGCCAATGAACGATGTTGTACATTTCTGGAGCGAAATATGGAGTAAACCATAAACCTAGAGAACGAATGGATAGCCAACGAGCTTGAACGAAGCATAAACTATCGAGAGATGCAGAACACCGATATCTCAGCTGAAGAAGTTGCGAAAGCGATAAGAGATAGCAGTAATTGGAAATCACCTGGTCCGGACAAAATCCATAACGTATGGCTGAAGAAGTTTACTTCAACTCATTCGCATCTTGCAGAATACTTCAGCAAACTTTTGAGAAATCCTCAAGAGACCCCTTGGTTCCTGATGACTGGAAATACCTTCCTCATAGCAAAAGGAAACAACACCCTGGACCCAGCGAACTACCGCCCAATTACATACTTGTCAACGACGTATAAACTGTTGACAAAAATTCTCACCAACCGCGTTTATGATCATTGTGTCGAGTGCAACATCATTACACTAGAACAGAAAGGATGTGCCCGACATTCAATGTTTTGTAAGGAGCAGCTTACAATCGACTCCGTATTAGTTAATCAAGCAGTACATTGCAAACGCAATCTTAGTATGGGATACATAGATTACAAAAAAGCGTTTGATAGCCTTCCGCATCCATTTTTACTGAAAATCCTTGAGATATATAAAATCGATCCAAGAATCATACACTTTATGCAGGTAACAATGGAGAAGTGGAACGTTAAGCTACATATTGGACAAAATAGCAGCGAGGCGATACCCATCAAGTGTGGAATCTTCCAAGGCGACGCATTTAGCCCACTCTGGTTCTGCCTTAGTATGAATCCACTGAGTAGAATGCTGAAAAACCTCAATCTTGGTTTTAGGCTTAAAGGAGAAAATTGTGAGACTCTTGTCGACCATCTATTCTACGTAGACGATTTAAAACTTTACACCAGCAGCAAGGAAAAAATATACCGTATGATACAAGTAGTGAAGCGATTTAGTGACGACATTGGAATGGAATTTGGTATTGAAAAATGCAAAACAATCCATATTCAAAAAGGAAAGGTTCAAAATGACACCGAAGGCTACCAAATAGATCAACACAACATCATTGCCAATTTGGCCCAAGACGACAGCTACAAATACCTTGGGTTCTTACAATTGAAAGGAATACAGGAATCGAAAATTAAGATAATGTTGCGAAGAAAGTTTGAACAGAGATTAGTCAAGATTCTCAAGTCAAACTTAAACGCTGGCAATAAGCGAAAAGCCATTAACACCTGGGCTATCCCAGTATTTACATACTCTTTCGGTGTCGTTAACTGGTCAAATACAAATCTTGATGAAATATCAACCTCAGTAAGAACCACCCTAACCAAATTCCTTTGTCACCATCCGCGAAGTGCACTGGAGAGAATCACTCTCTCACATGAAGATGGCGGAAGAGGGTTACTCGATGTACCGAATCTTCATTTTTCTCAGATAAACAACTTAAGAGAATATTTTAGAACCCAAATAGAAACATCGGATTTAATCCGAACAGTGTGCTTAGCGGACAAAAACTACACTCCGCTCAACTTAAAATCGACTCAACTACAAAAACCAGCGAATGTTTTGTCACGTGAAGAACGCATAGAGGCATGGAAAAATAAAACTCTACACGGCATACACCCTTTTCAGATGGAACAAGATTTCATCGACATAACCAGCTCAAACATATGGCTTAAGCAGGGGTCTCTTTTCGCAGAAACGGAGGGATTTATGATCGCTATACAAGATAAAGTCATAGCAATTAGGAATCACCGGAAATACATATTGAGGGAAAACCTAGAAAACGATACATGTCGGCGATGTCAAAACAGCGCAGAGACCATCGACCATATTATATGTGGATGCAAATGCTTAGCATCGCATGATTATACTGCGAGACATAATCAGGTAGCGAAGATCATCCACCAAGGCCTAGCAATAAACAACAAGCTTGTGTCAGAAAAATGTCCATACTATAAGTACGAGCCTCCACCTGTCATTGAAAACAGAAATGCCAAGCTATATTGGGACAGATCGATAGTCACAGATCGCACCATACGAGCTAAGAAGCCGGATATCGTTCTGTTCGACAAGGTGGGGAAGAAAATCACCTTGTTTGATATCGCTGTCCCCCTAAACAATAACATCCAGTCGACGTATAGCACGAAAATCGAAAAATATACTTACCTTGCCGATGAACTTAAAGCTATGTACCATGTAGAAAAGGTAGATATAGCGCCAATCGTCATATCAGCCACAGGACTAATACCAAAGAACCTTGTAATCTAGCTTAAGAAAAACAACCTCAACGACACCCTGGGGATTATTCAGAAATCTGTGATTCTGAATACATGCAGTATTGTAAGACGCTTCCTACAAGCACAGTAAAATAAATAATAATAAAAAAAACCAGTTAATCATCAGAGCCTAATCTCTTGGCATAGCCCGGGATAGGTATTTTCCAATCTTATCGAGATTGAGAGATTTAGTAACTCTATTATAATAATAATAACAATAATAATAATGGTAATATAAATAATACTACACAGCAAAAGACATATAAGTCATTGACTTATATGTCTGGAATATCAGAGAGATTAGTAAAATCTAAAATTTACAATGCAGAGAAATATAGAATAGCTCACAAGAGATATAATACAATGAAAAGACTATTTAGCAAAACAAAAGATAAGATTGATAAGTGGGATAGGTCTAATGTAATTTATAAAATACCTTGCAAGGGGAATAGTCAGGAAAATTGTAATAAGATATATATTGGTACAACTAAAAATAAATTAAAGACTAGGATAACAGGTCATATATCAGATCAAAAATATAGACACATGAATTCACAAAACACTGCTTTATGTTCTCATAGTTCTGAATTATATCATTTTGCAGATTTTGAAAATGTTTCAATATTAAACACAGATAACAATTATAATCGGCGTTTAATGTTAGAAATGTTAGAAATAATTCGCACAGAACTATAGGTATTTAGTTAGTAAAATTTGAATTTTTGTTTATTTATGTTAATTGGTTAAAGAATTTATTCCTATGTTTGTATGTGTCTTTGTACGTATATATTTGTGTGTATGTATGTTATGTGTGTGTATGCGTGTATACATGTATATGTGTATATATGTATGTGTATGCATGCACATATGTATATATATTTATATCATGTCATTATTTTTATATGTTATTTATATACACTATACTGTAATCAATTCTTATCCTTGTTGTAATGTTGATTGAATAGTTTAAATATTGTAAATGTTTAGTTATATACATATGTATGTAAATTTGTATATATGTTAATATATTAATTTGTAATTATGTTAGTTATTTATATACATGTATTCATATGTATGTGTGTGTATGTACATGCATATGTGTTTGTATCTCCCTCTATGTGTGTGTATATATGTTTGTATATGGTTGTGTATGTTCATGTATGCATATATGTATACGAGTTAAAAAATTAAGATGTGTTTTCTTTGGTGAGTTTATATCAACTAAACTTTATTTTTCTCCATATCTTAAAGTTACTTAAAACTACTTAATTGTTTACACCAATACAATCTCACAATCAGCGAAAGTTGCTGATTGTGCAATCTTAAAGTAAAGACAAAAAATAATTCGATCGACTTTTATTTATTTCATCGATCATGGTGGGCGACAAAGAATTTGTAAACAAACTCTTTGTCGGTTTTTAAAGTTCTTGATTTAAAAGAAATATTCCATGTCAGCATTTATACATGGATTGACAACGGCTGGTCAACAGAGTCGTTTGTGCATATAACTCCCCCACCGTTAGGATTCGAGTCCCTTCGAATCAGTTTACAATTCTTTATCTTATATAAAGCATAACATAAAACTAATAAAATAAACAATGTATAAAGTATATAAAAATTATGATTATTTTGTTTTTCTAGAATCATTTCTCTTATTCTATTTACATATGTAAAATTTATTTCAGGCAATCTTTCACTTATGTGACTAGGTAGAACATTAAAATTGGGGATAACAATATTCAATTTACTTTTAAATGTTTTAATTTTAAATTCATCGATTTTAATTTCACAATTTCCAAAATTTACTATATAATTTCCATTTAAAGTGTAAGAGAAATTACTACATGAGTCATATAGGATACTTTTCACATTGACCAACAAAAAGTTTCCAACCTCAATCTACTATTGATCTCTGCCTCATTAAAACCCTTTGGCATTCAGCATAACTACTTCTCAGGATATTATGTAAACATGATTTCACGACCCTCATTTTATGCAACACACTTTCTCCGTCCACAAAATATGTGACGTTCCCAACAGTCACCGTCTTCGTTATTTCTATGTTCAACTGCATGGAATCCCGATTCGGTACAGGCACTACTATTTCTGCCCTATATTCTTTATCAATGAAATCGAGTATCAACAAAACAAAAACAATGAAACTGCTATCCATGTACCCCATACTACTTCTCATATGCCTCAACTTTAGACTGTCAATCTCGAAGTGATCTATTTCGTCATTTGTTAGGAAAAATCTACTTGTCACTCCATATCTAGACATCATAACATTCTCCTGCACCTGGTCAATTTTATTCTTGACCTCATTAATCAACAAGACGAAGTTATTGTACCTCGCTATTTTCATACTCTCATCGATCACACCTGTATATACCGCATTAAACCAATTCCTATTTTGTTCCACCACCAATCGGATATTCTGTAAGTAGCCCTGCATTTCATTATTTATTTTAACTTGCTTATTCAAATTGTCGATCATACTTTTCTGGTTAAAGTCTATATTCTTTAATTGATCTTATATTCTCGATCTATCTTCATCATCCATATTCCCAAAGAGCCAGTTTATTGCTCTACCTCCTACGTTTATCAAAGCTCTTCTATTTCTTGTTCTAGTATGAATTCTTAGGGTCTGCAAAGAGTGCTCCAACTCTTCAATTTTTTATTAAGATTAACAATCAACCAACCGTCGTTTATTTTAAAATTTTGAGATATACTTGTTTTCAATTTCTGAATGGTATCTCCCATGTCCCGTATATCGATTACATGGATCAACTCGGAGAATCCATTTATAATATCAACAGGTTCACCCTGCAAAACTGCATAACCCGCTTGTGTCTCAACACTTCCAATATGCACCGCAGAGTCAGTGCATGCTGCCAGACAAAACAGCGGAAGTACCAGACCGATTAACATTGTTGCTACCTGAAAAAGTTTTTAGAGGTCTTTTAATATTTGCTAAATCCACTTTATTAGGATTATTAGAATTAAACTTCAAAAATCTCCTAGCAGTCTTTTGCCTTTGGGCTTGAGGATTTTTAACGTACAGATCCCTATTATCGTATCGAGGAACCTGTTTCCTTCTAGAATTTATTTTTTGTATAGCCCTCCTCTTTCTACTGTCCATATATTTGCTTACATTCTGGTAATCGATATCAGAACTGTTTATAAAATCCATAGGCCTCAGCCCAGTAGTCAAGTGAATAGTATTGTTATAAAAGCCCATCGCTCTAACTACCAATTCTTCTGTGTCAATATTTTCATTATTTCTTTTTAAAATTCTAATGTGCTCCAAAAGTGAAAGATGCATTCTTTCAATATCAGAATTTCCGGTGTGCAAATTTGGGGTAGTGAAATGCATACGTATGTTTCTTTCAGAACAAAACAATCTTATCAGAGCATTGTTAAACTCGTTGTCCATTACTAGTAGCTCCGGCGTGCCCAGAAAGGCGATTCTTTCCTCTATTTTCACCTTAATGGTGCACATGTTTTTGTCTGTAATTTTATGTACTGAACCCATTTTAGTAAACCTATCAATTGTCGTCAGAAAATAGGTTCTGTGGATCTGAAATATATCCATATGAGCTATCATATTAGGCTTAATAGGAGTTACAGTATGGTTAAAATGGTTATGATAGGGATTTCTATCATATTTGTTTTCATTACATACTCTACAAAAGTTTATATACCTGTTAATATATTTCATTAAATTGGGGTAGAAATATGAATTCTTAATTTGCTCAAAATTTTCCAAGATTCCCCTATGATTTCCACCCCTGTGAATACTTTTTATGATTCTGTACATTTCCTCTTCGCTTAGCACGTCAACGGCTAATTTTGTGCATCTGACGAATCGCAGACTTCGTTCACCTCCAAACAATGATTCAAATTTTTCCTGAACTATAAAGTATAAGTTATCAGGGAGTTCGGAGTTTATTCCGACGCTACCTTTCTTCAGCGTTCTTCTAAACAAATCGTTCAAGTAATGGCCATTTTGTAGTTCATTTTCGCTGACGTATATTATTTTGTATTTTCCATACAAGATTTCGTGCTCTCGTGGTTTAGTTCGCAGAATTATTATCTGCGTTCTATATTTATTAACGACAGAATCGCTTATGTGAAAATTAGTGCTGCCACTGTCTTCCTGTCGACTATGTATCGTTGCAGAATCATCCGACATGGCAAACAAAGACTTTTCATCACATTCTCTGAATTCTCCAACCGACTAAGAAAGTCCGCAACATTATTCTCTCTTCCCTTTACATATTCTATATCGAATTCATATTCGGCGAGCATGATCTTCCATCTGCTCAACCTGGAATTTGGTTCCCTCAGAGAAGCAAGCCATTTTAGAGGCTGGTGGTCAGTATAGACCAAGAACTTAGTTCCAAAGAGATAGGGACGAAAATACTTAGCCGCCCACACTATAGCCAAGAGTTCTCTCTCGATCGTGCAATAGTTCTTCTCGTGGTCGTTCAAAGTTCTGCTTGCGTAACAAACGGGCCTACCCCCCTGACTAAGAACTGCTCCCAGTGCAACATTACATAAGACAGAACTGGGGGATTGGTTATTATTCTTTTCAATTTCTCAAAGGACTCTATGTAGGAAGGATTGCCAATATCAATCTTAGCATCCTTCTTTAAATATTTTATCATTGGTGCCGAAATTAAAGAGTAGTTCTTTATGAACTTTCTATAATATCCAGTTAGGCCCAAAAAGAATTTTATTTGCTTCACAGTACGTGGAATAGGCACCTTGTTTATTGCCTCAATTTTGGTTGGGCAAGGCTTTAAACCACCAGGCGTAACTATATGTCCCAGAAATTGAGTCTGGCTAGCTAGAAAACTACATTTATTCATTTAAACCTTCAAATTGTGTTCATTCAAAGATGCAAATATTTTATTTAAAGCCCTCAAATGTTCATTCAAGGAAGTTGAGAATACCAATATGTCATCCATATAAATGACACAGATTTTATTTATGTACTCCCGCTGGACATAGTTCATTAGTCTCTGAAAAGTAGCGGGCGCATTCTTCAACCCAAATGGCATTCTGATATACTCAAAATGTCCCATTGGTGTCGAAAATGCTGTCTTTTCAATGTCCCTATCATCCATCTTTATCTGATGGAAACCCTTTGCCAGGTCCATGGTAGAGAAGTATTGCGCCCTTCCCAATTTGTCAAACAGAGAGTCTATATTAGGCATTGGAAATCTATCATCTACCGTGATATTATTCAGATTTCGATAGTCAATGACTATACGCCATTTTTTTTTTGCTCTCATTGTCGAGCTTTTTGGGTACTATCCATAAGGGAGAGTTATAAGGTGATTTACTCGGCCTTATTATTCCCTGCATAAGCATATCTCTTATCTGATTCTCTATCTCTGTTTCATGTACCTTCGGGTATCGATATATTTTCGAATACACCGGTTTATCCGATGTCGTTATTATACTATGCTTTACCGCATTAGTAGTAGTCAACCTTTGACCCTCCTGGTAAAAGGTATTCCTATTTCTAAACAAGAACTTCCTCAAATTCTCACTCTCTTCCTTATTAAGATGGCTGGGCAACTTCATGTTGCAAAAGTCTATATTCTGTACGTCCAATGTCTCAATTCTGTCATAGCCAATATCGGCTGCACGGGGATAAAGAAGCACCTCCTCATTATTGACCAAAAGCTTCATATTAGCAAGATCAATACAATGCCCATTGGCATGAAAACATTATTGCCTAGTATACAATCGAAGGCCCTATCCCCCAAGTCGATCAACTTGAGAGACATTGTCTCATTCTTCAAATTAAATTCCAAAGGAACCCCAACTATTACTTCTTCACCAACCATTCTATTTCCAGTCAATGTTTTTAACTGAATAATCTTACTCAACTTTCTTTTTGTAGATAACCCCCCAAATACCTTATACTCGCCTAAAGATGTAGCTGCTCCACAATCTATCAGGCATTTTACTCTTATGTTATTTATTGTCAACAAGGCTATTGGTAACTGGGATCCGGGGCTGATGTGCGAAAATTTTCACACATCCTTATATTCTCTAATTCCATAGGTTCAGGATTATTATTTCTAAATTGGCCCAAATTATTCTGATAATTATTTCTAAATTGGTCCGAATTATTCCGATAGGCGTTACCTTTATTACCATTATCATCCAATCTATATCTATTGGGATTATTTCCCTGAGTGTTCATATTGTTGTTTCTAAAATTAGCATCAAACTGGTTAAAATTCCGACGCCAATTTTGTCTGTTATTACCTGTATTCTGGTTATATCTATTATCTCTTCTATTCGATTGATTAAAATTCCGTGGTCCGTTATTATAATTCCGATTCCCATTTCTCCGAATATGTACATCTTTTATAAGATTATTCTCAATAAAATAAGAATACGCTCCACTAATAGTGGTTATATTTTTCTGAATCATTAGGGTCTTTATATTAAGAGTTAATGAGTTTAAATATATATCAAATATGATGCGTTCGTTTATATTAGGGGAGAACAATGCGTTGTTCTCCGGATTGAGGTTGTACTTGGTATTCATCAGAGTTAAGATCTCACCTAATTTATGATGAAACTCCTCAATGGTGAAAGCATTGACATGCATGGCATCATTTCGAAGACTGAGAAAAGATTCCTTAACCCCAAACTCCTCCCTGAGCTTGGCAATTATTTGATCCCATGTGGGAGAAAGAAGAGATTCAATTGCCCTCAATGCTTTTCCTTACAAGCGATTTGCCAGAACCGACCTAATTGTTGGTTTATTTTCTTCTGAAACTAGTGACAGAACAGTATTTACGTCCCGTAAAAAATTTATTAATGTATACTCAGAAGTACCGCAAAATGTTGGTAAACTCCTAGCCTCACGTAAGGCTTCTGCCAATCACAAAGACATTGTAAACAATTTTTTTTCAAATAAAAGATTTTAAACACTTATTAATAATTTGTGTCTTTTCTGTGTAAAAGTCGTCGTTTTTATATTTACTTTCCGTTAAATACTTTTAGTAGTAAATGTTTTTATCTTTGATGTTTGAAATTAGTTGCCTTAAACAATTAATTGTATATATTAAAATGTACACAATATATTTCCCTTTTTCTTTTTTTAAATACCTTTTCACAAGTACATAGAAGAAATTTCAGTTTTAAACATATTCCTGTTTTCCTTCGTTTTCTGTTACAATTAATTAGAAATGTTATTTCAAATAACTAACTAATTTAAATTAATATTGATTTGTAAATATTTTTATGTATATGTAAATCTACAAAAAAATTTCTTTTAGGAAAATATGTAATAATTCGAACTTGTTTTTTATATTGTATTTAAATGCTATTGTGTGATTTTATCATTTCTAATTGATATACATACTTATATATATATACATATATATACTTATTCAGATCTCAGGTTGCTGGGTGATTGCTTTTGTTGTTTCACTGCTCATGATGCAATTCACTTATTTCTGCTTCCAGTGTTCAATCTTGAAATGTAACACCTTAAACGTTCCACTAGGTTCCTTTAAGTTTCTTCTTGTTAAATTTGCTTTCTCATCCAAGATTGTTCTTTTTTTTATAATCTTCAATTCGGTTTCCAATTTTACAATTTGTGTTTATTTTGTTTAAATGTATATATGTAAGTTTAAAGTTATTTTATTGCTGGGATTTTTATTTGTTGTTTGTTTTTTTTTCTGGTTGTATATTTAAATATATTTCTTATAAATTTGTGTTTTAATAATTCATTAAGGCTGCTTTTAATTTGCTTTAATATTTCCTTTACTGTGATGTGTATTTTAATTCGTTGCAAATTAAAACAGTTTTGTTTTCAGTAAAAACAATTTTTTTTATTTTTTTTTATTTTTTGTGAATACTGCTGTAAAACTTTTGTTCACCCCGAAAAGGCATTAAAATGCCTAGCATCGATATGTTTAATTAATTTTTTTTTTAAAGGATACTCGGGTATCCTACCGACTGCGCCAGTTAAATAATTAAGATGTGTTTTCTTTGGTGAGTTTATATCAACTAAACTTTATTTTTCTCCATATCTTAAAGTTACTTAAAACTACTTAATTGTTTACACCAATACAATCTTACAATCAGCGAAAGATGCTGATTGTGCAATCTTAAAGTAAAGACAAAAAATCATTCGATCGACTTTTATTTATTTCATCGATCATGGTGGGCGACAAAGAATTTGTAAACAAACTCTTTGTCGGTTTTTAAAGTTATTAGCTGTGTTCATTTACTAAAAATTTTTACAAATTTGTAACAATTGTTACTAGAAAGCGTTCATTAACCCAAAAAATTTGCAACGAGAGAGCGGCGAAAGAGCGTAAAAAATTGAGATACAGAAAAATTATTGCAAGTTTTTACAAGTAAAATTTTTACTTGTAATAATTATTCAAACAGCTGTTTTGTGTTTGTGTTTATAAAACAATATTTCTAAATTAAGTTGAAAATAAAAATATTTTGGAAAATTTATGAAATTGTAAGTAAATGTAAACTTTTAAAACAATAAAAAGTATTAAAAAGATAACAAATTTATTTTTGTGTAACTTACGAACTACAGAAGCAAAATAAGATGTCTAATGGAATTGAACTAAGCAACACAGTATCTGGTACATCAGTGGCAAAGGATGTTCCGGCATTTTTAGTGTTGTAAACATTATGAGTACCTAGCTACTCGGTAATTTACACTAAGCAGGCAAATAATTCAATTAGTTCAGATATATATTTGCAAATAAGTTTAAATTAACAAATAATTTATTAAATTACTTTTTTACTGCTTTTGGGGTATTAATCGTGGCAGCAACATGATATTTTATTTTGGATAAAGCTTTTTATTACAATAAAAATTTATATTGCTTAAATTTGTTTCCTTTAAAATATATATTTTACCCGTTTCTCGCCGGCTGTTTATTATTATAGCCTATACGTTTTTGTGTTCAAATGTTTGGAAACGATTGCAAAGGCAGGGTATTGATGTTAGACAACAACTAACAAATATTCTCCTTTTTAACTCACATTTGCTTGCGCAGACTGTTATAACGTATAAACTAATTAAAAAAAAGATATTTTATTAATTCATTTTATTCAAAAGTAGCTAATTACCCTAATCGTGTTTAGCGTATTTCGACTACGCCTAGTACTAGATTAAATAAAATTGCAAACCTTTTCATTATTCTACTACAAGCCGTATTAAAACGCCAGTCACGAGAATGCTGAATATAAATGACCATAATCACATTATTTTTATAATAATAAGTATATATGTATAATATATCCAAAATATATAGGGGTAGTTATTGAGTACTCATATATACCTATATATTACAACACTACTTTAACTTGCAAATTTTAGCTAGTAAAGTGTTCATTTACTTTTTCACATTTTTGAGAGTAATTGTGGGAAATTTCTAGTTACTCTCTCGTTACTAATTTTTACTAGTAATGTAATTGAACACACCTATTGATATAAAAGAAATATTCCATGTCAGCATTTATACATACATGGATTGACAACGGCTGGTCAACAGAGTCGTTTGTGCATATACATATGTATGTACCTTACGTTCATGTATGTATTGATGTATACATGTATAAATATATACAAGCCTGTATATATGCTTTTGTTTTTATGTTAATATTTTTTTGAAAACATATTTCAAAACCAATTTATACAGAAAATTTTAATTTTCAATTATTATTCCTGATGATGTCTACAAATTGTTCACGAAATATCGAATAAAATAGAAAAATTATAACGATTTTTACAAAAACGACCTCGAGCTCAATCATTCTAAATTATTTAGCTTCAACAGTTAATGTTTCGGGAGTCAACGCACAATAACACAGCTCAAAAATCAGTGGATGGCTACCAAAATTGTATTTTGGTGATGTTCCACATCCCCTGCTGTCTACTTCAATGTCTTGTTTTACCAATGTTACAATTTTCCTCACTGTTTCCTTGCTAAAACGGTACTTCTCTTTTATAAGTACGTGCCCGATAATAGCCCGCTATTTGGTTTATACGTTCTAAATAAAAATTACACATTAAATAAAATTTTCACATCGAAATAAATAATTTTACTGATTCTGTTTATTAAATTTAATGTATCCATTTTTAATATAAAAATACACAAAGCTGAAATGCTTTAATTAAAAGTTTTCACAAAACATTTGCCAAAAAAAAGTATTTAACACCGCTTTAAAGTACATGAGTAGCTAGCTACTTTAAATTATTTGATGTTAACATCGGTTTAAAACACGTGTGTTAAGCTAACAACCGTTTTTGTATGATACTTTAAGGAATTTTGCTTAACATTGGTTTACCAGTCTGTGCTAAGTTTTTTTGCATAAGGCTGTAAGAAAATAAGTTCGTATGCAAAGAATGCGAAGATGTGTGAAAATTTCGCTGTCATTTTTTAAATTGGTTTTTTCTGGATTAAATATTAATGTTAAAGGAAACTAATACAGAGCAACATTGCTGTGTAAGTTGAATAAAACTGATGTTGACTTTCCTTTGTGCCTTGGAATATTTATCATGTCTTTCTGAGATTTAAAAACAAATTTCGAACAATTAGCCTATGAATCTTAATTCAATTTAATATAGCAATATAAATGTTCGTTAAAATTCTTACTACATACAAATTTAAGCTATGGCTTGAGCTACCAATAATAAAAAATATTGGAAAAACGTTCACATGTACTTAAGTATAAAATTCAAACCACATAAGTTTGACTTAGGTATGATGGGACAAAAAATTCAGAAACATGGGACATGAAGAAAAATAATCAAAACGGTAACACGGGTATTATAACAATAACATGTTAACATCAGGTTGATACAGTTCTCGTATTCTTTTTCACAATAAAATTTGTGTAAATAGGAACTGTTATCAAATTCAACTAAGCCACCTAATAAGTGGTGACAAACACAATACACATGAGCACTGATGATGAAAGGGTTGCGTCTTTCGAAAACAGCTGTTCTGCTCTGCTGTGTAAGTTGAATAAAATTGATGTTGACTTTCCTTTGTGCCTTGGAATATTTATCATGTCTTTCTGAGATTTAAAAACAAATTTCGAACAATTAGCCTATGAATCTTAATTCAATTTAATATTTGTGTATTAGGTTTTTCTCTAAAATAAATATTACTGAAGTTATGAGCAA
Source organism: Linnaemya tessellans (assembly GCA_951800035.1). NCBI lineage: Eukaryota > Metazoa > Arthropoda > Insecta > Diptera > Tachinidae > Linnaemya > Linnaemya tessellans. The sequence continues at coordinate 39,497,498 of OX637534.1, read as the reverse complement.
TTAAAGCGAACTATAGTGAGAAAAATAGCATTTTTAGCAAACTTTGTGGGTTGAAGGCACACCCAATAACTATGCAAACGATCTAAAATTTTTTTTATATGTATTTTTTCTAATTTGGAATCAATCTAAGGGGTTTGCCAAGTGAAGATTTATAGGCGAGAGGGGAGAAGGGAAAGTAACGAGTACTCATGCGCATGTACTGTCAGTACGCTTTGCTTTCTCATTCGTAAAGCACACAACTATATGTACATGAATACAACTATATGTACATGTCGTCAACAAGACATGAATTGTGTGAACACGAATGCAAGTTCAAAAAAGAAAAGTAAGAATCTTGTCAATAAGACATGACTCGTATGAACACAGACTTAATAATTACAAAATAATTCTTAAGTTCTAAACACATAGACGACAGCAGACTTCACAACTTCACGGCTTCAAATGCTGCTATGAAGTCAGCTTCAATTAAAGTTATTGACAAAAAATATAATAATATCACGAAAAACTATAAAAGCACATAAATTTATTTTTATATTGTATATTTGGAAATGTTCTTTTATGTTTAATATTAAAAAAAACGTTGTTGTTCTTATTTTTCCAATTTATATATATAATGGCAACACTATATTTGTTTGTTGCTGCCCGTCAAAATAGAAAATAGCCTAACTTGGCAGCAGCAGCAAATGCTGTTGTGCAGCCCTGCTGCTGTGCTGCCCTCAAAATAATCATTTTCATTTATACACATGGGTTTTATTTTTGACATATTGCTGCTTGCTGTCGGCTATGTGTTTAGAGCTTTAAGTAGTAAATAAAACATGAATTGAAAAACAACAACACAAATGTACTTTAATTTACAATGGATTCCATTATTTTTTGTCGTATATTTGAAGCAGCTAAATTGAAACTGGATTCATCAATTAGAGTTTCATGCACTTTATTTTCAATATTTTCTTCAGAGAATCCTATTTTATAATCGATGCATATATTGTGTAATGGCGCACAAACGGCGGTAATTTTTCCAGCGAATTGGGGGTTGTAATGCAATTGCCTTGCGCCTAGTATACATCGAAATCTATTTTTGAGTACTCCTATACTTTTCTCAACTACATATCTAGTTTTCGAGTGTATTTGGTTAAAGCGACTCTCTGAAGTGCAATCAACAGTTGATCGAAATGGCGTTATTAGATATGGCTCCAAAGGATAGCCAGTATCTCCATAAATATAAGAAAATGGAATAATTTCCAAATAAAATCTGTAGGATAAGCTTAATTTTTTTATTGATGTATGTATATACTTACCTAACAACCATGTATTTTTCTCACCGCTGTCGTATGAATCTTTTAGCATTTGTTTTAAATCACTCACATTCCAGATCAAAGAGTCGTGGGATGACCCGGGGTTATGGGAAGATACATAACGTATTTTAAGTTTGTGATCACATACCTATAAAATTTTGTTAATGGGCCTTATTACGGTTCTCGATTCGACTCGAAAGAATGTAATAGATTAAAGAAAAATACAAGATTTTTCTTTAATCTATTACAAACACTCGAGTCGATTCGAGAACTGTAATAAGGCAGATTATATTTTAAATTGGAATAAATTTGTTAGCTTACCAGCATTATATTCAGACTATAAAATCCTTTCCTGTTGTAATATTTGAATTTTTTTTCGATAGGCGGTGCTAAAATTTTTACATGTGATCTTTTATTTCCTTTTTTTCATTTTCATCCATCTCGGACATAGATCATTGTTCACGTTTATGCACTCGTTGAAAACCTTGGTCATAGATGATTGAGACAATTTTATGTTAAAGGCATTGTCAGCTCCCTTTTGGTATCTACCCTCAGCAAGAATTCTCATAATAGCCGCCACCTTCAATACGTTTTCCACACTATTGCTTTTGCGAGGTTGATTTAAATGAGGAGTGCACACTTCAAGAACATATTTAAATGCTTCCTTATTTAATCTAAAATAACCCACGAATCTAAACAATAAAACAATTTATATTCTAAACTGTTAAATGTGTATGGTGAGCATGAAATTCTTGAACTTACTTGTGGTTTGGTAATGAGAACACATTACATTCTGGGCGCAATTTCCGTCGCAAGGCAACTAACTCGAATTTATTGTATTCATCTTCGTCAGATGATGAAAATGCAGCCACACTTAACAACATGTTTAAAACTTTAACGTAAGTATTTTGTTTCGAACTGATTATTCTTGTATTAAATTTAACTTCGATTGATATTTATGTTTTACAAAAATTAAATTGCAATTACCACCGAACATATGTCTATTGTTCACTTTTCTCAACCAGTGTTGTACAGGTTTTTAACATTTCACAACACTATTCTTAGATGTAATCTATTACAAAATATTTGCTTTCGATTTTTTTCCGTGGTACCAAAAAATATTAGAATCGCCTACGATTACGACAGCTGGCGAACTTCGACTTCGCCAGCCGTAATCAGGCTGAATAATTAAAAAAAAATCATAAAATTAAAACTATACACTCATAACCAAGAAACAAATTATTAAACAAACAAAAAATATTTCGTGACTAGAATAATAAACTAACAATTAATTCATAACAGAAAGATAAAAGGAAAAATAAATAAAATTAAAAGAAAGTTAAAGTTTTCGGTAAACCAAATTTAAAATTTCTATTTTCAGGTTACCCTGCTACTCCTCTGAATGTTTTAACAAATAGGAGTCCAACACCTTTAAAAAGTCCGCGTTACGGCTTTTTTCAGCATTTTCTTTTTTGACTGCAATCAAGTTGCTTACTGCACCACAAAGCTGGTCAAATTGATCATGTGCTTCCTCTTGCACTTTGCGCCGCTTTTCCGAGCGATTTGATTTTTTGTTGGACGGCATTTCTTCCTCCGTTGACAAGCTAGTCGTGCATTCCTCTAAACAACATATATTTGCCATTGCAGAGTAGGAGCTAAAATCATTTAAGAGATCTGTTTCTTCTGTTTCCTCCCATGATTTCTCCTGTTCGGAGAACGACCAACTCATATTGGAAATCGTTCTGAAAAGGAAACATTATTTGGAACGTACATACATATGTATATTTACTTTAAAACTTAAAATACCATAATAACCAATCTGGGAGGTGCAACATACTTTTGCAAGAAAGACATGGCATCCGTGTAACACCACCTACGCTTTTCATCCGCTGCAGCTCCAGATTTCGGCTTAGCTGACACCGTTTCTCTAACGTATCTATCCCGTAGAGATCTCCAACGACTTTGGCACTGTTGCACTAAAAATTTGGTAGAAAAGATCTCAAGTAAATACCCATACATACGTATGTACATAACACCAAAACAGCACTTAGCTGTTGCGCCTATCGCGGTAAATTTGTTTCGATTATCTTGTTCGCTTTTATCGAACAGGCAAGGATGCATCTGAACTGCTTCAATTAGTTTATATTCCATTTGTGTATTTAATTGCATAAACACCACCAAAACTTTATAAAATCGAATCAATTTAAATTCGTTTAAATCAGCTGTTAACTGTCAAAGTACTCAACGTACCAAAGTATATCTATAGATATACTTTGCAACGTACGTTAAAAGTTAAAAATTGCCCAACTTTGTGCTTTGCGTTGATAGAGTATTGTATGTGACAAAGCTCATAAGCAACCGTGTATTTCAACTTAGCTATCAGTTGAAAATGGCGACGTATAACGTATGATATAAATTCTTCGGATATCGCCCGGCTACATACGGTTGCAATAATAACAATAATACGAACGATATAAATTCTTCGGATATCGCTCGGCTAAATACGGTTGCAATAATAATACGAACGATATAAATTTTTCGGATATCGTTCGGCTAACTACGGTAATAATAATACGAACGATATAAATTCTTCGGATATCGCCCGACTAAATACGGTTGCAATAATACGAACGACATAAATTTTTCGGATATCGCTCGGCTAACTACGGAAATAATAATACGAACGATATAAATTCTTCGGATATCGTCCGGGTAAATACGGTAATAATAATACGAACGATAAAAATTCTTCGGATATCACCCGGCTAAATACGGTTACAATAATAATACGAACGATATAAATTCTTCGGATATCGCTCGGCTAAATACGGTTGCAATAATAATACGAACGATATAAATTTTTCGGATATCGTTCTGCTAACTACGGTAATAATAATACGAACTATATAAATTCTTCGGATATCGCCCGACTAAATACGGTTGCAATAATACGAAAGACATAAATTTTTCGGATATCGTTCGTCTAACTACGGTAATAATAATAAGAGCGATACAAATTTTCGGATATCACTCGGTTAACTACGGTAATAATAATAGTTCGGGTACCCCCTAATATGCACACATGCACTAAAGGAAAGAATCATATTCCAATTCGTTCCTCCCGATTGTGATAAAACCTTGATCACTTACGCACAACAAAATATTAAGCAAATGAGAAGTCTTTCATTTGATAGTCAACACAATGTATTGTGTGATATTTGTATTGTTTATACGTTGTTGTTTTGTTTGTTGTTTTGTTTAATTCAATTCAAACACATAAATATGAACTGAAACTATTTTGCCTTATTTGTTCTTACAAGCACTTGAACCCGAAGAACGCTAATAAATGAAATAAAAGACGTTATACAGACTATTTTCTTTATTTTTCATTCTTACATACTAAGTTCTTTTACAATAAATTAATTCAAATTGCTTAGTAAGTAGAAATAAACAAATTTTGCATAATTGCTGAACTTATTTTTTTTTTCTTTTTTTTTATAACATACTTAAGTTAAAAACATTAATTTCTGTTTTGTCAACAACAATGGTTAATGAACTTAATAGAAAATTAGGTCATAAAATAAAATGTTTAGGTAATGAACTTAAACAGACATAATAAGTAGAATAAAATGTTTAGTCAATATGTATTTTAGAATGATTGAGCTCGAGGTCGTTTTTGTAAAAATCGTTATAATTTTTCTATTTTATTCGATATTTCGTCAACAATTTGTTGACATCATCAGGAATAACAATCGAAAATTAAAATTTTCTGTATAAATTGGTTTTGAAATATGAAAAAAATTTTTTTCGAATATATCTATGTTTTCAAAAATATTAACATAAAAACAAAAGCATATATACAGGCTTGTATATATTTATACATGTATACATCAATACATACATGAACGTATACATATATGCATGCATGAACATACACAACTACATACAAACATATATACACACACATAGAGAGATACAAACACATATGCATGTACATACACATATGCACATACACACACATACATATGAATACATATATATAAATAACTAACATAATTACAAATTAATATATTAACATATATACAAATTTACATACATATGTACATATATACCTAAACATTTACAATATTTAAACTATTCAATCAACATTACAACAAGGATAAGAATTGATTACAGTATAGTGTATATAAATAACATATATATACATATGTGCATGCATACACATACATATATATATATATATATATATACATATACACATATACATGTATACACTCATACACACACATACATACAGTCCCTGGCCAATTTATTAGACGCACTGTATTTTTTTTGTAATGTTATGTTTCTTAAGAGTTTTTATTTTCCAAATGGAGAACTATTCACTTTCATGCAAGACGGAGCCCCCTGCCACACTTCTCGGTCTGTTTGATTGGCCTGGTAATATCCCTGATATGAACCCCATTGAAAATGTGTGGAAGCTGATGAAAAGAGAAGTGGAAAAAGATGTGATTACCACCATAACCCAGCTCCTAGAACATATTATTTATGTATGGAATTATCATCCTCAAATGCAGGAGACAGTACAGTCTTGTATTGATAGCATGCCACGCAGAATCGAAGCTTTGATAGCGGCTAAAGGTGGCTCAACTAAATATTGACTTTTACTAACTTTAGTTTCACTTTTCTTTAAAACTTATAATAAAAACTTATAAATTTATGCTTTTTAAAATTAATGCTGTTTTATTTGTGTCCAATAAATCGGTAATTGATTGGATAATATAAAAATAAAAAATTAATCAATTTAAAATAATAAAACGGTGCACTAATATATTACGTGAAATATTGCAGTGCGTCTAATAATTTGGCCAGGGACTGTACATACACATAAATATATACATACATACATACATAGGAATAAATTCTTTAACCAATTAACATAAATAAACAAAAAATTTTTTTTTTATAAAAAATTCAAATTTTACTAACTAAATACCTATGGTTCTGTGCTAATTTTTCTGTGTCTGCCTTAAAATTTATGCTTTGTGATAAAGGTGTGCGAATTATTTCTAACATTTCTAACATTAAGCGCCGATTATAATTGTTATCTGTGTTTAATATTGAAACATTTTCAAAATCTGCAAAATGATATAATTCAGAACTATGAGAACGTAAAGCAGTTTTTTGTGAATTCATGTGTCTATATTTTTGATCTGACTTATGACATGTTATCCTAGTCTTTAATTTATTGTTAGTTGTACCTTGTGACGACACGATTTTCCGCTCTGTGGCTGGGGTAGCTCAGCGGGGTCCAGTGTCAGACATAAAAATGGTTGGGTTGATGAATGGTCGTTGTCCTTGGTCAACTGTCCGTGTCAGTGGTGTAGGATGTCTCTTGTATAGGAGGTGTCCTTAAATAATAGCAGTCGTGAGCCTCCCCAGGTGGCTCCTATAGTGAGACGGAATATACCGCACCACTATAGGCTACCAAATGGCGTGGCCAGAGTACTTGGGAGAGGCGTTGGCACCTCTATTGCTAGGAAAACGCCGGTTGCAATAGCGATCCCTGGGTTTTATCCTCTAGTGAAACGGAATACACCGCTCCGCTAGACAACACGGCCCTTAGGTTAACCCTCCCAAATAATAAAGGCGACTACTACTATAAAAGAAAAACCCACCCACTACACAAGGGATACCTATCTCTGAATGATGCTTCTTTTAGTCCGGAATACACCGTCCCACTAGAAGAAATCATCCACGGTTTACAGTCCAGTCTCGTCTCTATTGTACCTCTATTGCCTGGAATACCACAAGTCAATAGCTACACTAGTTATGCTAATATTTTTCCGATATACACCGGAGCAATATCAACCTTACCGTTCAACAGTCAAACACCAACCTCCCCGTCTATTCATTGTGTGCTTGCTTTTATGCACAAATTCTGTTGGTATATTCGTTACGTATGCATATCACTGCATGTGCGTGTACGTATGTCGGTAGATGTGTATTGGCTTGTGTTGAGCGAGACAAGAAAGAATTTTGTACACACACATAAGCTGAGTGCTGCTGATGAGCATCAACTGATCAACGCCGCAACCGCCAACGTTATGTATTTTGTACACACACATAAGCTGAGTGCTGCTGATGAGCATTAACTGATCAAAACAGCAACCGACATCGTTATGTATTTAGCTCTGCTGCTGCGAGAGACAAAAACTGACTGTACGCGCACATATTAAGCGGGATGGCCACACATCAAACTGATGCTTCAAAGTTGTGTATGTGTTGGTAAAATTCAGTTTGAGAGAGAAAATCTAAATTGTTTTGATATTCTTCAAACTCACATCAAACCATACGTGTGAGTTTTTTTCACTAACACTATCAAAGAAAAGCAGAGTTTGAAGCGTCAGTTTGATGTGTGGCCATGCCGCTTTAATTATATGCCAAATGTGTAGAGGAATGTGGCTACCGTTAATAATGCTAATAATAAGAATAATGATTCGAATAATGATAATAATAAGAATAATAATTACGTTTAGTCAAATAAAAATAATTCACAAAGAAAATAATAAAAATAGTTCAAAAATACTTCAAAATGAATATAACTTAAAGTAAACTTATATCTACATTAGCTGCCGTCTCTCTGGGGATGTTGATGGTGTGGGCAAAAACGAAGCCCACATATACATATATCTTATTACAATTTTCCTGACTATTCCCCTTGCAAGGTATTTTATAAATTACATTAGACCGATCCCACTTATCAATCTTATCTTTTGTTTTGCTAAATAGTCTTTTCATTGTATTATATGTCTTGTGAGCTATTCTATATTTCTCTGCATCGTAAATTTTAGATTTTACTAATCTTTCTGATATTCCAGATATATAAGTCAATGACTTATATGTCTTTTGCTGTGTAGTATTATTTATATTACCATTATTATTATTGTTATTATAGAATTATACATTCTCAGCTTATGCTGGAATTGACGTACCAGGTCTAAGACCAAAGGTTACGCTCTGTGGGGATATAATCCATCTTTTATATCCGTTATCCTAATGTTTCCCTCACTATCGTCGTTGCTTTTATTAGAATTGCCTATTGGATTTCAGTTAATATTTTTACATCAAGGTCTAATTTTTCAATTGCATACGAGGTATCTATGGGTATTGTTCCCATAGAGCTTATTACGATTGGTAGGATATCTACCCTGACTAGATTGTGTGTGTTCTTCATGTATTGGGTAAGCAGTATATATTTAGATTTTTTTATGGCTATGGTATCTTGTATATTAGTATCATATGGTACGGCGAAGTCAATGATCTGGGCTATTTTTCTTTGTTTATTTACTACTATCATATCTGGTCTATTGGGTATATTCGTATCTGGCGGGCTGTTGATAAGTATTGATCTATCCCAGTAGATAACATATTGGTTATTTTCGATTATTGGCTTAGGTTGATATATGTAGTACTGTGTTGTTGGCTCGTTAATATTTAGCTTTTTTATTATATTTATATATATTATACATTATGTATGAATTTTTATTAGTCGAACTTTTTCTTATGTAAATTGTTAAGTTTTTATCGGGCTTAAGTTCGAATCTTGCATGACTGCAAATTATTTTTTGTTATTTTTTTATTATTAATAAATGAATTTGTTTAAATTCTATTTATTATTTTTATATTAAGATTGGAATATTAAGAATATTTTTTAATAATCATCAAACCAGCAGAACGGATCAGTACTGATTTCGAGGCCGCTACGCCATCTCATCAGCGTTCTTTGTTCAATTTTTCCCACTTTTTTTTTGCAAGTGGTGCTAGTTAGTAGGAATATCAACTATTTAACCAATATTTTAACGAAAATTGAATATGAGAAGTTATCACATTCATATTATTAAGTTATTACATTTTGGTTAGTACGAAATTCCCCAACCCTGACGATTAATATTCCAAATATTCCAATATCTCTTTTGCTTTTTCCAGAGCCATCGGCTGCTGATAGGTAAAGCTTCTTTGTTATTTATGTTCAAGTAATTGAATTTAGTTGTCAATTTACTTTGAACAAGTGCGCGTGCCCCCGCAATGTTTTACATTATGTATGAATTTTTATTAGTCGAACTTTTTCTTATGTAAATTGTTAAGTTTTTATCGGGCTTAAGTTCGAATCTTGCATGACTGCAAATTATTTTTTGTTATTTTTTTATTATTAATAAATGAATTTGTTTAAATTCTATTTATTATTTTTATATTAAGATTGGAATATTAAGAATATTTTTTAATAATCATCAAACCAGCAGAACGGATCAGTACTGATTTCGAGGCCGCTACGCCATCTCATCAGCGTTCTTTGTTCAATTTTTCCCACTTTTTTTTTGCAAGTGGTGCTAGTTAGTAGGAATATCAACTATTTAACCAATATTTTAACGAAATATTATAACATAAATAACAAAGAAGCTTTACCTATCAGCAGCCGATGGCTCTGGAAAAAGCAAAAGAGATATTGGAATATTTGGAATATTAATCGTCAGGGTTGGGGAATTTCGAACTAACCAAAATGTAATAACTTAATAATATGAATGTGATAACTTCTCATATTCAATTTTCGTTAAAATATTGGTTAAATAGTTGATATTCCTACTAACTAGCACCACTTGCAAAAAAAAGTGGGAAAAATTGAACAAAGAACGCTGATGAGATGGCGTAGCGGCCTCGAAATCAGTACTGATCCGTTCTGCTGGTTTGATGATTATTAAAAAATATTCTTAATATTCCAATCTTAATATAAAAATAATAAATAGAATTTAAACAAATTCATTTATTAATAATAAAAAAATAACAAAAAATAATTTGCAGTCATGCAAGATTCGAACTTAAGCCCGATAAAAACTTAACAATTTACATAAGAAAAAGTTCGACTAATAAAAATTCATACATAATGTAAAACATTGCGGGGGCACGCGCACTTGTTCAAAGTAAATTGACAACTAAATTCAATTACTTGAACATAAATAACAAAGAAGCTTTACCTATCAGCAGCCGATGGCTCTGGAAAAAGCAAAAGAGATATTGGAATATTTGGAATATTAATCGTCAGGGTTGGGGAATTTCGTACTAACCAAAATGTAATAACTTAATAATATGAATGTGATAACTTCTCATATTCAATTTTCGTTAAAATATTGGTTAAATAGTTGATATTCCTACTAACTAGCACCACTTGCAAAAAAAAAGTGGGAAAAATTGAACAAAGAACGCTGATGAGATGGCGTAGCGGCCTCGAAATCAGTACTGATCCGTTCTGCTGGTTTGATGATTATTAAAAAATATTCTTAATATTCCAATCTTAATATAAAAATAATAAATAGAATTTAAACAAATTCATTTATTAATAATAAAAAAAATAACAAAAAATAATTTGCAGTCATGCAAGATTCGAACTTAAGCCCGATAAAAACTTAACAATTTACATAAGAAAAAGTTCGACTAATAAAAATTCATACATAATGTAAAACATTGCGGGGGCACGCGCACTTGTTCAAAGTAAATTGACAACTAAATTCAATTACTTGAACATAAATAACAAAGAAGCTTTACCTATCAGCAGCCGATGGCTCTGGAAAAAGCAAAAGAGATATTGGAATATTTGGAATATTAATCGTCAGGGTTGGGGAATTTCGTACTAACCAAAATGTAATAACTTAATAATATGAATGTGATAACTTCTCATATTCAATTTTCGTTAAAATATTGGTTAAATAGTTGATATTCCTACTAACTAGCACCACTTGCAAAAAAAAGTGGGAAAAATTGAACAAAGAACGCTGATGAGATGGCGTAGCGGCCTCGAAATCAGTACTGATCCGTTCTGCTGGTTTGATGATTATTAAAAAATATTCTTAATATTCCAATCTTAATATAAAAATAATAAATAGAATTTAAACAAATTCATTTATTAATAATAAAAAAATAACAAAAAATAATTTGCAGTCATGCAAGATTCGAACTTAAGCCCGATAAAAACTTAACAATTTACATAAGAAAAAGTTCGACTAATAAAAATTCATACATAATGTAAAACATTGCGGGGGCACGCGCACTTGTTCAAAGTAAATTGACAACTAAATTCAATTACTTGAACATAAATAACAAAGAAGCTTTACCTATCAGCAGCCGATGGCTCTGGAAAAAGCAAAAGAGATATTGGAATATTTGGAATATTAATCGTCAGGGTTGGGGAATTTCGTACTAACCAAAATGTAATAACTTAATAATATGAATGTGATAACTTCTCATATTCAATTTTCGTTAAAATATTGGTTAAATAGTTGATATTCCTACTAACTAGCACCACTTGCAAAAAAAAGTGGGAAAAATTGAACAAAGAACGCTGATGAGATGGCGTAGCGGCCTCGAAATCAGTACTGATCCGTTCTGCTGGTTTGATGATTATTAAAAAATATTCTTAATATTCCAATCTTAATATAAAAATAATAAATAGAATTTAAACAAATTCATTTATTAATAATAAAAAAATAACAAAAAATAATTTGCAGTCATGCAAGATTCGAACTTAAGCCCGATAAAAACTTAACAATTTATATATATTATCTTTCCGATATTATCGTCTTTGCCTGTAATGATTTGGAATGAGAGTAGGACAGCTATTAAGTAGGTGTTGTATGGTTTCAGGCGTATTACCGCACCTTCGGCAACTATCGTCTATTACTGTACTGTCACGAATTATGTATTTCCTGTAATTGTTCGTTTGTATTACTCCATCCTGAATGGCTGTAATAAATGCTTCGGTTTCAGCAAAGACGTTACTATATTTAAGCCAATTGTTAGTATTTACTTTATCTACATAAGCCTGACTGATCAAATTTGGGTATTTTCCATGTAGCAGTTTTGATTTCCAGTCTTGAATAAGGTTCTCTATTGTTGTTTGAACATTGTTGCTATTGTTTTTAAGATTTAGTGGAGTGAGGTTATCGTCGGCACTTATGAGTCGTCTGTAGAGAGGAGATACTGAAGCTTTTGTTTTAAAATATTCTATTAATTTTGTGAGTTGTTTATCATGTAGTATCTTTATATTTAGTATCCCTCTTCCTCCTAACTTTCTTGGGATGTTTATCCGTTCTAACGATGCTTTCGGGTGGTGATATTTAAACTTCGTTAGCGTAGTACGGATTTTCATATCGAAGTTATTTAAATCTGTATTCGACCAGGATATGATACCAAATGTATATGTAAGAAGAGGTATGGCGAATGTGTTTATTGCCTTTATAAGGTTTCTACCATTTAATTTGCTCTTACATACCATATTAATCCTTCTTATGAATTCTTTATTAATATCTTCTTTCTGTTTCCTGTGGTCTATTGTGATATGTTGTTTTATTCCCAAGTACCTGTAGTGTTCGTCTTTTCTAAGTGGTGTTATGTTTTCGAGGTCCGCAGTTAGAAAATTTCGAGAGGTTGTATATTTTCCCCTAGTTAAATTTTGTGTTTTACATTTTTCGATCCCAAATTTCATTTTAATATCTTTTGAAAACATTTCAACTATTCTCAATAGGTTATCACGGTTTTGTTTTGTATTTGCCTGTTGCAGGGCTAAGTTTATACCCATATTGGCTCTGTTGGAGAAAAGTTGATAAAGGGTTTATTGCCATACAGAATATTAAAGGGCTAAGCGAATCGCCGTGGTATATTCCATGCAGTATTTTTATTGGCTGTGACACAACAGTGCTGTTTCCATTTTGTATATGCAATTTAGTTTCCCAGAATCGCATAAGATGATCAATACATCTTATAAGAGTGGTATCAATTTTATATATCTTTAGAACTTCTAGGAGCCATGAGTGTGGGACTGAATCGAATGCCTTCTGGTAGTCTATAAACGCCGTATACAAGTTTTTCTTTCGTTTTATAGCTTGCTTGGTAGTTATGCTGTCAATTATGAGTTGATCCTTACACCCCTTTGTTCCAGGTCGGCATCCTTTCTGTTCCTCTGCGATAATGTTGTTGTTTTCACAGTACTCATTTATTGCAAGTCCTATACATGCTGTAAATATTTTATACCCTGTGTTTAGGCAAGTTATTGGTCTAAATTGCGATGGAGATGTTGGATTATCAACTTTTGGCTTTAAATGTGTTGTGCCTGTACACATTTCATGTGATATATGACCAGGATTTGTTATTAAATCATTGAATATATTTACTATGTGATTATGTATTATTGTCAGATGTTTATAATAGTAGTTGTGGATTTTGTCACTTCCTGGATGCTTCCAGTTGTGGCGTTTTTGTATCACCATTTTAAAGTGAGTTTGGGTTATGGCAGTTGTGCTCATTAGTTCATTATCGGTTACGTGTGTAATTGTGCTATTCATCCATCCTGGTGTTTTGTTGTGTACTTCTGGTTCGCTCTAGTTTTTTTTCCAATAGTTTTCAAATTCGCCAATTTCGACATTATTCATATCTGTTGTTGCATTATCGTGGGATCTTGCTATCTTGTCATAAAAACGCTTTTCTTCCATTTGGAAGATTTTGTTGTGCTTTTTCCTGTCGTAACTTTTTGTATAATTTCGCATTCTTTCTGAATATTTTAGAAGCTTCTGTTTAACAGTGTCTCGCAGTTGTTCTATGGTATGATTTAATGGATCGAATTGTGTGTGTATTAGGTGTCTACGTCTGATATTTTTGAGTTTAGCTTCTGTTCTCTTGCCAGTTCTATTAGTCCCGAATCCAGTGAGGAAGCCTAAATCTTTCCTGATGTTATCTATCTTCGACTGCAATCGTCTTTGCCATCCTGGCTTTGAATATGGCTGCTTACGTCTGGGCTCGCTATTTCTGTTTGTTGTTTGCTGTTGTGCGCGATGGTTACTTTCGTTTCCACTTGAAGAAAGTTCCGGGGTTTTGATGAACTTTGTTATCGTATATGCGCTGCAGTAGACAAGTCCAACTATGTGGCTGTAGTTGGCATTTGACGTGATCTCCGACGGTAGTATTTCGTTATTAAGAATGGATGTTATTTTGTGCAATCTTTTGCATGGCTGTTTCGGTAAGAGAGGCCTATTTTCGGGACTCATTTCTAAGAATTTTATTTTAGCTTCAGTGAATATTGTTCTGAGTGTCCTTATAATGTTCTCAATGATTGGTACTTATAATCTCCTGATGTATTAGGTTGCTGTTGGTGTGTTGATGATTCTGTATTAATTGTGATTGTGTAGGTTGGTTTTGTTCCGCTATCCGCTGTGGTTGGTGATTATTATCTGGAGATTGAGTATTACTAACGGTCGCTCGAATCTGTTCACGTAATGTGAGTGGTATCAAATTGTTTCTAACTATTGTGGCTCTTTTATCTGCAAGGTTTTGCTGTGTTAGATGACTGAGATGAGGGTTTTCTTCCAGAAATATATTGTACATTTGCTGCCTGTGGTTTACTAAATTTTCATTGCGCGTTCCCATAAAGTAGGCTTTTAGTACGGACAGGTTCATTTCGTGGGTCCATTTAATTCTACGCCGAGGCAGCCCTGCCTGGGTGGGCTCATTATGATCTTGAGTAGCACTTTCGGTAGGCGGAGTTCTTGTTATATTTTGACTCCTTTGTTCTGTCGACTGTATTTCGGGGTTTCCCCGACCGGGTCGTCGATTATGTCTCGGCCGCTGCCCGCTCGCATTGTCCCCCGTTCCAGGACCAGCTCCAGTAGGGGCGCCCTCCTCGGGCAATCGCATTTCATTATCTCTATTCATTTTATTTTTTTCACCATGGGAATGGGTTCCGTTTAACCCTTGGCAGGGCTCACGATCCCGAAGGGTACATGAGAAGGTTATTATTATTATTATTTGTATTGTTGTTAATATTGTTGTTATTATTATTATTGTTATTTGTTCTCCTATCTCTATATTGATATATTAATTTAATTATTAAACTCTTTGGGAAATTATTATTTTCTAAAATGTCTTTAATTTTATTTATATTATTTTTATGAAACACCTTATCACTAATATTTAAAACTCTTTCTATGAAATTCTTAGCCGTATTGATAATAATATGTCTTCTATGCTTAGAATAATAATTAATCATTCTGCCTGAGGCTGTAGGTTTCTGGTACCAATTTATTAATAATCTATTTCCTTTTCTAATAATTAGTGTGTCTAAGTAAGGAAGTTTATTATCAAACTATTTCTCAATAGTAAACTTTATATTAGAATTAAATTTGTTTAGTTCTGTTAACATATCATCAATTCCAGATGTAGGAATAACGCAAAACAAATCATCTACATATTTTGTCATTATTCTGGGTTTAAGATCAACTTTTTGAATTGTTCTATGTAATAATTCTTCCATTACAATATCTGCTATAATTGGTGATGCTGGTGATCCCATTGGATATTATTATTGTTTATTTATGTTAATTGGTTAAAGAATTTATTCCTATGTATGTATGTATGTATATATTTATGTGTATGTATATATGTGTGTGGATGCGTGTATACATGTATATATGTAAATGTATATATATATATATATATATATATATATATATATATATATGTATGTGTATGCATGCACATATGTATATATATTTATATCATGTCATTATTTTTATATGTTATTTATATACACTATACTGTAATCAATTCTTATCCTTGTTGTAATGTTGATTGAATAGTTTAAATATTGTAAATGTTTAGTTATGTACATATGTATGTAAATTTGTATGTATGTTAATATATTAATTTGTAATTACGTTAGTTATTTATATATATGTATTCATACGTATGTGTGTGTATGTGCATATGTGTATGTATAAATATATACAAGCCTGTATATATGCTTTTGTTTTCATATTAATATATTTGAAAACATAGATATATTCGAAAAAAATTTTTTCATATTTCAACAGATTTTTTCATATTTATACAGAAAATTTTAATTTTCGATTGTTATTCCTGATGATGTCAACAAATTGTTGACGAAATATCGAATAAAATAGAAAAATTATAACGATTTTTACAAAAACGACCTCGAGCTCAATCATTCTAAAATACATATATAAGAAAAGGTCAATAAAAGCAAACAACAATGTTTAGTCAACACTAATGGTCATTAAATTTAAAAAAGGAAATTAGGAAATGTTTTTTAATAATGATAATTAAATAAATAAATAAAATTATGTTGATGTAAGTATTAATCAATTGTTGATCGATCAGTGTCACGGCTCCATTTGTTTTCATTAGCTTGTATAGTTGAACCAAACTATCGTCTTCAATTGGAAGCATACGTTGTACTGGTAGATGTGCTTTTATTGTGGTTAATTCAGTCCTTAGCTGATGAGGTGATAATAAAAGTGGACTAATTTTTTCATGGTGTGCATCCGTTAGTACGTCGATAATCTCCTTTTCAAGTTCAGTGCTGTTAATGCTAATTGATTGGAAAGAAGTGATACTAGTTGTGTTTGGCTGATTTCTGAAAATTCCTTAGCAAGTGCATTTGCATCATTATTGATTCTTGCAACAATTTTCGTTAGTTATTTTTGTGTGCTGAGTTCGTCTTGTTTAATTATATTAATAGTGGAATCAATCATTTATGTTTGGTTTTTGACTAATTTAAAAATAAAGCCTGTTTCGACCTTCGCCTTTTTAATGGTGTCTGACATTTCACTGGCATAGTCTGAGCCCAGCACTCCAAACAATGACCTTGCTACATTTCCTACAATGTTGAATGCACCCGTTTTTACTCTACTAGTGGCGAATAGTTCCTTTTCCTCCAGCAACTTTTCTTTTACTTAAAAGAAAAGTATCTAATCCAGATTGAAAAGTCTTTAGCTCGGACAAGAAAGGTGCTAGATCATAGTATACCATAAGTTTCCATTCAGCTGTTGCCAGTGCCTTCAAAGAACAGCCCTGGCTCAGAATGAAAGTTGTTTATCTTTACGTGACTGCCCATAACAACTGGAATGATAAGCATGGCTACGATCATGGTGAGTACGGTTGAGTTAGTAATAGTCTTTGATATTTTGGTGGATGGAATATATTCCTCGTCAACAGGTATTGGGCGAATAGGGTTGGATAGTTCACTTGCAGGTAATTCGTCATCCTGAAGTAGCGGAGCTAATCTATGAATGGGTCTTCTTTTTATTCCAGAAGATGTTTTTACATCTGCTACCTGAACCTTGCCATCATTGTCTTCGTGAGTTTGAAGGATTCTTCCAAGTGGCCAGCTCATAACTGGTGCATTATCCTCTTTTATAATAACCATCTGTCCTTCCTTCACATTTTCAGATGATGATTTCCACTTCTGTCTTTTCTGCAATTGGCTTAGATACTCGGCTGACCAACGTCTCCAGAACTCATGTTTGAGTTGGGAGACAAGTTTCCATTTTGTGGTGAGAGAACAATTTTGTTGCACTGCTCTACTGTCCACTTGTTCTGTGAGTAGTTCTCCAATTAAGAAGTGCCCTGGAGTCAGTGAAGTTAGATCATTTGGATTAGGTGACATCGGGGTTAGCGGACGGGAATTTAATATGGCTTCTATTTCGATGATTACTGTTTCAAGTTCTTCGTTCGTTAGTGACGCTGTTGAAACAATTCGTAGTAAAAGTTCCTTAGCGGATTTTATTGCTGCCTCCCATAATCCTCCAAAGTGAGGGGCTCGAGGTGGAATAAATTTGAATTCAATGCCTTTTTTACTGCATGACTGTAAGATTTTTTCTTGTGAGTTATTGTCAAAGATTGCATGATTTAGTTCTTCTAGCTGATTCCGTGTACCTATGAAGTTTGTAGCATTGTCTGAATATATGGTCTGGCATCGTCCTCGGACTGATACAAATCTTTTGAGGGCTCCAATGAGTGCATATGTTGTTAATTCAGTTACAACTTCCAGGTGTACAGCCTTCGTTGAGAAACAGACAAAAACAGCTACGTAAACTTTATGAGGTTTTTTACCACTTATCTTATAATGAACCCAAAATGGTCCGCAATAGTCACCAGATTTAATAAATGGGCGTAATGGGGTGACCTTGCTTGCTGATAGGTCCCCCATTATTTGAGAAAGTAATCTAGGTTATTCTCTTGTACATCGTACACAGTTTTGGACTATATTTCTTGCCATTGATTTACCCTTGATGATCCAATATTGTTGTCTGGGCATAGACAATAATGATTGTGGGCCACAATGATAGTTTTTTTCTTGCAACATTGTGAGTATAAGTTTAGAAATCGAGTCGTTATAGGGTAGAAGTGTGGGACGTTTTTCGTCATATGATCTATTAGAAGCTTCCAATCTTCCTCCGACCCGTAAAATGTTATTTTCATCTAGGAATGGAGACAAGCTGCTAATTATGCTGGACTTGTCCATTTGGCTTTTTTTCTTTAACTCAGATATCTCCTTCTTGAAGTCGGAGATCTGAACTGCTCGAATAATTATAAATCGCGAATCATCTAGTTCTTTAGGACTCAGCGAAATGTGTTTTGGTCGAAATTCATTTTGCGTTTTGAATTATTTACGTAACCCAAAACCTTCTGTAAAGTTGTAAAGGAATTTTTGTGTTGAATTCCGTATATAAGGCTACCGTCGTTTAATACCATAGTTGCTGTAACAGGAACCATTTTCTTTTTCTCAATGTCATTGGCAATTTCTTGAGGTAAGTATTTCGATGGCCATAATTCCTCTTTTCCAAGAAGGAAAAGTGGTCCGTATAGCCATAATTTAGATACTGGGAGATCTACTGCACGAAGTCCTCTGGATAGTATGGATAGCTGGGTTGTGTTGTGATCGTATATGGCGCCATTGTTCGGCTAGAGTTAGTGACTGAATTGTTGATACACTGTTGGCGACAAATGTTTTGTATGCAGATGATATCCATGATAATATGATTTCTGAATCAGTCCATAGAAATGTAGCTTGGTTTTGAAACTGCAGATCAATCTTTAGTCTGTGAGCAAGCTGTGCTGCTAGAACTACTGCACATAACTCTAGTCGAGGTAATGTCTGCTGCTTCAGTGGCGCAACTCTTGACTTGCACAGGGTTTTCTCACGATTACCTGCCCATTCTTAAGAATTGCACGAATGTATGCAACTGCATCAAATGCCTTCTCAGATGCGTCAGCGAATACGTGTAGTTGTGTTTTTACCGGGTTTTCGCCCTGGAAGATGTGTCGTGCTATCGTAAAATTGTTGAGATTTTCTAGATCGTTTCTAAATGTGCTCCAAGATGCACATAGATCATTAGTTAATGGATGTTGGGTTAATTTGACTTTAACGCAAAAGTGATTGCTTTTAGGTAACCAATACAATCCTAAGGTTTTTATTGAATTAGTACTGTTACTATCGAAATCTAAGTTAACCTCTTGGTCACCGGTTGGAATATTTTTGAGCATGGTTTGCCATTTTTTTCAAACTAAATCCATATTTTTTATATATTTTTTTTTATTTCTTTTTACGTTTCCACTGCTATGTTGAGGTTGTTTGAACCTCCAAGACCGTCATCCACAGAGAAGTTGTTTTTCAGCATCTGAGAACCATACGGAAACTTGAGAGAATTCCCATTAGCTATTTTTTGTAGACATCTCCCTGGCCACGAGGTGCTGCACGTGTCCCATATGTCACTGTGTTACACTGGACCAGTATACATTAAGTCATTTAATGAATATCCAGTTGATGTTTTTGCTGATGCGTCAAACTCTACCCGAAGCTTTTTTGTGGTGCTATCAGATTTTAATAAACATTGGTGTGGAATAAAATATCTTGGATGTAGTACGTCGTCTAGGTTTACCATTTGCATATGCCCTAGTTGCTCGTATTATCTCATGAATTGCGTGTACTGAACTCGGATATTTTCATTGTTTTGGAGTCGTCGCTCCAAACTAACAAATCTGTTGTATGCCATGACATGCGAATCACCCAATGATTTTGGGTTCTCCTGAAATGGAAGGCTGACGATAAAGCGGCCATCTGTGTTAGTTTGAGTATGATGAATAAAATGGGCTTCACATTGGGCATCTGCTAGGGACAGGATTCTTTCATTTGGTTCTACTTCATCGAGTTTCCATAGTCTCTCGACCGCTTGTTCTAGTGAAGACTCCTCGCCGAATACTGCATATGTAAGTGGTGGTGATGAGCTATGATCAATGGTTTGTCGTACGGAGCCGCTCACGATCCAGCCAAGTAAAGTGTTTTGTAGCGGTGTAACGTTGTTGTTGTTGGACCGTCATTTGTCAGTTTTATTGCCCCAGGCTGCATAAGATCATCTACTAATTGGCTACTATGACTCTTTTGTTATCATACCGCTCCTGAAGTAGTGCCCATGCTGTTTGTAGTTCTCTTCAGATAGCGTTAGATGGCTAATAAGTTTTGCGGCTTCTCCTGAGACGTTTGATTTGAGGTACCACATTTTCTGTACGTTTGGTAGAGGTTGCTTGTCGACCATTTCCGAAAACAGTTCATAAAATTGACACCACTTTAGACAGTTTCCATTAAATTGTGGAATTGTAACCTTTGGTAGATGCAATGAGCTATGTACGCCTGGGTTACTTTCCAACTGTAATCCCATGCTGTCGTTTGTGTTGATCTGATAGTACCGCCAATTCTATCAAATAATGTTGAACTGAGTCATCCAAATTATGGTATTCATTCGGATGAAGTTCCAATATTGTAGGATCTTCCACTTCATGCCACAATTCATCATGAAATTCTTGAATTTAATCCCACAATTTTTTTATGGTTTCACTCTTAATCTAATAAAATTGTGGCGGATGACCCTCTTCCTCTTCTATTGGCGTTTTCTGTTTTTTCAAAGTCTTGCCACAATGCAATTAGTTCTTCGTTTTTACTTCTGCAGAAGTCTAGTGTTCGCCGATCTTTCGCTTGCTGCTGAGACATAAGACTCTCTAAATTTGCCATGTTAGGTTGCTTTCTTTTAAGTTGATGATTTGAAGAGAATACACAGGAGTATCCCAATATTAGGCGTCCCGCGATACAAATGTTGAAGAGATGTGAGCGGATTTGACTAAAACTGCTGTGGTTTATAGCCTTTAGCGTCAGAATTAGTTGATGTTGAATTGTTGTATTAGGACTGGCTGTCCTTGTAAATTGTTGCGTGTGTTTTCTTAATTTTCAAAGCTCCTTACCACTGGGGGTGGAAGCTTTGTAAATTATGAAAATCTAGGGGTCACCAAAATGTACGATAAGGCGATAGTTTAATTCAGTTCAAATACATAAATAGCCGACGGCAACTGTTGTTATTGACCTCGGTGATATCGTCAATTGTAACTCAGTACAATCTTACTATTGACATTTTCTACATATGGTCCCATAAGATTTACCTAGTCAGTATTAACGCAGTCTACTAGTAGATTTCATAGGACAAGCCTGTGTTAAATGTCAAACGTAGATAGCATTAGTTGGGGTATAATTTGTCAGTTGTACTGGTGACATAGATAATCAGTATAATTTTATTATTGACATATCCTGCAGGGTATTGTATTTCTTTTTATGCGGTGTGTGTATGTTGTACGGTGTGTGTATTTTATACGGTGTGTACTTGCAGGTTGTTTTAAACCAGTGGTGTTCAAAAATAAAAGTGGAGATGTATTGGTTAGAGATTTTGCCCAGCAAACATAATGTCAAACGCTTAAAATAAGAAAAACAGACAAGAGTTTTTGCCATATATAAATAACTTATTAAGTGAATGTAATTTTAATTTTAAGAAAAAAAATATCGGGAACCGTATATAGCAGTTATCAATATCAAAAAATAGAACAGTTATATTGAGAACAAAACAAAAATAAATCTAGTTAAACCAGTTTTTTATGTAAGATTAAAACTGGAATGTTAGAAAAGCATCATTTATCATAAAATACTTTTCACATTTCATTCCGTGAACGTGTATGCTTTTATTCAATTTCGAGTTTAATTTTTGTGCTCAATTGTAATTGAATCGCTTGTGTTTGCTATGCTTCGTCCAACAAGAAGCAACAACAATGCTTAATAAATTTCTGAAATAAAATGACAACAACCATCCGCATGTGTTCTCATCGCTTGCTCAACGACGACTGAATGAAAATTTTTATAAGAGCATAACAAATGTGTGTAAATTTTTTAAACAATTGTTGTATGGGCTGAACACCACTGTTTTAAACGGTTGCTTATAATCTTGCTAAAACAGAGAGTAGGTTTTATTAAAAAAAAAAAACAAAATGATGTTATCGGTTACTTTTATATTTAAGAAAACGTTTAAATTTATTGACTAGGAAGCAAAATGTTTGGCTCTTCTTATTTCTAATACCTCTGAATGTCTTGCAAAAATATTAAATATGATTAATTTACAAACAAAAAGAAAAAATCTGTTACATGTACCCCAAAAAGTTCTAATTGTCCAACTGTCTTTTAGATTTTTTTGGTTTTTAATGCCAATTTATTTTTTTCCTGATATGATTCATGATAGAAATCAAAAATAGCAAATTATATGGTTACTTTTATAAATCAGAAAATGCCGATATTCCAACCCTGAAATTGGATTTTTAATTTGTTTGGCTTTTAATACCAATTTAACTCTTCCCGAATTATAAAAGAGATTTCATTCACAAAAAAACAAAATTAGGAACTTATATGGGTACTTTTATGTAGTAAAAAATTTCGATTTTCCAACCCTAGAACCGAAGTTTTAATTTTTAAAAGTTTTAATCCCAATTTAATACTTAGCGAAGTATAAAATATGCTTAATACACTGAAAAAAAAGCAAAATTGGGAACTTATATGGTTACTTTTATGTACCGAAAAATTTCGATTTTCCAGCCCTTGAACCGAATTTAAAAATTGTTAATGCCAATTTAATTCTTAACGTCGTATAAAATATGCTAATCCACTGAAAAAACAAAATTAGGAATTTATGTGGGTACTTTTATGTACCAAAACATTTCGATTTTCCAACCCTGGAACAGAAGTTTTCAATACTAATTCAATTTTTCCTGGAATATAAAATAGGTTAAATTCACTGAAAACAAAAAAATTTGAATTTATGTCGGTACTTTTATGTACCAAAAATATTTCATTAGTCCAAAGCTGGAGTCGAAATGTTGATTTTTTAAAATCTTAATACCAATTTTGTTCTTCCTGAATTATAAAACATGTAACGAGCAAAAGGCGCACGCTTGTTTTTGCTCACATGTAAGCATCTTATTATTCTTTATATTTTATTACTCGATTGTTTATATTATTTACTTTTACAAACCTAATGAATTGTATGGGCATTTTTGTATATTATATTTTGCGTTACCTACTAAGTAAAACATTCAAATTAGCGGTATATATTGATAACCATTTACACACGTACATATGTACATGCACAACGATCTACCGTAAGAAAACTTGTTTTACATTTAATTTGTTCTTAAATATAATGCTGCTGCATTCCATTTGTTATGCTTTACTTTTCATACATCAATCGCGTACAGTTGGCATGCACATATGTAAGTACATAGTGATGTCTGTATATGGTAAATAGTATCAAGTAGACGCTAAGCAGAAATTGTAAGGCACGTATACATACATACCTATGTTCATGTATGTAAGCGGTGCCAGCCTATATAAGGCACAGCAATGCTGAACAGAGTTCTTAGTTCTTGGGCAGCCGGCGTGGAGGTAAGTTGTTTGGTCTTGATATTAAATTTCAATTATTAATTATTTCGGTTAGTTTTAGTGTCCGAAGGCGATTACAGAATTTGTCTACTAAGCGACAGTATTGTTAACCTGTGGGCCTATTCTTGTAATCCACTAAAGCTAAAGTGTGGTAGGGGTAAATGACAACCTAAGCGACAGTATTGTTAACCTGGTTGGACATTTGCTTTTCCCACAGCGTCTTACCATATCTCGTGTCGTTCTCTTTCTTTCGTCTTGGACCACATACGGTTGCTAGTGAAATTGCCTCCTTACCCTATTATTGACCACGTCGCCAAGAACCAGCCTGTGAAGCATCATTTTTACTATTACTCAATAAACGTATATCCTCGAATCTTGGTGTTTTACTTGGCCAACGAGAGATCTCCCTGTAATCAACAAATTTATGTAACTGACCCTGGACGCAGCTGAGCTCTACCCCAGCAACCAGCGGAAACGTGTCGTTACAAACAGTTTTAATTAGCAAAAACAAAAACGTCAATTGCCTTTTTGGTTACTTTTATGCATAAAAAATATTTCAATTTCCCAACCCTGGAAAGGACATTTTACTTTTTGTTTGTTTCTTTACCAATGCAATTCTTAATGCGGCATGAAATAGTTTTATTTAAGAAAAACTTAAAATTTGTAATCATTTCGGTTATTTTCATGTACTACAAAATATTGCAGTTATCCAACCCTGGAATCGAAATTTTTTTTTTTTAATATTTGATACCAATTTTGTTTTTCCTGAATTAAAAAATTTGTGGAAAGTAAATTTATGCAAATTTGTGGAAAGGAAATGGAGAAAACAAATTGTAAATTTGGTAAACATATTTGGAATCTTTTGGTTGCGGATTGCACAGACATTAATTTTGCTACATATTCTCAATAAATACTTCGGTACTATTCTTTTTATAACAACAAATTCGTTTTTGTAATTATTTAGAAAAAATACGTTTTTTTATGTAATAAAATATGTAATGAAAATATAGTTTTCATTTGACAGCTTTTCATGTGACCATATCAAAAAGTAGGCAACAGGAGGAAATACTATATTAAATAAAGTGTTCCAAATTAATAAGAACACATCCGAAAGATA
This sequence comes from Linnaemya tessellans, assembly GCA_951800035.1. Classification (NCBI taxonomy): domain Eukaryota; kingdom Metazoa; phylum Arthropoda; class Insecta; order Diptera; family Tachinidae; genus Linnaemya; species Linnaemya tessellans. The sequence goes on along the minus strand of OX637534.1, from coordinate 39,472,441 downwards.
GAATTTTGTGCGACGGATAATGAATGTTAAGTGTGGTCTGAAAACTAGCAAAATTCAACAGATCCCTCTCTAGTGTATTTTCAATTATTGAACAAGTTCCATTGAATCGTAAAGTATTAACTGCTGTCGTGTCGAAAACCAAAGCTTTTACATAATTTTGCAGACCACATTCAAAAAGCGATTTGCAAATAGCCGTTGCTTGTGCTCTCTCACTCTTTAATGCAGGATTATAACAATATTTTATCAAAAAGCGATGAACAAAAACAATAAATGTTGCAATTGTTACGGTTTACGTTTTCCAAATTGCAATAAAGAAACCCTGTTTTAACTAAACAAAAACCAAAGCCATAACCAAAAAAATAATATATTTGACCCATATAAAATTAATATATAAACGTATAATTTTATTTCTCATGTAACGCCTATACTTAAGTAAATAAATCACTATTATAAACATATAAATAAACCCAAGGTTTTTCGTTTATTTATTCTTTTTAATTCAGTAGATATTAGAGATACGAAAAATATTTGTGAACAAAATTTGTTGCTCTGAGTTTGATCTATAACAATTTTTTACTAACAATTTTTTTTGTAAAATAAATATAAACGAAGTTATTGACAATCCAAGTCAAAGATAATGTATTTTTTAATTTTGGGGGTCGGGGGCACCCTACCTCCTCATCCGATTGAGCTCAAATATTCAAGGGACTATTTTTTTTAGCAATTCGAACCAATCTGGGGTTTGGCGTGAAAGAAATTTCTTCAGAAAAATGTTCCCATATAGTTAATTGGCACCCTAATATACATATATGCATTAAAAACCGCAATAACGGATTGTACCTATGTATTTACATAAAATTTACCTCCGAATTTTTAAGGTAAAAATCGTACCTTAAAAAAGAGAAGAAAAACCAAATTTGGAGCTTTAATCAGTTATAAAATCATTGTTACTAATTGCATATGTACCGGTTATATGTACGTTCATGTATACTTATATAGATATATGTATATATCAGGGATGCCCAGTTCATGAAACAATTGCTGCGAGAGAAATCACACATATTCTTATGATCTTTCATTTAGTCGTGATGATAAGTCGACAAGTGCACATGTTTAGCGGGTGCTTTATTTTTTTCAGGTTCACACTCAAAAAATGGTGTGTGGTCATTCAATGCCATGTTAATGTTTGTCACAAAAGTATTAAACTAGAATCGTTTATATAAGATTCATAATTGCAATATTATTTTTTTCGTGAAAATTTTGAAATCGTTTTGATTTATTATAATGAATTATATTATTAAGTTGTTTTTTGTTTTTGTTAAATAAAATTTGTGCGGAATATAACATAAATATCATATTAACATCTTTTACTTTTATAGATTCTATAAATAATTGAGTATTTTAATTTAAAATTTAAATTGAATTATTTTATTTAAAAATATATATATTAATATGTTTGGTTTTTTATATGAATATAATTATTCTGTTTTCCAATCTCTTACTAGCATTATAATTTGACTGTAATAAACCAATTCTCTCAATTTGCTTTTTCTCTCTTACTCACTAATCCACAACAAAAAAAATTTTGGGCTTCCCTGGTTTAATGCATGTGTTTGCGCCTGCGTATTAGAAAATTTCAATATAAGTGTGTTGAATGTTGATAAATTTTTATTTGTGTCAATATTTTCATCTCCTTGATAAATAAATTTTACAATTTTCTTCAGTAAACAGTTGCTTTACATATGTTTAAGTAAAGATGACTTACAGCACGTAAACAAATGATCAAACACACATGGTACTATGAAAAACTTAAGTTAAATTTAAATAGACCTGGGTGCTAATTACCGCAGTCGAACACGATCGAAATTTATTCGCACTTACGAGATTTTATACTTTTGAGATTCTGTCACTCGCTATCGAAGTGAATCGAAATTTCTAATGATGTTAGTCGGCAACACCATTGCGTTCGAATGCAACCGGTCGAGCTTTTAGTCGTTATCAAATTACCAATCGAAATTATATTTTTCAAATAATTCGTTGGAAGAAAAGAATATGAAGGACAATTTTAAATTGAATTAAGATTTAATTTTTTGTTTTAAATTCAGACGTGATAAATATTCCAAGACACAAAGGAAAGTCAACACCAACCTATAAACCTTAATGCAATTTAATATAGCAATATTAATGTTCGTTAAAAAATATTTACGTAAGAAAATTTAATTTTATTAATTGCAAATATAAAAATTTTTAATAATTACTAGCACGAACACAACTAAAATTAACTTTACACAATAACAAATTCTTGCAGAGCTTATGTCCGAGCATACAGATTTGGCAAAAGGAGTTCTACCAAATACATCACAAGGAAAAGCGACAGCTAATAGGTTATGGGAAAACTTGACTATAAAGCTAAATGCTTCTGGTCCACCATTGAAGAATTCTAAAACGTAGCTTAAGGTACACTGCAAAATTTTATATAATATTCATTTAATTAATATTATTTATTCAATAGGTATATTGTCATATGGGATAAATGCTTGCATACAGATTTAATCGAAAGACTTCATTATATTACAATTCTGTTTTAATGTCTGTCTACAAGCATTCAGCTTATAAAATTCCCACATATTTTGATTTTTTTTTTGAGGAATGTATTTAATAAACAGACTCGTTTAACTGGCGACAAGGAAAACGCTAAGAAATTTTAATTACAAGTGTTAATAATATAAGTTAATGTCCGTAATAACGTCGTCATCATATGTCAGATTTAAGACCCTGCATTTCCACCCAAGTGGTGATTTCATTCATTTAAGGTAATTCATTACTTGCTAGCGTGACATTTAGTACCGCGTTGCTTAATTAATGTGGCCAATTTGCCCATTATTTTGTGTACGATTTGTGCGAGCTCAGCAAGTGGTTTTGGGTTTCCTCAGTTGGCTTATTTGGATTAAAGTTCATGATTTCATTTGGTCAACGCTTCGATTATTTTTTGTTACAAATATTTTATCAGCATTTAATTTCATCGTATTTTTATTGTATGAAGTTTTAATATGATTGTATGAAGTTTTAATATGATTAGTAAACTATTATTTTATTATTGCAAACTTTAGTTTTAAGTAAATTTACTTCAATAAATCATTCTATATCGAATCACCTAATCGAGCGGTTTCATTAAAAGATGTTCATAGAACCGAATACAGAGATAACTCACAAAAATAACTGGCGCCCAACACCCAGTCACCATATAGTGAAAAAAAAGGGAAAACAATATAACTTGTGCTCTTTTGCTAAAAACTATTGATAATTATTTAAAACGCATAATTGTTGAAAATATGAAAATTAAAAATACCTATGGAAGAGTTTAAAAATTTAAACTTAAAATTTAATAAGAACAATAAAGTTCTACGCAGAGTTTATTTAAAATGCATTATTATTAAAAATATAAAAATTATATATACCTACAGAAGAGTTTAAAAATATAAACTTAAAATTTAATAAAAAACAATAAAGTTATACACAGAGTTTAAAAATTAAGCAATTTTATAATTTTAAACTTTGATCCTACATAGAAAATTTCATATAAAACGTTTAAAAACTTTCGATAAAATAAGAACTAAAAGCAATACAGAAGGGAGACTGCCTAAAAATAACCATTATCAGAAACTATCATCAGAGGGCTGCAGCTGGCAACAACATGAAGACTTATTTGTAAGCATTAGAATTAAGAATTAGTATTATTATACTTTGTTTAAGATCTAAAAAATATTTTTCATTAAATTATTAAAATGGACTGAAATCCATTTGGAAGCTTTTGTTTATCGGATTTAAATATTATAAAATACGGTACAAAAGCTTTCAGAATATTTTTTGAGTAATCTTTGCCAGAGTTTATGAACTAAAGCGAAGTTTTCAGGAGATCAGAAAAACTTTCAGCCAGGATAGGAGCCTTGACCTTTTCTGACAGGCAAGGGGTAGACACAATAAGAAATAGTGATAGTTTGGTCACGGCAAACTTAAAAGTGCTTCTAAATACTGCCATTAACCAGGCTGTTCACAGAACTAAAGAAGAATTTCAAACCACTATTAATGATTTGACTGCTAGGGTTAATAGTTTGCACCCACCGTCTGCTGTCGAAGAATATAAAGAAATAGTGATAACACCTGGGGAACAATGTGATGAAACTCTTGACATAGCCAAGTCGGTACCTAAGTTTAGGTTTGAATCACAAAGATATGTTTCTTGACGTCAGGCCGCCATCACAGCGCACAAGCTGTTTGAACCTTATCAGGGTAGCTCCAAATATTATCAAGCTGTAGAAATCCTGAGAAATAAGATCATAGGAAGCGCAAATGCTGCACTAACCGCCTACAATACGGTCCTTAATTTCAAGGCCATCATAGCTAGACTAGACTTATAAGGACAAGAAGCCCATATTTACATTAGAACAGGAACTCTGCACACTCGGGCAAGATCGGACGTCAATCATTCAATTTAACGATGAAGTAGAGCGAAATCTGACCGCCATTGTGAATAAAGCTATAATGTCCTACGAGAGCGATGATGCCTTAATTAGGTCTCTTTACCAAAAATATCGGAATGACGCATTGCAAGTTTTTGTCTCTGAGCTTAGAAAGTCGTTGTGCGATACACTTTTCTCCTGCAAACCTTCAGATTTACCAACTGCATTGGATCTGTCTCAAGAGCTGAAAATTAACAAAACCGGTACAATTTCGCAGCTATTTATAATCATGGCCTAAATAACAGCCCACAAAAGCCTTTGGCCCAACTACCCCCAAGGCAGAACCAACAAAATGCTAGACAAAACCTTTCAATCAGCAATTCAACCACTCACAAGCCGCTCCAGGTTACTTCGAGCAGCTGAATTTGCCACAATCTATTTCAGATATCAAGGATTTCAAGCACAAAAAAGGCACATAACATCCGATAAACAGATTCCTAGAAAGATCCAAAGGGTCAACAATCTTGGTCATGAAATCCCACAGAACGAATTTTACGAAGAAGTTTTCGATTATCAAAGGAACTCTAATATTCAGCCCTATCGGGATTCGTTAGAAAATAAAACCAATGTAGACCCAGCCTTTGAAGGTGAAATTCTTTTAGAGGAGGATCAGTACTACCCTATGTCGAAAAATGATAGGTGGTAAAAGTATAAAACTCCTGATTGACACTGGCGCATCGAAAAGCGTTATTACAAACGTTACCGGACTTAAAATTCTATCCTCTTGATAGCACAGGATGTCCCTCTCCTGTACCCAAACCTCGAAAAACCCTTCGATTTCACAACGGACGCTTCGTCTCACGCCATTGGAGCATCTTCTCGCAGAATGGAAGCCTTATCGCAATGATATTATGAACTTTGTCCTCTGCCGAAGAAAATTATGCCACGAGCAAGCGCGAACTGCTCGCTATCGTGTGGGCTTTGAAAAGTCTTATACATTATCTTTATGGGGTTAACAGCCTCAACATATTTACTGACCATCAACCCTTCACATTTTCAATTTCCGATGGTTGCGTGCAAAGAGGGAGGTATAAATAAAAAGACAATTGTTATTTAGTGTTTTCAAATTGAATTAAATATTTCTTTATTACCTTTTTTCTATTATGGGGATTTGTATAAAAACAGTTGTGCCACTTTCTCAAAGGCTCACAGACAAGTAAGAGTTTATACATAAGAAAAACAACAAAGGACCGAACAAACGAATAAAACCAAACCGTTAGGTATTTTTACTAGTCAGAATCCAAGATAATACTCAGAAAAAGCAGGAATGATTTAAGAAAGGAGTAAATTTAGGTCCTGACAAAGTAGCAAATGTTAAAAGAAAATTAAAGAAACAAATTGAAAGCAGCAATATAAAATATTAACGATCTGGCTTAAACATTGCCGGCCACCTTGCAATAACGAAGTTATTCAATAATAAAAATTTTAAATCTTGTATTTATAAAAAAAGTACAATAAATGACAAGACTTAAAAGACATTAAATGGACTGTATAAATATTTCAAATTAAATCGGCGACGCTCCGGAGATCACCCAACCAAAGATGGTATATTGGGCCAAAGGTGAACCCGGAGTCGAAAAAATGTTACCAGTCATTATCTGCCCGCTCAATTCCGGACCCAAAACCAGTGCCACCTGCCCAGAATCATAAAACGTGGGGTCAGCTAACTGTAACCCCGCAAATCTGTTCTTAACAGCCTCTGCCACACTTTCTCGAGGCGTCCTTATGCCATGCATGCGCTGCACCTTGGCAGTAAGGGATATGTGTTTCGCAGCATCATATATAGAGCGTATGCGTAAGCGACAGTAGCCATCTGGAGCTGGCAGCTTCAGTTTGGCGACAAGCTGATCGCTTACATAGCTGACCTCACAGCATACGTCTATCACCGCTCTCACCGAAACCACATGACTTCCCGCCTGCAACTTAACCTGCGCCGTGGGGGAAAATGAAACAACATGGCGGAGTGGCAACGGCGCTATACTAGCTGGACCCGCTCCCGACAGCACAGGCTTCGTTGAATTTGTCTGCTTTGGCTTCGGTGCACCTTTTTCAGCCGGCCTAGAGAAATGTATTAGAGTGTGGTGGTCTCCTTGGCATTTGCCACATTTCCGCACGCTGCCACAATCTTTAACTTTGTGGTTGCTGGCCAAACATTTTGAGCAATGACCCCAAACCAATAAATGACGTAGCTTTTTTTCATGTGACAGCCGCCTGAAACGGAAGCAAGCTACCAAGGGATGCGGTTTCTTGCAGAGGCTGCAAGCAGGTGCAGTAGCTTTAGGCCGCTCAGCAGCAGGCAGTTTGGGTATTTCATCGGAGCCACCAGCAGTAATAGTTGGGCTCTCCGTAGATTTCACCACCTCCGTAATATCAGGCCTAGTCGCAGCAGCCGGAATCGTTTCCAAACCCGCAGAAATGTTGCCAGACAGCATCACAGCCGGAGGGGCTACTTCCATAACCTCCACAGTCTCTTCCAAGAGAGCCTCTTCCATTAACAATGATAATGAGTCCATAATGCTAGGAAATAGTGGAAGTTAATAAACATGCTTAGGAGCAGATCCATAGTATCCAGTTTGGGCATGAGTACGAGGAGGAAGGCTGTAACAAGGGGCACTCCGCAGGGGGGAGTTCTGTCTCCGCTCCTATGGAACCTTGTCCTGAACAGCATCCTTTTCAGGTTGAACGCAGGTGGCACCAAGGTAGTTGCATATGCTGATGACGTTGTGCTCCTTATAAGGGGTAAATATCTGCCTACGATAAGTGAACTCATGGAATCGGCGCTGAACGAACTACTGGACTGGGCCAAGGGGAACGGTCTAGGCATAAACCCTTCGAAGACTGTACTGGTACTTTTTACCAAGAGATATAAGATCCCGGCTTTTAGGCCACCATGCCTTGGTGGCATGAGCTTGGGACTCTCGAGGGAAGCGAAGTACCTCGGCATTATTCTAGACTCTAAACTATCGTGGAGACGAAATGTGGAGGATAGAACGAGGAGGGCTCTATGTGCGTTTTACGCATGCAAGAGAGTTTCAGGGAGGAGATGGGGGTTGAAACCGTACATCCTTCACTGGATGTATACGGCGGTGATCAGACCCATTCTTACTTATGGATCACTTGTTTGGTGGAGGGCTGTGGACAAGAGTACATATCTCTCTATACTGGGCAAGGTACAGAGGCTAGCATGTCTTGCTGTGACTGGCGCAATGAGGTCGGCCCCTCAGGCCAGTCTAGAGACAATGCTTGATTTGGCTCCCCTTGATATATACATCAAGTACATATCTGCCAGATCTGCCCTCAGGCTCATGGAGTCGGGCAGTTTCAGGCATGACCGTACGGGACATGGCATTATCCTACAAAAGGTAGGAGGGCAGGTCCTGGGGGGACGGACTGATTATATGACTCCGGTCATGTGCTTCGACAAATCCTTCTCAGTCGCATTCCCGGAGAGGAAGGACTGGATGGAAAACTCTGCGACTCGTAGTAATGCAACTTTGGTTTTTACGGACGGCTCGAAGATGGACACTGGCACTGGTTCGGGGGTATTTTCCGAGGGTCTCGGCCTTTCGGTATCGCTCAGGCTACCCGATACCTCGACGGTTTTCCAAGCAGAGATTTATGCCATTACCGAGGCAGCATTAAGGATTGAGGGCTCAATTTGGAGGCAAGAACTATTGACATCTGTGTAGATAGTCTGGCAGCAATTAGAGCCCTGGGTTCGGAGATTATAAAGTCGAAATGTGTACTGGCATGCATTCAATCTCTGGCCAGACTTAGGGGGCATGATGTCAATGTGGTTTGGGTTCCAGGGCATGAAGGCATTCGGGGGAATGAGATGGCGGACGAATGCGCGAGAGCCGGTTCGGCCTTTGATGAAGCAGTATCGCGTAGGGACATTGACATTCCCTCAGTTGAGCTGCTGGGCAGATTTCAGAGGTGGGCAAGGAGGGAGGTGACAAACAGGTGGTCAAGTATTACTACCTGTAGGGTCTCCAAAACTCTATGGCCCTCGCTTAGCAGAGCTAGGACTAGGCAACTTCTGTTTTTTGGGAAACAGCCGTTGGCACTCCTGGTAGGGGTCTTGACGGAGCGTTTGGGCTTTCCCCATGATGGCCGCTGCAGGAGCTGTTCGATGAGGAGGAGGAGGAGTCAGTATAGCATTTCCTTTGTGACTGTCCGGCCCTGCAGGAGCGTAGGCTTACACATCTAGGCTCTCGTTTCCTGCGGGATCTTGACTGCCTCAGGGATGCGCCGCTGGCTGCCCTGGCGGGCTTTGTGAGAAGTTCTGGATGGTTCTCAGAAACCACCACTTCGTCTTGAGAAGAGTGTGTAGGGTATAGTCCTCTGGGCATCACAATGGGCCTTTTGATGGCCTCCGAGTGTTTTTCTCGCTTACTTGCGGGCAGCCCTTTTAACCTAACCTAATAAATTTCAAAATTTTATGGGGTCAAGATGACCAGTTTTGTGATTGGTCGCTTCACAATGCCGTTTGCTGTACGTATGTCCGCGACGCGAATATGATCATCAGTCCCGGGATAGGTCTTAATTACTCTGCCTAATTTCCAAGAAGTGGGAGAAAGCTGTTCATGACGAATAACAACTTAATCGTCAACTTGTATATCCCTCTCAGGAAACTTCCATTTATACTTCTTATGTAAATTTTGCAAATATTCCTCTTTCCATCGTTGACAGAAATCTTGAGAAAATGCCTTAATCTTACGATATCTATTTACAATGCTATCATGAGTTTCCAAAATAATTGGTTCCGGAGGAGCCAATATAGGACAGCCGATTAAGAAGTGACCAGGCGTAAGAGTCACAGGTTCGTTAGGGTTGTCTGATATGGGACACAAGAGACGAGAACTGAGGCATGCTTCAATTCTTGCCAATATAGTAGACAATTCTTCAAATGTATATCGCAGATTTTGAGCTTCCTTCCGAAAATGTGTTTTAAAACTTTTAACAGCAGCCTCCCATAACCCGCCCATGTGAGGGGCACTAGCTGGAATAAAACGCCACGTAAGACCCTGTATGCCAAAAGTAGAACACATTCGGGCTCTACATTCCAATAGAAATGTACGAAAGTCCCTTTCAATATCTCTAGAAGCGCCAACAAAATTTGTTCCATTATCAGAAAATATAGTAAATGGACAACCTCGCCTAGCAATGAAACGATGAAAAGCAGCTAAAAATGCATCCGTTGATAAGTCCGTGGTAGCCTCCAAGTGTACTGCTTTTGTAGAAAAACAAACGAAAATACCCACATATGCCTTCGTTATCCTACAAGCGCGGCCAGTAAAACTCTTCATATCAAACGGACCAGCGAAGTCTACACCCGTGGTGTTAAAGGGTCGGTCTAGAACAGTCCTTTCTGGGGGCAAAGCTGCCATAATTTGAGTGCAAGAGCGTTTCCGATCCAGTATACAACGTTTGCATCGACTCACTACATTACGTACTAAAACTTTCAAACGGGGAACCCAATATTCAATGCGAATAATTCTCAGCATCAATTGATTTCCGCCATGAATAGAAAGTATATGCACAAATTCTGCTAACAGAATCGTAAAACGACAAGAGTATTGTAGAATGATAGGATGTTTTTCTGTATAGGACAGAGATGGAGATTTAACCAAACGACCATTCAACCTCATAGCTCTATCCTTATCCAAAAATGGATTGAGCGATTTCAATGAACTTTTAGAAGAAATGGGTTTCTTCAATTGCAAAAATTGATACTCCTCTGCAAAATGAACCTTTTGAGCCAAAATTGCTAAACGTAACTTAACTCTAGACAATTCCTCACTGGTAGTTGCCGTAGAAGTAAACGAATTTTTGCCTCTGTGAGACGGGTGTGTCATATAAAAGAATCGTAACACATAGGCTATTACTCTAAGAGCACGATCCAACTTAGAAAACCTTTCAAGAATATCTTCAAATTTGGTAAAGAAAGATGCATGGGTCTTCACCGTTCGAGCTTCCGTCTCCGTGTCCATGGACGACATGTCATTTAGCTGCCAATTATGCCTATTTTTACGAAGCCACGTAGGTCCGTGCCACCAAAGGTCACTTTTCGATAAATCTGAAGGGGAGACTCCTCTGCTAGCTAAATCCGCAGGATTTTCCTCAGATCTGACATGATACCACTTATTATTCTTAACATTCTCCTGAATTCGACAAACCCTATTGGCTACAAAAGTGGTCCAATTACTAGGAGTTTTTCTTAACCAACAAAGAACAATGGTAGAATCTGTCCAGCAATATACTTCCCTAAATGGAATATCAATTTCCCTAACAATGGTTTTCAATAGTTCGGAAGCCAGTACGGCACCACAAAGTTCCAATCGAGGAAGAGAAATCGTCTTTATAGGGGCAACTTTAGTTTTACAGGAAAGTAAATAAGTATGAATTCGTCCAAATGACTCTATTCTTATATACACTACCCCCGCGTATGCTTTCTCTGAGGCATCATAGAAAACATGAAGCTCGGCGGATGTATTAGGCGCATATTTCACCCATCTCGGTATCTGTATATTGTTCACCTCAGTGTAGAAACTCACGAATTTTTTCCATTCCATATCTGTAGAAGGAAGTAATTTATCATCCCACTCAATGTTGCCACGCCAAATCCTTTGCATAATAATTTTTGCAACAATAATGACAGGACCTAACCAACCAACGGGATCAAACAATTTAGCTATTATGGACAATACTTCCCTCTTTGCATAATATATTTTATCAGCAATAGGCTCCACCTTAAAGAAGAAGGACAATTGAGCATTCCATTGAATACCCAAAGTTTTAGAGCTGCAAGATTCAACAAATGTTAAAGGCTTCGAATCTACCAAATATTCTGAGAGAAGGCCATCTAAAATTTCCATTGCATTAGAAGTCCATTTTCTAAGTTCAAATTTCGCCGAAGACAGGACAGTTCGAAGTTGATCCCTAGCCTTCAAAGCAGATGAAATGTCATGAGCACCTTTTAGTACGTCGTCAACGTACATAGATTTGCGAAAAATATGCGCGGCAGTAGGATACTCATTCCCCGAATCATCTGCCAATTGCAAAAGGGTCCGTATCGCCAGATAGGGAGCAGAATTTACTCCGAAAGTTACAGTCTGTAACTCATACGCCTTGACCTCCTCCGTCGGAGAACGCCGAAATAATATCCGTTGATATAGAGTATGAGCAGAATCAAGTCGAATCTGTCTATACATCTGCGTAATGTCACAATTAAAAACATATCGAAAGAGCCTCCAACGAAAAATCAAAAGCACCAAGTCCGATTGCAATGTGGGGCCCACATATAGGCAATCATTCAAGCTAATTCCGTTTGAAGTCTTATTCGATGCGTTAAACACGACACGCAACTTTGTAGTTTTCCTATCAGGTTTAATAACAGGATGATGAGGAAGATAACACGATGATATATTCCTACTAAAAACATTCTCCGAAACAGGCCTCATATGATCCAAAAGCCTATATTCATCAACGACATCGTCATACAATGTTTTAGTATCAGGTTTGCGTAGCAGAGAAGATTCGTTTCTCAAGAATTGTGCCATGACATTCTGTCTTGAAGAACCCAAATTGATAGAATGAGGAAATTCAAGCTTAAATGGTAGCGTCACTACATATCGGCCTTCGGAGTTGCGTAGTTCTCCGATAATTTTCCTCACAAATCTTATCAAAAGATGTCAATATTTTGCGTTTTGGGGTTTCCTCCAACTCCCAAAACCTAAGAAGATTCATATTAAGATTATCTTCAGGCAAATTTTCTATAGTGTAGAATACACCTGAATTGGTGTATTAACAACAGATCCCGTGATAATCCGCCCGAATATCGTATTCTGAGCCACCAAAGATTCGAAACCATCCCGTTGAATACCGCCCAAGATCAATTGCGGATATATATCAGCCCCTCATAGTATATCAACCGGTCTTGATTGGTAAAAATTAGGGTCGGCCAATTGTAAAGTTGCGAACCTATTACGAAGACTCGAACCTATACAGAAAGATGGCAATGCACCAGAAATGCTTGGTAACACAAAAGCCTTTGTCTCTAAGACATGAGTCTGATCCACAAACGAACTAATTTTTAAAGAACAAACTTTTCTAGTCTTAGCAGAAACCGTTTGGTTAATACCGGAAACTTCAACATTCGTCGAATGTGTAATTAGTTTCAAGCGATTTTTTAAATTTTCGGACACAAAGGATGTTTCTGAAGCAGGGTCAATAAGAGCTCGGGCTGGGTACGTCATACCCTGATGAATAATATTGACCATAGCGGTTCCCAGAAGCACTTTGCGGTTCTGAGTAGCATGAAAAACTTGTCGATTTGCGGACAAGCCACTAGAAGTAGACGGTAGGGACGAATTAATATTATTATTCTGTGAAATAGCAGGGGGAATCGAAGAACCCTCCCGCACTGGCATATTCAACGCACCTTCAGTACTAGATAATTCACGGTGTAACAATGAATGATGTCTCTTATTGCACGTCGTGCAATTAAAGGCACTTTTACAATTTTTAACTTCATGTTCTCGCGACAAACAATTAACACAACAACGATATTTTTTAACTGTTGCAAAACTTTCCGAAATTGAGAGATTCTTAAAACGTTTACATGTCCTCAAGAAATGCCCCGATGTACGACAAAGGACACAAGAAGTTAAATTAGAATTCACAACATGAACTTTGGTCCTCTGTACTGAAGGTTTTACTACTGTGGAGTCCAAAAGATCGCGAACACATTCTAGAGTTTGAATCCTTTCTGTCAGAAAGGCGTCAAAATCTCTCCATTTAGATAATTCCGCTTTATCCCTAACACTTTGTTCCCATAAACTAATAGTGGACGTGGGCAACCGTTGAATACATAAGAAAATCAAAATTGGATCCCAACTTTCAGTTGAAACCTTATATATTGCCAGTGAAGTCAAACAATTATTGACACCACGCTGCAAAGTTTTTAAACCGTCACTTGTTTCCTTATCAAATGCGAGAAGCTTAAACAAAATCTTCAACTGGTTATTAACAAGCATACGCGGATTCTCATATGCGTCCTTTAAACTTTGCCAAGCTATATCAAAACCTTCATTACTAAGGGGGTATTTTGATACAATTTCTTTTGCCTCACCGGTAGTTTTTCTTAGTAAATGGCAATACCGCTCTATATTACTCAAACACGAACTATTTATATACAAAGCTGTGAAAAGGTCTCGAAAGGCTGGCCATGAAACATAATCACCTTCAAATGTGTTTACATCACACGGAGGTAAAGCCAGATTATGATCAGAATTATTTGAATGACAATCTTTCATCACAGATTCATTCATTTTCGGTACCTTTTCAAAACTTTTAATTTTTTCATTAATTGTCGACAAACAATTCAAATAAGCTGCGTAAGAAGCGTCATATTTAGCCGTAGTTGTTGCTGCGTCGTTGGGATCTGCCTTTGCATTATTGTCAATATCATCAAGACAGTCCTCATAAACAACTTTCACTTTATCCCACAATTCTTTTAATTCTTCACGGTGAATATACAAAGTATATATAGTATGCTAATCTTCACTTATATCATTAAAATTTGCTTCAAATATAATAAGAGCATTTGATACACGAATAAATTTCTTTAAAATTGCAGTTGCCATAGTTTTTCTTTACGATACCAATTTATTTTATTATTTCTTTTTGTTTTTTCCAAGGAATTTTTGTTGCAAAATATTCGTATTAACTATACCGAATATAGGGTAAATTTCTATAAAATTTAAATAAATTTCAAAAAAAAATATTTACCTTAAAATTTATTCACAAAAATTTACCACAAACACTATCTCGACCAATTTGACCGACTATAGAGTGCTAGTTAAACAAGTATATATGCAAAGAAAAAACACAAAAAATGTATGTATATCACAGCACCATTTATTTTCTCAGGCAACCACAAATGAATTTTATATTTGCAACTTAATTTAATTCTCACTTTGGAAATTCACCGGTAATAATAAAATTTCTTTAATAATTATTAAATTAATTTTAATAAATCCGTCTGTCCACTTAAACAATACGCACGATTGATTTATATAGCACTATGAAAAATATATCAAAGCAAACGTCACAATTTTTAAGGATGGTTGAAAACCAGATGGCGTTTCAACACAAATATGTCTGCTTGTAATAATTTTTACAAAGCGATCAATCACATATGAAAACAACAACAATTGTAATTGTTTCCCTCTTTATCTTTACACTACATATAAATATATCCTTATATATTTTATTTTTTTTCACTTTTAAATAATGATAAAAATGTTTTACGCACCTTTTAATTAACCTGTGAAAATATATTTGTATATAAAAAAAACGCTGTTCTAATACTCCGTCGGAAGTAGGGGATGATGGCGATCTTCTAATGATAAAAAAAAAACAAAATTAGCACCTTTTGCAATTTGTTTATTTTTCCAAAATCCGGCTCGAAGGACCAAATGTTTGCGTGCAAAGAGGGAGGTATAAATAAAAAGACAATTGTTATTTAGTGTTTTCAAATTGAATTAAATATTTTTTTATTACCTTTTTTCTATTATGGGGATTTGTATAAAAACAGTTGGAATGTGCCACTTTCTCAAAGGCTCACAGACAAGTAAGAGTTTATACATAAGAAAAACAACAAAGGACCGACCAAACGAATAAAACCAAACCGTTAGGTATTTTTACTAGTCAGAATCCAAGATAATACTCAGAAAAATCAGGAATGATTTAAGAAAGGAGTAAATTTGGGTCCTGACAAAGTAGCAAATGTGAAAAGAAAATTAAATAAACAAATTGAAAGAAGCAATATAAAATATTAACGATCTGGCTTAAACATCCGACAAAAATCCAAACTCAAAATTGAAACGGTGGAAAGTCTTCATCGAGGAATATTCTCCAACATTTTTCTGTAAACGTGGGAAGGACAACGTGGTCGCCGACGTTCTTTCCAGGCAATTTGTCCAAGCTGTAGAGGATTCTGGATCTACACCTTCACTCCAAGCATGCGGAAGCGAAATTTCGCTTACTGAAATTACTCCCACTGTCGAAAATCCGGTCAACTGTTTCAGAAACCAAATTGTTCTTACTGAAGGAACTGAATGTAAGAAAGTAACGAAGATTATTTTCAAAGACCGTATTCGACACCTTGTGACATTTGACGAAATTGAAAATATCTTAGCCGCGGTAAAAAGGTTGTGTAAACCCGCAGGTTGTTAACGCTATTCATTGCGATTTACATACGTTAGGTCAAACGCAACATCTCCTCATTACAAACTACCCATCTGTAAAGTTCCGATATACAAATAAATTCGTGACTGATATCTTTAATCCCGATGATCAAATCGAAATTCTAACAAACGAACATAATAGGGCACATCGTTCAGTGTCGGAAAATGTAAGGAAAGTCCTTCAAGATTACTATTTCCCTGATATCAAGAAAAAAACTTACAGAAATTACAAAAAATTGCAAAATTTGTCACCAAGCAAAATATCAAAGACATCCTCTAAGACATAAACTGGGCGAAACACCAATACCTTCCTTTCCGGGTGAAATACTTCACGTAGACATCTATAACACTGACAAAAAAAATTTTTAACTTGCTTGGACAAATTTTCAAAATTTGCCCATTGCCTCAAGAGCAGTAATTGATGTCAAACCAGCACTCATAGAAATTTGAAATTTTTTGAAAGGAACAAAAACAATAATTTGTGATAACAAAAAGTCGTTCAATTCACAAACCAAAAAATCACTAGTCAAAAACAACTTCGATATTGAGGTTTATATAACTCCACCAATGCACAGTTCTTCCAATGGCCAAATTGAAAGGTTCCACGGAACACTATCCGAAATCGCTGGATGTCTTAAATTGGAATGTGCTTTTGAAGATACAATAAAATTGGTCCTAATGGGCACCACATGGTATAATAGATCAATTCACTCAACCACCGGGCTTAGACCAATTGATATAATTCAGTCTATACCAGATGATTTAAAGGAAAAGGTTCAACGCAAAGTACTGGCAAAGCTGAAGGCTGATCTTAGTTATCACAATAAGAAAACCGTAGTTAGAACATACAGCCTCGGAGAAAAGGTTTATGTTAGGGTGAATAAACGTCTGGGAAATAAATTTAGTAAAACGTTTACCTAGAAAGTAGTGCAGGAGGATTTGGGGACAACCGTAAAGATTGGTAATAGAATCGTATATAATATTCGTTTCCTTGTTACAGCACCCTACTATTTACAATAATTCTGTCCACCAACTATGCTGCATTCTTGGATTATTCAGCCTCAAACTATATCCCGATAGCAGATGGGGACGTGGCGATCTTTAATGATTATGGAGCCTTTGCCGATGTGACTGACCTATCAAGTTTGGCAACCATGGAAGAAGAGACTAGAAACCTAGCGAAGCTATTGCCAAAATCACATATGCGTAAATTACTCGAATTGGATGTCGATCAGAACGAATTGATTACAGCACGTAATACCCAATTAATTGTAAACATTGAAATACAGTCAAGGATAAATAACTAACAAAAATTGTGTACACACTTGTAAAGGAAGCGAAGACCTCAGAAATGGATACAGAAACTTAAAAGTCAAAATTCTACAGAATGAGAACATTGTCAAATTTTTTATAAAATTTCCTAAGATTGTACAATTTTGTAATAAGAAGTTAATATTTCCTGTTATTCACAATAATGTCACATTATCATTTCAGACCAGAGAGGTAGCAAAATGTGGCTACGAATACGTTATGTTAAAGAATTGTAAGAGGAAATCCATAACTTAATTTTGTGAATTATTGACCAGTAAGAACAGTTCGTGCCTCAGCAATCTATTAAACAATAACACAACCGCTTGCGCCTCAAATTCTGTGCACAACATGCAACCCTTTATGGACATTTACGATGCAATCGTCATCGTAAACAACCTCTTATAAAAGGTACATATCTTATAACTTTTTACAGTACTTTGACCATTAACTCAACTGAGTTTAAAAACTTCCGAAAAATTGTTTTTAGGAGCCCTGAGATTCCAATGGCACATACTGTTAACTTGACGGATAACACCACTATACTGGCACTCCAGTACCATCACGATTTAAATATTAAAAATTTGGACCATATTTCTTACCTACACTTTAAAGTAAAAGGAACCATGTACGCCTCTGCCTCTGTTTTTCTCTTAATCTTAATAATTTGTATGGCATACGTCTTTGCTAAAAGGCAACGCAAGATAAAAATTAACAACGTTAAGGTAATGAATTATTTGCTAGTTTGATATTTTGTTCCGCGTTGCAAAATTGTTTTTATTTGATTGGCCAATTTGCCAATTATTTTGTGTACAATTTGTGCGAGCTCAGCAAGTGGTCTTGGGTTTCCTCAGTTGGCTTGTTTGGATTAAATTTCATAATGTCATTTGGTCAATGCTTCGATTATTTTTTGTGCCAAATATTCGATCAGTATTTAATTTTATTGTATTTTAATTGTATTGCTTTGATTGGCTAATCTATGAAACATTTTATGAAGTTTTAATATGATTAGTCAACTATTATTTTATTATTGCAAACATTAGTTTTAAGTAAGTTTCCTTCAATAAATCATTATATGTCGAATCACCTAATCGAGCGGTTTCATTAAGAGAGGTTCATAGAACCGAATACAGAGATAACTCACAAAAATAACTTATATAAAAAAAATATGTAATCAAACGGTAACACGGGTATTATAACAATAACATGTTAACATCAGGTTGATACAGTTCTCGGATTCTTTTTCACAATAAAATTTGTGTAAATAGGAACTGTTATCACATTAAACTAATCCACCTAATAAGTGGTGACAAACACAATACACATGAGCACTGATGATGAAAGGGTTGCGTCTTTCGAAAACAGCTGTTCTGCTCTGCTGTGTAAGTTGAATAACAAAAACTGATGTTGACTTGCCTTTGTGCCTTGGAATATTTATCATGTCTTTCTGAGATTTAAATTAAAAATTTCGAACAATTAGCCTATAGAATCTTAATTCAATTTAACAAGTAAAAACGTTATATTCGACCTTGTCGAATCTTAAGTGAATTTAAAATGTTTAACTTGGTGGGACAGAGTTTCTTTATACAATATCGTACGTCCTCGCCCACTAAAGGGGGCGAGGTTCAAAAGTAGACAATATCATGTTTGCCACAGACGAACGTGTGGGCATTGCTAGACCGTCTTAAACATCATCACTAATCAAGAATATACATATTTACTTTATAGGGTCCAATTCTCTTTGGAGGGTATAAAAACTGTATTTTGGCGGGGTCGCTCTGGCAAGGGCTGTGGGGAAACATTTCACCGTTATCATAAAACTCTAAAAATAAATGCTTGGGATAATTATATACAAAATAAATTTTTTTTTATATTTTCATAGTGTCATTTACGGGGCAAAGGGGGAGGAGAGGGTAGGGCAGCAACAAGCAGTCATAAAACTCTTAAAATAAATGTTTGGGATGATTATATACAAAATTAAAATTTAGGGGGTGAAGGGAGGACTGGGTAAGGCAGAGTAGTACCAGGTATCGTCTCAGCTTCGTCATTAAAGCTTAAAAAAATTGTTTTTAAGGAATGTAGGCTTAAGTAAATCAATTTGCTAAATTTATATGCTATTTTTGCATATAATGACGTCCACTAAGGTGGGCAGGGTCCAAAAATATTTTTTTAATGGCTCCAAGTTTAAGGCGTTGGACCGTATTGGACTTAAATATATATCATTTGCTTAACAAAATAACCAAAAAATTTTAAAAATTATGTTGTTTTTTCTGGGTTGGTTTAGTTCTTCTTAGGGGAACTTTTTTCTCCCTTGCCGGATTTAGCCCATCTCCAAACCTTACCTGGTCTAAGCTTCAAAATATATTTGTACCAAATTTCAAGAGTCTAGCTCTTTTCGGTTGGACGGGATCGTGATTTCCACAGACGGACGGACGGACATGCTCAGATCGTCTTAGATTTCATCACTGATCAAGAATATATATACCTTAAGGAGTCTGAGATGGATATTTCGATGCGTTACAAATGGAATGACAAAGTGGGGCAAGGTTTTCATCAGATTAAAATGGATGAGAGAGACATCCATAAGACAGCTTTTTCAACAGCAAATGGTCACTACGAGTTCCTCTGAATGCCATTTAGTTTAAAGAATGCGCCCTCAACTTTTCAGAGGCTCATGAACGACGTCTTGAAAGAACATATAGGAAAGATTAGCTTGGTGTATTTAGACGACATCCTGATATTTTGAACAAGCGTTGAGGAACATGTGGAGTTACTAAATAAGGTGTCGAAATGCTTGAAGGAGGCGATCTTAAAGGTCCAACTGAGAAAATTCAACTTTATGAGATAGGAAACAGTATTTCTGGGACATTTGATCACGGATGGCGGAATAAAACCTAATCCAAAAAAGGTGGAAGCAATAGATAAGATTATACTATACGTTCAACAAACCAAAGGGAAATGAGTCTATTTTGGGAATAAGAGGGTATTCTGGCGTTTCATAAGAGATTATTCAAAGATAGCACACCCTATGGCGAAATATCTGAAAAAATTTCAAAGATTAATCTCAAGGACGAGGAGTACAGAAAGGCATTCGAGAAATTAAAGCTTTTAACTAAATCAGATCCAATTTTAGTGCATCCCGACTTCACCAAGAAGTTTACTGTGGTTAGAGACGCAAGTAACTTTGCCCTAGGAGCGGCATTAATGCAAAGTGATAGAATCATTTGCTACGCAAGTCACTCGTTGAATGGTCATGAAAAAAACAACAGCACTATAGAAAAAGAACTCTTAGCTATATTGTGGGCGACTGGATATTTTCGTCCCTACCTCTTTGGTAGACGGATCACAGACCTGTGGTATAAAGTAACCTAACTCGAAACTCCAGGGATGGAACATAAAGCTAAATGAATTCGATTTTGACATAGCTTGTATAAAGAGCAAGGAAAATGTCATTGCCGACGGCCTCAGCCGGATCACTACAGAACCAGATGATCAAATGATCGTCAATCTGAATAAAATATTGGAAGATGACATAGATACTGCGCACAGTGCGGAAACTGACAGTACAGAATCAACTAATACTGAAAAATGCGGAGAGACAATCTTGCAATAACAAAATATTTTTTAAGAAACAAATACGGGAAACGATAAATTTAGCACCAAATAGCAACTTATTGGAACTAATGAAGGAAGAATTGCCAGAGAAGGGACTTTTGGTAATATATTGTCCCGAGGACAATTTGTACTCAAAACTCCAAGATCTATACATACGATACTTTGTGCGTAATAGGAATTTAAAAGTGTCGAAAGCAAATACTACTCGCTAGAGACGGCTATATATATATATATAGAAGATTCCCTTGACAAAAAATTGTTTGTTATGGCATCCTTTCTAGACATAGAAGGCGCTTTTAACAATTTGAACATATCCTCGATAACTGGTGCGCTCAGAGAGATCGGGGCGGACCAGTTGATTACGGACTGGGCAGGGAGCATGCTTGGGAGCAGATCCATAATCTCCAGTTTGGGCATGAGTACGAAGAGGAAGGCTGTAAAAAGGGGCACTCCGCTGGGGGGAGTTCTGTCTCCGGTCCTTTGGAACCTGGTCCTGAACAGCATTCTCTTCAGGTTGGACGCAGGTGGCACCAAGGTAGTTGCATATGCTGATGACGTTGTGCTCCTTATAAGGGGTAAATAGCTGCCTACGATAAGTGAACTCATGGAAACAGCGCTGAACGAACTACTCGACTGGGCCAAGGGGAACGGTCTGGCTGTGAACCCTACGAAGACTGTATTGGTACTTTTTACCAAGAGATATAAGATCCCGGCTTTCAGGCCACCATGCCTTGGTGGCACGAGCTTGGAGCTCTCGAGGGAGGCGAAATACCTCGGCATTGTTCTAGACTCTAAGCTATCGTGGAAACGTAATGTGGAGGATAGAACGAGGAAAGCTCTATGCGCGTTTTACGCGTGCAGGAGAGTTTCTGGGAGGAGATGGGGGTTGTAACCGTACATCCTGCACTGAATGTACGCGGCGGTGGTCAGAGCCATTCTTACTTATGGATCACTTGTTTGGTGGAGGGCTGTGGACAAGAGTACATATCTCTCTATACTGGGCAAGGTACAGAGGCTGGCATGTCTTGCTACGACTGGCGCGACGAGATCGGCCCCTCAGGCCAGTCTGGAGACGATGCTTGACTTGGCTCCCCTTGGGGTTTACATCAGGTACATATCTGCAAGATCTGCCCTAAGACGCATCTAGTCCGGCAGTTTCAGGCATGACCGTACGGGACATTGCATTATCCTACAAAGGGTAGGAGGGCAGGTCCTGGGGAGACGGACTGATTATATGACTCCGGTCATGAACCTCGACAAGTCCTTCTCAGTCGCGTTTCCGGAGAGGAAGGACTGGATGGAGGGCTCCGCGACTCGCAGCAATGCGACCTTGGGTTTTACGGACGGCTCGAAGGTGGACACTGGCACTGGTTTGGGGGTGTATTCCGAGGATCTCGGCCTTTCGGTATCGCTCAGGCTACCCGATACCTTAACAGTTTTTCAGGCGGAGATTTATGCCATTACCGAGGCGGCATTGAGGATTGATGGTCTCAGTTTGGAGGCAAGAATTATTGACATTTGTGTGGATAGTCTGGCAGCAATTAGGGCCCTAGACTCGGGGACAGTGAGGTCGAGATGTGTGCTGGCATGCATTCAATCTCTGGCTCGACTTGAAGGACATGAAATCAGGATAGTTTGGGTTCCAGGGCATGAAGACATTCAAGGGAATGAGATGACGGACGAATGCGCTAGAGCGGGTTCGGCCTTGGATGAGGCAGCCTCACGTAGGGATATTGACATTCCCTCAGTTGAGCTGCTGAATTGGATTCAGGAGTGGGCAGAGAGGGAAGTGACAGGCAGGTGGTCAAATATTACCACCGGTAGGGTCTCCAGAACTTTATGGCCCTCGATTGACTGGGGTAGGACTAGACAGCTTCTGACTTTTGGGAAAAAGTCTTTGACACTTTTGGTGGGGGTCTTGACGGGCACTGTGCAATTGAGCACATGTCGGGGCGTTTGGGCTTTCCCCATGATGGTCGCTGCAGGAGCTGTTTAGAGGAGGAGGAAGAGGAGTCAGTACAGCATTTTCTTTGCGAATGTCCGGCCCTGCAGAAGCGTAGGCTTAGACATCTAGACTCACGTTTCCTGCGGGATCTAGACTGCCTCAGGGATGCACAGCTGGCTGCCCTGGCGGGCTTCGTGAGAAGTTCTGGGTGGTTCTCAGGAACCACTACTTCGTTTTGAAAGGATTGTGTAGGGTGTAGTCTTCTGGGCATCACAATGGGCCTTTACGGCTTCCGAGTGTTTTTCTCGCTTATGGCGGGCAGCCCTTCTAACCTAACCTAACCTAAGTACTCTTTTAGAAGATATCACCGATGAGGGTATAATTCTTGAAATAATAGCGTTGGAACATTTGCGAAACAACTAAAGGGTAATAAATAAAATTTTTTCAGAGATAAGAAGAAAATATTATCGACCAAACTTGCAGAAAATTAAAAAGTATATAAACAATTGCGAAATGTGCAATAAGGCCAAGTATGATAGGAAGCCCGTCAAACATTCTTTGAACGTGACTAAAACCTCCAGCAGACAAAATGAAATAGTTAATTTTGATATCTGGTATCCACAGAGGGGTGTAATGTTTTTGACCAGTATAGATATATAATATATAATATACATATTTACTTTATACGGTCCAATTTTCTTTGGAGAGCATAAAAACTGTATTTTGGCGGGGTCGCTCTGGCAAGGGCTGTGGGTGAAACATTTGTCATGAAACTCTAAAAATTAATGCTTGGGCAGCGTTGCCAAATGTGCAGATTTATCTGCATTTGACAGTTTTACTAAGCATTGAACAGTTTTGCAGTTTTTTTCTTTAAAAACCAGTTTTTCTGTAAATTGTGCAGATTTTGCAGTTTTTACATTTTACTATTTTACTCTTAATTTTGTTATTTTAATTCCAATTTCTGAAACCATAATTTTACCCCATTTGCTTAATATAACAGTGGCAAGGTTTAACTATACTTTTTTATACGAGTATGTAATTATCACATACATCTTTTTGCACCCCTGACCACAAAGCAAGTTGAATTTTACCAAGGTGTATATTGCAGGTGGGAGCACGAGCTCAGTAGCCTAACCTGATAAAACGTCAAACTTAGTAGTGTCGTTTAACGATTTTTGCAACTGTTAAGGTGGTTTCTACAATAAGTGTTCTATTTTTGTAGAAATGGTTGTACCTGTTAGATAAATATGCCTTTTGTTTTTCTATGTACATACAAACAAATTTAAATTTTTAATTATTGGTTTCAATATAAATATGAGAACGACATCGACTTGTCGAGATTCTGGAACAGGCTGTATTATATCTGAATAATAATGAACTCTTTTTGTTTATTTAAACCCTATGTACCCATATATTTTTTATTAAAATGTATTGCTTTGTTATATGTAGATGTATTTCATATTTAATTTGTTGTGTTATGTTTTTGTTTTAATAAAAAAATATGAAAAAAACTATATATTTTTGTGAATTTTTTATGTGCAGTTTTTTTACGTGAAAACCAGTTTTTTTTTCTAAAGTTGCAGTTTTTTTTGAAAAAGTTATGGCAACGCTGTGCTTGGGATAATTATATACAAAATAAAAATTTTTATATATTTCTATAGGGTCATTTACGGAGCAAAGGGGGGAAGGGGCTAGGGCAGAAACAGGCAGTCATAAAACTCTAAATATAAATGCTTGGGATGATTATATACAAACCTTAAAAGAATTTTTTTTTATAGGGTCATTTAGGGTGCAAAGGGGGAGGAGAGGGTAGGGCAGAAACAGGCAGTCATAAAACTCTAAATATAAATGCTTGGGATTATTATATACAAAATTTGAAAGAATTTTTTTTTTATAGGGTCATGTAGGGTGCAAAGGGGGAGGAGTGGTAGGGCAGAAACAGACAGTCATAAAACTCTAAAGGTAAATGCTTGGGATGATTATATACAAAATTAAATATTTTTTCATAGGGTCATTTAGGGGGCAAAGGGGGAGGAGGGGGTAGGGCAAAGTTGTACCAGGTTACGTCTCAGCTTCGTCATTAAAGTTTAAAAATGTTATTTTTAAGGAATGTAGGCTTAAGTAAAACAATTTGTTAAATTTTTAAACTATTTTTGCATATAATAACTAACTCCCACTAAAGGGGTCTAAAAATCTATTTTTGTTTTTATTTTATGGCTCCAAGTTTAATGCGTCGGACCCTCTTTGACATAAAAATAAATCATTTACTTAACAAAATTACAAAAAAAACGTAAAAATTATGTTGTTTTTTAGAGGCTGGCTTAGCTCTTCTCAGGGGAACTTTTTTTCCTTTTTGAGTCCATCTCCAAACTTAACCAGTGCTATCCTTCGAAATATATTTACACCAAATTTCAAGAGTCTAGCTTTTTTCGTTTGGACCGAATCGTGATTTCCACAGACGGACGGACATGCTCAGATCGTGTTAGATTTCATCACTGATCAAGAATATATAAACTTTATGGGGTCTCAGATGGATATTTCGCCGCGTTACAAACGAAATGACAAAGTGAATATACCCTCCATATTCTTTTTTGGAAGGTATAAAAATGGTAAAATAACTATTTTTAAAATTTTTGTGAAAAATCCCAAAAGTTTCTGTTGATGTAAATATTAAAATAACTAACTCCACAACCTCTCATTCAACAGAGACCGTTGAATCTGGGGGTGTAGGATGCATATGGGATAAATGCTTGCATACAGATATAATCGAAAGACTTCATTATTCTGTTTCAACATCTGTCTACAAGCATTCAGCTTATAAAATTCTCACATATTGTGATTTTTTTGAGGAATCTGTTTAATAAACAGATTCCTCACATTTCATGTCTACGTCCAACGAGCAGATTCACTCAAATTATAATTTGTTTAAACGTGTGAAGTAGTAAGGGAATGTATGTGCCAGGGCAATTAAAATTCTCAAATTTCATGTAAAATTTTAAAAATTTGCATGTTAATTACCCAAATTTTGATTTTAATGTGTTTATGTTGTAATTTGATACTTTAATGTTTGTGTGTGTATTTTCCCACGGTTTAATAAGGGGGTTCGCATTGTTGTTGTTTTTTTTTTTTTTTTTTATGATGTTGGGGTAGGCGTGGGAATTTGTGTCTGTCCATATGTGACCTTGGAATACATGTCCGTCCATATGTGAGCGTGGGAATTTTTGTCTGTCCATATGAGAGCTTGGGAGTTTGTGTCGGTCCGTATGAGACCGTGGGAATTTCTGTCCGTCCATATGTGAGCTTATGAGTTTGTGTCTGTCCGTATGAGACCGTGGGAATTTCTGTCCGTCCATATGTGATGGTAGTTTGGTGGAGGGGTGCTGTGTAACCAAAATGAGTTTGTATAAGTGAGCGTGAGACCGTGGGAATTTCTGTCCGTCCATATGTGAGCTTATGAGTTTGTGTCTGTCCGTATGAGACCGTGGGAATTTCTGTCCGTCCATATGTGATGGTAGTTTGGTGGAGGGGTGCTGTGTAACCAAAATGAGTTTGTATAAGTGAGCGTGAGACCGTGGGAATTTTTTGTCTGTCCATATGTGAGCGTAGGAATTCTGTCTGTCCATGTGTGCTATGGCCTAATAGAAAATAAGAAATTTTTAGTATCTGACACAAAACTTTTTTAGGAAGTACAATATCTTAAAAGTGATGTATAAATGGATGGCCCTAATGTTTATGGTTCGTTTCTTCTTGCTGGAGTGAGATTTCTTCTTTTATTTTTGGCTTGTTTTTAATTTTGGTGTGTTTACTTAAGATATTTTGTCCAGGCTGGAGTGAGGTTTCTTCTTTTATTTTTTGCTTGTTTTTAATTTTGGTGTGTGTTTACTTAAGATATTTTGTCCAGCAATTCAGTTATTTCTTTTTTGTGTGCAATGCTTAAGTGTGGGGGAATAATTTGATTATTCTGATCTTGAAGACGTTGTGAAAAAAATTACTATTGCATAAATATTGAATTTGATATTTTGTTTATTTTATACATGACGATCATCGATGGATTTTATTTGGGGATCTGGATGGTGGTGCGATTTCTGTATTTTGTAGAATATTAATATGTGTGTGTTTTTGTGTTCTGAGTGGCGATTGGAATGTCTGCCTGTCAGACAGGGGGTGTGTGTGTGACGATTGGTGAGTCTGTGTGACAGTCCGCTTTTTTGTTGCTTTCCTGGATTTAGCGCAAGTGGGTCAGTATGAAATGAAATAAATTTGAAAAAGATATTCTAAAGCTAACAACAAATATTTAGAAGATTTTGATAAAGAAAAGCCGTCCGAATTTCTTGTATATTTAGATGCAAATAACCTGTACGGTTGGGCGATGTCTGAATATCTCCCATATGGAGGATTCAGATGGTTATCGAATGAGGAGCTCAATTTGGATCCGGAAAGCATAGCCGATAATTCAACAGATGGTTATGTGTTTGAAGTCACATTGGATTACCCTTTTAACCTACACGACTTACACAATGACCTTCCTTTTTGTGCTGAAAATAAAAAAACTTTGCAATCGAAGCACAGCAAATTAATAACCGATTTCTCTACAAAGCATTCATACGTTATCCATTATAGAGTTCTCAAACAATGTTTGAAATATGGTTTAGTTTTAAAGAAAATACATCGAATTCTAACATTCAAACAATCTCCATGGCTAAAAGGTTATATTGACTTAAATACCCAGCATAGAGCCACTGCTAAAAATGCTTTTGAGAAAAATTTCTTCAAATTGCTTAATAATGCAGTGTATGGGAAAACTATGGAGAATGTGGACAACAGGAGAAATGTAAGAATTGTAACCAATTGGAGCAGAACTAATCGGAATCATTTGGGGGCTCAAGACTGGATATCAAAATCCAATTTCCATAGTTTGTCCATATTTTCTGAAGATATGGTAGCTATCGAAATGAATAGAGTGAAGACATTTTACAATAAGCCCATTTACTTGGGATTTTGTGTACTTGAACTCTCTAAATGGAAAATGTATGATTTCCATTACGGCTACATGCAACCTAAGTTCAAGAAAAACTTATCATTAAATTATATGGACACTGACTCTTTTATTTATACAATACAAACAGACGACTTTTACGCAGACATAAAGCCTGACATCGAACAACAATTTGATACATCAGATTATGCTCTAGCTAATAAGTATGACATTCCTCTTTTGAACAAAAAAGTTTTGGGTATGATGAAAGACGAAAATTGCGGGAAAATAATGACAGAATTTGTTGGGCTGCGACCTAATATGTATTCCTTTAGCATTCAAAATGAAAATGATGTAAAAAAATCGAAGGGGGTAAAGAAATCCATTTTAGATAAGTATAGTTTATTGTCATATAGAAATTGTTTGTTTGATAAGTCCATTGTATATGATACCATGTTAACGTTTAAGTCCAAATTACATCAAATTTATACTAGTGAATTAAGTAAGGCAGTATTAAGTTATGCAGACGATAAGAGAAAAATTACTAACAATAACATAAATACTTTAGCATGGCATCATTTTCGTATAGAAGAAACTAATCCTCATTACGAACTTGATATGCTTTTAGCAGATATTGCTAGTTTAGAAGAAGAAGAAGAAATGTGATAATATCTAGTATTAAGAGAACAAATTGTTTTATTTTTAACAGAAATAAATAGAAAATACATATATTAAAAATGAGAAAAAAAAATCTTGATTTTTGTTTTATTGTTTTTTGATTTTTATTTAGCTTCAATGAAATATTACATAATACGAATTAATTAAATTATTTATCACCATTTTTCTCAAATAAAATACGGAGCATCGGCAAGTATCTGGACCTTCCTCACAATCTGGATGACTCCACGGACAAGACTTGAAGTGACCATTGTCCTTGTCCTCATCTTCCATTATACCAAACTCCTGGTTTTCATCCAACATATGGAGGAAAAATTTCACCATTTCCCTGTGTTCATATAGTTGACATCCTTCAAAATCGGCTAAGAATTGTTCAACCTTGTTTCTTATTTCGCTCATGATTTAAATTTTTTTTTAATTTTTGTATCCGAAATTGGCTTGCGATCTTTTTGACTATTAGTTCTCTACTAAATGATATACAATTCAAAAAACTAAATCTGCGTTTCACTCCAAAACTAATTTAAAATTTTGAGTCAAGAACTCAAAAATTTATACATATATCACTATCTTCTTCCACTTTTTCAGTTTTAAGTACAGATTTCATTATTCATCTATTCTTTTGTTCCCTCTCTCTCTCTATCTTCTTGGAACTTTTCAGTTTTAAGTACAGATATCATTATTCATCTATCTGTCTTTTGTCCCCTCTCTCTCTCTCTCTCTCTCTCTATCTTACATACAAATCAAATATCATTGTTTATCAATTTTCAGTTAGACTTCTTAGTGTCTAGAAGGCTTATATCGTGAATACTTTGAAATTGAAGTTCAAACTTGTAAGTTGTCAAATATTTCTACCGCAATGGATCTGGTGAAAAAATTTAATTCGTGCAATACGAAAACCTTAATACATATAAAGGATCTAGATGATTCAATCAAATACAACATCCTACGTGCAAAGCGGGTAACAACAAAGTACTGAGAAACAATTCAACTTGAGCTGGAAAACCATATAATGTTTCTCCCGAACCGATATAATGCATTAACCAATGTAGAATTAGAAGATCTTTCGAATGATAAATATCGACTACAAAGAAAAGGAGAGCGAAACCTGATCTTAGATAGCGAGATGCACGAGTTTTTGATACCAAACTCCCAGTAATCTGTTTGGCAGTAAAAATAAAAAAAAATAAAAAAAAAATGTTATGTACATATATTTTGTAACTAATACAATAAAACAACGAAAGAATTTTTTAAAATATACAAATATATGCTTGTGTTTTATTTTATATATTTAGTTATTTCATAAAGAAATTTCAAACATAAATGGCCACAATTAAATGTATTAAAGTTTTGATGTGTATTGTAGTTGTATTCAATATTTCTACCTAGGTATTTGATTAACTCTAAAGGAGGTTGTAAATTTCCGAAGCTGTCGAAATACAGTTTTTCATCCTTGTTTCTATAGTATGCTACCCAATGAGTACCTGGTCCTGTTGACAAATCTAAATTGATTATTCCACATTCGATTTTCCTTGCACGTTTTGGCAGCGAGTCCAACATGAAAACTCCTCTAAAGTGTGGAATATTTCTTGAAAATTTTCTTAGATCAAGTTCTGATAATGGTCTGTTGGGTAGCATGTCTAATAGTTTTTTGAATGATCTCTACAAACAAGTCCATAACCCTTTTTATAAGGTTTAAGGTACAGTCCTTCTCCCACAGCAATAGACTCCATTGCCTTATTGTGTCTGGTGGCTTCCTCAAGTTGTTTTTTTGCGTCCTTTGTTGCATTTACAGCCTTAGCTATAGCGGCACCTCCAGTTGTTAGACTACCAAGTGCACCTAGAGCAGTTAGAATTGGAATTAGCGGTAAAAATCCACCAATTTTTGGAACATTGATTATGCGTGGTATTACAACGCGTGCCTTTTTCCCCTTAAGTGATCTGTTGATAACTTTACGAGCGATTTTAATGGCCGAGTTAATGTCTTGTGGTTTTTCTTCCCGTAATGTTTTTGTTGCTGCTCTAATTGAACTATTGAACAGCTTTTTATCATTTAAATGAGTTCGTAACGATAGTCTTTGCCTATTTCTGCTCTTCTTCTCCATTCCCATACCAAATTTAGTTTTTGCTTTCATTGCATTAGACACCATATATGCAAATGTTTTTTCTTCAAGACTGCTATTGTTTGAAAGAACTCTTTCCCAAGCTTTATTTTCAAGAATTTTATCAGCTTGGTGTCTACTGTTTAATTCTTTGTTTTTGGAGTAAGCTATATCGTGATTTTTGCAAGCAGCATCCAATAAATTAATTCCTTTATCTCCTCTAGCTAAACGCTTTTGTAATCTTGTGCCAGGTCCACAGTACTGATATCCAGGAAGATGTAATTCAAAAGGTAGAGAATTTATTGTTCTATTTAGTAAACCTTCACCAACGATAGTTCGTTTGTGACTAACACTTTTGTTATAAAATACAACCATATTACTTTAATCTACAATAAAAGATATTGTTTTGTGAATTTTACAAGTAGTTATTGAAATGCGCTTAGTAAAACAACACAAAAATATATTAGTTCGTAATGTGGATGTATCTTCAGATGACAGTACAAAAATAAGACATAGTTCCTTGCTACCAAATTCTATTCGAGCATGAATAGTTGGTCCCTCCAATTGTGGAAAAACTAATGTAATGATCAGTTTGCTAGAAAGTCCTAATGGTCTCAAGTTTGAAAATATCTATTTGTACTCAAAATCTCTGTATCAACCTAAATATGAATACCTAAAGAATTTAATTTCGCCAATTAAAGGAATGGGATACTACACATTCGCAGACAATGAGTCCGTTGTTCCTCCTAGTGAAGCTAAAAGCAATTCAATTATGATTTTCGATGATGTTGCATGTGAAAACCAAAACAATATACGTGCATATTTTTGTATGGGGCGTCATAAGAATGTAGATTCATTTTACTTGTGTCAAACCTACACAAGAATTCCAAAACATTTATTAAGAGATAATGCCAATTTAATTATAATGTTTAAACAAGATGCGAAAAATATGAGACATGTATACGACGATCATGTTGCCAGCGACATGAACTTTGAAAAGTTTCAGTATATATGTCAAGAATGTTGGAAGGATAAATATGGATTTTTGATGATAAGTAAAGATAATGAACTAAACAATGGTCGCTATAGAAAATCATTTGATTACTTCATCATAATATAAATTACTGTTCATCAAGGGTATCGCTTAGTACATAATCTGGCTTTAAACATTATACATGTGATTGTTATAACTGGTCATCTAAGCAAAACTTGATTTGATACCTAATAAGCTGATCTGATAACCTGATCTGACACCTGATAAACTGATCTGATACCTGATAAGCTGATCTGATACCTGATAAACTGATCTGATACCTGATCTGATAAACTGATCTGATACCTGATCTGACACCTGATAAGCTGATCTGATACCTGATAAAGTAATCTGATACCTGATCTGATAACCTGATCTGATACTTGATAAGCTGATCTGATACCTGATAAAGTGATCTGATACCTGATCTGATAACCTGATGTGATACTTGATAAGCTGATCTGATACCTAATAACTACAATGAATGAAAAAATTCTAAAAGACTTGGTGACAACAAGAAATGTATTGAAAAAGCTTCGTAGTATAAGAACTGGTGAAATAGATACACATCAGCAATTAAAAGATACATTCCAGCCCATAACAGAACCTTTAAAAGAATTTATAAATATCTCTAAACTTATTGATATACCGAATAAAAAAGGAAAGAATGATAAGAAAACTGAATATGAGGACAGTGCCAATTTTCATCTTCAGAACTCAACAATGAAGTTGGAAACAAGTACTCCTAAGAAACTAATTGAAGAATCAATGTTTAAACAGTCTAATAGTAAAAGTAACAGCGATTTTGATGAAGATGACTTTTATTCACAACATTCTAATGATGACGAGAGTTATCCTGACTTATCACTATTGCAATCGAGAAATGAACTAGATACTAACTATGGTCCACATAGAGATTATAATAACGAATGGAAATTTGGTAGTAGCAACATCGAGTTAAATCAAGATAAAATACAAGTTGGTGGTCAAATATGGGCTCTCACCCCAGGACTGTTTTCCTTAATGTTTCATAAAACACCAAAAAACTATGATAAATTCGAGCTTGAAATCTATAAAAAAATATTACTTACTACCAATGCACACAGAAGAGATTATAAGTCCGATGGTCAAATCAAGGGGACTAGAGGGTACAAGTACAAAAATATTATTGGAAAACTTTTTAAAGAGAAAAATCATAAGAGCTCATCGGAATTAACAAAGGCTAATTATTTAGGTAAGGGGGTGATGCAGGTAAATCCTCATAAATCAAACTATATATACTGGGATGATCCAAACGAGTTGGTAGATCGACTTAGACTACTGCTTGCATCACAGTCTGCAGGTCATACTAATCACAACAACGAGATTGTTTCAATTATTGAAGAACTACGTGAAGCTAATATAATAGTATAAACTATATAAACGCATACACATTTTATATATAAATTATGTCTGTTGATAAATTCGGACATTATCTAAACGACACTAGCAGTATAATTTCATTGAAAAATGCACCTAAATTGTTGGGGTTATTTTTGGATGCGAACAACAACATTGATGTCCAAAACAAAAGAATCAAAAATGTTGCAAAAGCTTTGGAGGAAAACGATGCTATCAATAAATTGTTTTTGCAAACTCAAATCGAAGAAGTAGAATACAAACTATTAAAAGAATTTAAAGACGATAACAACAAAATGCATAATACTCTAAGAAATCAAATCGAAATGCAACAACATGAAATAATATTACAGTTGGAAAAGAATAAAAAAATGCAAGAAAGCATTTCCAAGATCAGTGCATGCTTCGAAGAAGAAATTGAAAGATTAAATGAGAAAATTTATAGATTTGAAAATTACATGCTTGTGTCAATTGCTGAAAGCGCATCAGTTAGATCGCAACACACCCAAAATACTTCTTAAAGCTTAGACATGGATACAAAAAGAAATTTAGTGAACGAGCTCCATAAGGAAGCTCGAAAAATGTTTGGACGCAGGAGAGTTGTTATGAAAGGAATAGACGATCTTTGGCAAGCGGATTTAGTTGAAATGGGGAACTATTCTACATACAATAAAAATTATAGATTTTTGCTAACTGTAATTGATACATTCTCCAAATATGCTTGGGCAGTACCTTTGAGAAGAAAGACAGCTGTTGACACAACGCAGGCAATGGAGACTATTTTTCAATTGGGGTGTGTGCCAAAAAACTTACAAACAGATGATGGTAAAGAATTCTTCAACAAACACTTTAATCAATTGATGGGTAAATACAACGTCAATCACTACTCAACCTATAGCATCATGAAAGTATCAATAGTAGAACGATTCAATAGAACATTAAAAGGAATGATGTGGAAAGAGTTTAGTTTTAATGGTTCCTACAACTGGCTTGATATATACAAAGATTTACTTAATGCATACAATAGAAAAGTTCATCGCACAATTAAAATGCCACCGATTAAAGTCAACTCAAAAAATGAAAAACAGCTCCTAAATACAGTATACAACCATTTAAAGATGTACAAAATGTCAAAATTTAATGCAGGGGACCATGTACGTATTAGCAAATATAAACATATTTTTGAGAAAGGCTATACTCCGAATTGGACAACAGAAATTTTCACAATCAAAAGAGTTCAAAATACATATCCTACAACATACATATTAGAAGATTATCTGGGAAATCCTATTAAAGGTGGCTTCTACACGGAAGAACTGTCAAGAACTAGATTTCCAAATACATATCTAGTTGAAAAGGTGATCAGACTAAAAGGAGACAAAGCATTAGTTAAATGGTTGGGATTTTCTAATCAACACAATTCCTGGATAAGCAAAGATGAAATACTGTAGTTGGAAAATGAAATAAATCGCCATCCGTAATGATAACAACGACAATAACATCAATATTTTTTAATAACTAATGTTAATTTTAAAATAAGATTATGAAATATATATGCAAATTATTCTTATAAACCATGCTGTGTAGTAAACTTTATTTATTTGTGAACAGGCTGTTATAATGTCAATAACACTTACTCTGAGCTCTAACTCATCAGCGCTATATGCTAATTATTTTCCTCCCATTGACTTAAACGACACATATGAGTGTGCGCTAACTGATTTTCATTCATACAACAGTATTCCAAATGTAGACTCCTATAACAATATGTTTCATATAGGGGAACATGTAATTGAAATACCAATTGGATCTTATGAATTGAAAGATATAGTTGACTACATAGAAGAGCAATACAAACGACTTAGTCCTGGAGAGCATATTTTTATAGAAGCTAACAACAATACGATGCAAGTTAAAATAAATAGTTCTAAAGATCCGATATATTTTAATAAAGAAAATAAAATTGGGAATCTTTTAGGATTCAATAGTAAAATCCTAAAACCGACCGATGATCATTACTCAGATCTTCCAGTTAATATTTTTAAAGTAAATCTCTTGCGAATTGAAAGTAGTATCGCTACAAATACATATATGAACAATTCAAAATCACACACACTTCATGAGTTTCCGATTAATGTGCCTGCAGGCTATAAAATAGATGAGATTCCAAGGAATCTCATTTATTTACCTGTAAACACCAAAGAGATAAGTTCTCTATCACTGCGCGTGGTTGATCAGAACGGTGATTTAATTAATTTTCGAGGAGAGGAAATTACAATACGAATACATTTAAGGCCAACTAAGTAATGATAATATACAATACAAGTATATCACAAAATACGGCAGTCACGTCTCATCCACAGATATTACAACCTAAACCACAATTGAAAAGATCTGCTCGTCAAAGGTCACTTACAACAACAAACAAAAGTTTTCTCAAGTCTTTGAATTTCAAACTGAAAACAAAATGAGCTCAATAATAAACGTATTGGATAAGCCATTGTCTGATGAAAATATAATAAAAAAGGACTATCATACCTACATACCATATCTACAATCGTACAACAATAATGATGAGATTCGAATCTCAATACAAAATCAAGATTTGTACGTGTTACCTAGTGAGAGCTATATATATGTGGAAGGTTTCGTTGTAGATGAAAAAACTGGAAAATTTTCAAAAATTTTTAAATTGAAAAACAACTTTGTTGCACATCTATTTGATGAAATCCGCTATGAGCTTAATGGTATTGAAATCGATCATACAAGGTATTTAGGAACACCAACCACAATAAAAAATTTGGTATCTCTATCACCAACTCAAAGCGTTGTAATGCAAAATGGTGGATGGCATAAAACTGATGATTTGAATCTTAAGAATGGATATTTTAATTTTTATGTACCACTAAAAATGCTTTTGGGATTTGCTGAAGACTACAACAAAGTTATACTTAATGGAAAGCATGAATTGATACTCTTGCGCAATAAAAATGATGAAGCTCTTGTACACTCGAGCGTTTCTACTGAAAAATCGAAACTTACAATTTCACTCATCTCCTGGAGAATTCCACACGTACAATTATCTGATCAGAGCAAGTTGAATATGAATAAAATTATTAACAATGGTGCTTCTATACCGATGGCATTTCGTAGCTGGGATTGTCATATGAATCCACAATTGAATACAGGAACAAGTCATATTTGGAATGTTAAATTAGCTGCAAGTAAAGAGCGACCACGTTTTGTATTGGTCGCATTTCAACGAGGTAACAAATTTGTTCACTGTGACCTCACTAATTTAAAAGTACATTTAAATTCAACCTCTTACCCATATGATGATCTTAACATAAAATTTAAAAATGAACGGTATGCAATTCTATATGATATGTATGTAAGATTTCAACAAAGCTACTATATGAATGAGCCTCAACCATTATTAACTGCCCAGGAGTTTAAAGACGACGCTCCAATTATTGTAGTAGATGTAAGCTATCAGAACGAATCAGTCAACACCGGACCGATTGACATAAAAATTGAATTTGAAACAGCAACAAATATTCCAGCAACGACATCAGCTTACTGCGTTCTTATTCATGACCGCGTAATAGAATACATACCAATAAAAGGTCAAGTCCGGAAGGTCTTATAAATTAAATAACATGGATGGTGATATTGTTTTTGTAGACTTGCAAGGTTTCAAAAATAATTCAAATGACTTCATCGCAAAAGAACTAGCTGTAGTTTTCAGCAACAACGAATACCTCAATTTCATCATAAAACCTCCTTTTGATTTCGCATGTTTATCGGTCAAAAAACAGAGAGAAGCAGTTTGGTTAACAAAAAACTATCATCATATTAACTGGAATGATGGATCAGTCTCATTTCAAAGCGTTTGCAAGTTTTTAAAATCCAATATAAGAAATTCACAAATATATGTTAAGGGGGGAGAGAAGAAAAAATGGCTAGAAAAAATGATTCATCAAACAGTTTATAACGTTGAAGACATTGGCTGCATTAATTTTAAACAAATGGAAACTAACCATTCAACATATTTCTATTGTAGCTATCACGACTATGGTGTTTGTGCCTTAAGGAATGCAATTTTACTTAAAAATGAAAATGTTAACAAACTTTTAAATAAATGCTTATAAAAATTAAAATAAATGTCTTTTATTTCAAATAAACACCTATATATATATTTATTTCAGAGAACACACAAACAAATAAACACAATGGTTCATTCATTCAAATGGTCAAGGGAATATTTGGGCACAAAGAATAAACGCTTATTATTTGTTTGTATGTATGTATATGCGTACATAAATATCTACAAATTTATTTCATTTCATACTGACCCACTTGCGCTAAATCCAGGAAAGCAACAAAAAAGCGGACTGTCACACAGACTCACCAATCGTCACACACACACCCCCTGTCTGACAGGCAGACATTCCAATCGCCACTCAGAACACAAAAACACACACATATTAATATTCTACAAAATACAAAAATCGCACCACCATCCAGATCCCCAAATAAAATCCATCGATGATCGTCATGTATAAAATAAACAAAATATCAAATTCAATATTTATGCAATAGTAAATTTTTTTTCTCAACGTCTTCAAGATCAGAATAATCAAATTATTCCCCCACACTTAAGCATTGCACACAAAAAAGAAATAACTGAATTGCTGGACAAAATATCTTAAGTAAACACACACCAAAATTAAAAACAAGCAAAAAATAAAAGAAGAAACCTCACTCCAGCCTGGACAAAATATCTTAAGTAAACACACCAAAATTAAAAACAAGCCAAAAATAAAAGAAGAAATCTCACTCCAGCAAGAAGAAACGAACCATAAACATTAGGGCTATCCATTTATACAACACTTTTAAGATATTGTACTTCCTAAAAAAGTTTTGTGTCAGATACTAAAAATTTCTTATTTTCTATTAGGCCATAGCACACATGGACAGACAGAATTCCTACGCTCACATATGGACAGACAAAAAATTCCCACGGTCTCACGCTCACTTATACAAACTCATTTTGGTTACACAGCACCCCTCCACCAAACTACCATCACATATGGACGGACAGAAATTCCCACGGTCTCATACGGACAGACACAAACTCATAAGCTCACATATGGACGGACAGAAATTCCCACGGTCTCACGCTCACTTATACAAACTCATTTTGGTTACACAGCACCCCTCCACCAAACTACCATCACATATGGACGGACAGAAATTCCCACGGTCTCACGCTCACTTATACAAACTCATTTTGGTTACACAGCACCCCTCCACCAAACTACCATCACATATGGACGGACAGAAATTCCCACGGTCTCATACGGACAGACACAAACTCATAAGCTCACATATGGACGGACAGAAATTCCCACGGTCTCATACGGACCGACACAAACTCCCAAGCTCTCATATGGACAGACAAAAATTCCCACGCTCACATATGGACGGACATGTATTCCAAGGTCACATATGGACAGACACAAATTCCCACGCCTACCCCAACATCATAAAAAAAAAAAAAAATAACAACAATGCGAACCCCCTTATTAAACCGTGGGAAAATACACACACAAACATTAAAGTATCAAATTACAACATAAACACATTAAAATCAAAATTTGGGTAATTAACATGCAAATTTTTAAAATATTACATGAAATTTGAGAATTTTAATTGCCCTGGCACATACATTCCCTTACTACTGTGTGAATCTGTTTCGTGGACAATATAAAAATTTGATTAGCTATGTAAAATCTAGTTTAAGTTCAGCTTAAGAAATTTTAAATTAAATAAATAAAGATTCAGTTCAAAAACTACAGTTGAAGAAGATTGGTTTAACTTACTTAACTATATGCATATCAAAAGCAGTTGGTAAAATAAAATTTATTTCAACAAATCTTCCAAAAAGAAAAGTGGTTGAGGCCTTTTCGAGGAGCAAATTTTTGAAGCAGCAGGAATTGAAGTAAATAGGAACTGTATGTGCGAGAACAATTAAAATACTCAAATTTCAGCAATTAAATTTTAAAATTTTTAAATTTTAATTGCCAAATTTGTGTTAATTGGTTTTTTTTTCTGTAATTTGATACTTTACTGTTTGTGTGTGTATTTTCCCACGGTTAAATAGAGGTATTCACATTGTTGTTGTCTTTTTTTTATTTTTTATAATGTTGGGGTAGACGTGGGAATTTTTGTCTGTCCATATGAGACCTTGGGAGTTTGTGTCTGTCCATATGTGACCGTGGAAATTTCTGTCCGTCCATATGTGAGGGCAGTTTGGTGGAGGGGTGCTGTAGTAACCAAAATGAGTTTGTATAACTGAGCGTGAGACCGTGGGAATTTTTGTCTGTCCATATGAGACCTTGGAAGTTTGTGTCTGTCTATATGTGAACTTGGGAATACATGTCCGTCGGTATGTGAGCGTGGGAATTCGTGTCCGTCCATGTGTGAGCGTAGGAATTCTGTCTGTCCATGTGTGCTATGGCCTAATAGAAAATAAGACATTTTAGTATCTGACACAACATTTTTTAGGACGTACAATCTTTCAAAAGTGTTGTATAAATGAATGGCCCTAATGTTTGTGGTTCGTTTTTCCTTGCTGGAGTGAGATTTTTTCTTTTATTTTTTGCTTCTTTTTAATTTTGGTGTGTGTTTACTTAACATATTTTGTCCAGCAATTCAGTTAATTCCTTTTTGTGTGCCATGCTTGAGTGTGAGGGAATAATTTGATTATTCTGATCTTGAAGACGTTGTGAAAAAAAATTTACTATTGCATAAATATCGAAACTGATATTTTGTTTATTTTATACATGACGATCATCGATGGATTTCATTTGGGGATCTGCATGGTGGTGCGATTTCTGTATTTTGTAGAATATGAATATTTATGCTATGTTTAAGTGTTTGTGTGTTTTTGTGTTCTGAGTGGCGATTGGAATGTCTGCCTGTCAGACAGGCTGTGTGTGTGACGATTGGTGAGTCTGTATGACAGTCCGCTTTTTTTGCTTTCCTGGATTTAGCGCAAGTGGGTCAGTATGAAATGTGATAAGATATACATATTCATGCGTACATAAATATCTACAAATTTATTTTATTTACGCATATATACATACAAACAAATAATAAGCGTTTTATCATTGTACCCAAATATTCCCTTGACCATTTGAATGAATGAAGCATTGTTTAAACATATGCATTGTTTTAATTTTTATGAATAAGTAATATGTATTTTTATTTATATTTTAATGTAAATTTGCCTCTACTACGTCCGCTGCCTCTACCAACAATTGACCGTCTCCATACATCGCAAGAAAATTAGGTATATCAATTTTTGGGAGTATTTGAACACTCAATATTTCTATTTGAGGTTTGATTGCTACTTTTCTTGGATTATTTTGATGGTCTGTTGTGGTTGGCTGCGAGCACACCACTAAAAAGAGATCCTCATCACCTGTTAGCATCTCTTCATATGCTGCATTTTCTGGGGCTGCGTCAGACGTTGGCTGCGATGACAGCTCTAGGAAAGTTCCTCATCTCCTTCAAGATGTCTCTCGAACTCTTCCTGTCTGGCTTTTCTCAGATATTCCGTTAAATGATGCCGATGAAGTCTGCGATACAATGGTGTGTACCAGAAGGGCTTCATTTTACAAATAAAAGCTCAACTTAAAATTTTAATAATTCTACTTTTTACAAAACTTTTGTAGTTTGTCATTTACATAAATATTGTCTACGTAGCAGTTTCACTGCATTAAACATTTTGTATTGTAGAGGCATGCATAAGTTCCATCTCATATACCCGCAGTACTTCTAAAACTACTTTATTAAAATTTTGCAACCAACGATTTTTGTAGCTAAAAGTTACTAACTACGCAAATAATGAAAACTACTTTGTTGAAATGTAGCGTACTAGACCATACTATACATTTTCACGAATTAATGTAAATAAAATTTTTAAAGACTGAAGTCATTACATTTTTGTATCTAAAACCAGTAAGTCGTGAATATTTCAAAACTCCTTGTGTTTTAAAATATAGAACTTTTTTATATTACAAACTTAAAACAGTATATAAATGCATTTATAAAGTTGGGGTCCACAACAATTTGCTATATCAGTATCCCGTGCAGTATCAGTATCCAGTGCAGTATCAGTATCCAGTGCAGGTTCCAGCATATCCTTTGTATCCGTATCCAGTGTCAACCAACCAATCCACAGCACCTATGGAAATTTCATATCCCACTGAGTATAGCGTACCTATACAGTTGCAGCAAAATAATATACCTAATTATTACACAAGCTATTTGCCCGTAGAGAATCCTCCTCAAGTTATTCCACAACAATGTTTGCAGTATGGTCTAGTTCTAAAGAAAGTGCATCGAATTCTCACCTATAAGCAATCAACCAGGTTGAAAAGTTATATAGACTTGAATACCAAACATAGGGCTACTGCAAAAAATGTTTTTGAAAAAAAATTCTTTAAATTGTTAATTAATGCAGTATATGGTAAAACTATGGAGAATGTGGAAAAGAGAAAAGATGTACGAATAGTTACGAACTGTAATAGGACAACCTGTAATCAATTAGGAGCTCAAGATTGGATATCTAAACCTAATTTTCATAGTTTGTCAATATTTTCTGAGGATATGGTAGCGATTGAAATGAATAGAGTGAAAACCTATTACAATAAACCTATATATTTAGGATTTTCTGTATTTGAGCTTTCCAAATGGAAAATGTATGATTTCCATTATGGGCACATGCAACCCAAATTCAAGACAAACCTATCATTAAACTATATGGACTCAGACTCTTTCATTTACACAATACAAACTGAAGATTTCTATGCTGACATAAAAACTGACGTCGACCATAAGTTTGATACATCAGATTACCCAAAAGGCAATGTATATGGATTTCCTCTGGTAAACAAAAAGGTGTTGGGTATGATAAAAGATGAGAATTGTGGAAAGGTAATGAAGGAATTTGTAGGATTGCGATCAAAAATGTACTCTTTTAGTGTGCAATATCAAAGTGATATTAACAAATCGAAAGGAGTAAAGAACTGCGTTCTTAATAATTATAGTATAGCTTCATATAGAAATTGCTTATTCAATAAGTCGACTGTGTATGATGATATGCTAACATTTAAATCAAAAATTCATAAAATTTACACAAATCAAATAAATAAAGTAGTATTAAATTATGCAGATGACAAAAGAAAAATTAAAAGTGATGATAAGAGTATATATGCATGGTATCATTTTCGAATCGAGGAAACCAATCCCGATTACGAACTTGATATGCTATTGTGGGAAATTTCAAGAAAAGGAAGAAGCAATGGAATAACTTCAGCTAATTTTTTTAGGTAATAATTTTTGTGTGTAAGTAGTAATAAAAGAAAACATGTTTTATTTTTAAGTTAAATATTGTTTTATTGTTAAGAGAGAGAGAGAGAAAACTACAATTGTACAAATATATTATATATTAAAAAACATTCAAGATTTTGTTTTATTTTGATTATTTAGTTTTAATGAAATAATTCATAATATGAATTGATTAAATGGCTAATTGCTATTTTTCTTATATAATATACCCAACACCGGCAGGTGTCTGGTCCCTCCACCCAATCCGGATGGCTCCAAGGACAGGGCTTGAAATGGCCATCGTCCTTGTCTTCATCTTCCATTATACCCATTTCTTCATTCTGATCCAACATGTCTAGGATATATTTCATCATATCCCGGTGTTCATGTAGTTGGCATCCTTCAAAGTTGATTAGGAATTGCTCAATCTTGTTTATTATTTGATTCATGTTTTTTTAATTTTAAATTTAATCTTTTTATTAGCACAATTTACTTGCGATCCGTTTGAATGGTACTTTGCAACTATAATTGCTCATTTCAACGAACCAGTACGAAGGTGCATGTTATGAAATTGAAAAAACGAAGCCTGCACATTTTTAATCCGAAAAATAATTTAAAGTTTTGAGTGAACGACTCAAAAAAATGTATACATATTTATATCTCTCTATCTCTTTTCAACTACTTAGTTTT
Source organism: Linnaemya tessellans (assembly GCA_951800035.1). Classification (NCBI taxonomy): domain Eukaryota; kingdom Metazoa; phylum Arthropoda; class Insecta; order Diptera; family Tachinidae; genus Linnaemya; species Linnaemya tessellans. Next base: position 39,429,529 of record OX637534.1, on the reverse strand, counting down.
AAATACTTATATAGATTTCATTTTTCCTCACTTCGTCTTTTGTCAAAATAAATCAAAAAATCATTGTATAACGATTTTCTGTTAGGCTTCTAAAGCTGGAAGTACATACCACGCGTTTCACGCGTCACGCGTTTTGTGCGTTTCATACTGCAGACGCGTTTTTCAACTCAAGTTACATGCAAAGCGTTTTATGCGTCAATGTTTATGTTTTGATCAGCTTTAGTGTAATATTCACAAAAGTTCATTTTGCTAAAATGTTAAATAATATTTCTGTACAATAGCAATCTTTTGTTGTATAGAAATTCGTAATTTTTAACGGCATTAACTAACTTCTCATCCATTGCACTTTAATATTATTTTCTGTGTTTAACCTACCTTGTTTAATATTGTTACGTTTTTAGACCTTTTCGTAAAAACGCTTTTTACTTATCCTTCAAGGATTCGTTTAATTGTATCAAATTAAAAACACAGACAATTAACTTTAGAAATATAATGCGGCAACACTTTATTTACTACTTTATTAACACGAGTATTTGTACTTCTAAACACTTAGCGATATAAACACGTCTAGATTTAAAATCACTCTGATCCCGCTGATTACTGGCAGCGACTTTATATAGCAAAATGACATGGTCTGGTAACTTCGCGAAGCATCTGGTCATGGTTGTTGTTGGTTGTGCTTTACTTAATATGTAGCTATATACGTGTGTTTGTTTATATGACAATGCTGTCTCGTGTGTTTTGTTTATTGTAACTATGTGCGGTTGTATGTATGAGTGTTCTGTGTGTTGCGTAGTTTTGTTTCTTCTTGGGCTATGTTGGTATGTTTATGTGTATATTTGTGCGTATGTAGCTGTGTATATTGGTGTGCATGTTTAGCTTTTGTTAGCAGCGAATACATGCGTACAAGATCATTAAGAATAACATCATCATCTCTTAGCATTGAAGTTGCTAGGTTTTTCGTTGTTGCTATTTACACTTATCGAATGATCTTGTATATTCTCGACGATGTATCCGGAATATTCCATTTCCGTTAATTCAAATATTATCTGCTTTTTGTTTACCAGGGTTGTAACATTGTGACAACTTGAGATGAGTTGGTAGTGCTGCCAAGTACATATAGCCACATTGTCGTTATATTTAAATCTACTTTTGAACTTTGTAACACTGCCGCCCACTTAAGCCTGTTCGACCCGAATAGGCATACAATCACCTCTTCCATAGTGCGCCAATCGTTCGAGATGTACCATCTTCATTTTCGACCTTGGGTTATAGCATTTCTGTTTCCGGTACACGACGTCATTCCCTCTCTTAATCACTTTATACGGGCCATCCCAGTGAGTCTGTAATTTTGGGGACAATCCTTTCTTCCGTTGGTCATGTTGTCACTGACCATCTGGATTCTGTTATGCATCTTACTCCGATTGTTGCTGCGATTACGATAATTATTGCCATAATAACCACGATTGTTGTAACTGTCACCACTGTAATTGCTTATATTACGATTATTGTAGTTGCCGCGTCCTCTATAAACTCCGCGCCTTGTAGATGACACACCAAATGTTTCACCATTCAATATCCGTTCCTGGCGCCAATCATAATTCTTATTCTTTGTACGAACTCGTGTAGTTCTACCGGAAATATTATCAAAGAATGTTTTGGTCTTATCGTAGCCTACAGTAATTTCTATTTCTCTTGGTTCATGTTCACCAGCTCCAGTTTCATTGCCGGACTCATCCTTTTTATCAGTTTCGCCATTTATCTGTTCTGATTTTGGTTCATCGCTCACCTTATGTTTTGGTAGTCGTGAGCGAAGTTCTTCGAACTTAGTATTTGCTTGTTCACAATCCAAATCTTGTTCAAACTTAATGGGATTACCTAAAGGCTTCTGACTCACACTGGGACCATTAGCTGATCTCTAGGCCATTATGTTACGCAAATTAGAACGTGGTCCCATTCCATAATTGCTCATATTGTTGCTACGACTTGTATTCCAATTGCGCCGATTAGGGTTACCGCCCTGATAATTGCGTTGGTTGTAATGATTCATGCTATAATTTTCCATCATACGACTGGAACAATAATTACCGCTGTTGCGTTGCTGATTATCTCCACGTTGATTTAGATGGTTCTGCCGCTTACGACCAGCATCGCACGATTGACCACCACCGCCATGGTTAGACTTATTTTGATGATTCTTATGATGTTGCTGCTGTGGTTCTAAGTTCACTCGTTTGCTGTTTCTTGGTGGCGAAACAGATCTACCTCTTTTTCTTCGTGCTTTGCAGCTGCGCTGAAAATGACCGATTTTTCCGCAGTTAAAGCACTTAGGCTTTTCTTTGGTAGCACTTTCCGCCAACAGTTGTCGCATTGCCTCCTTAACACTAGCGACTAGGTTGTTATCCTCCTCAGACAAAACCTCCATATTCTGCACCTTACATATCTGTGGATTGCAAACCATCTTAGCAGTCTCTTGAGCCAGAGCAAATGAAACTGTCTCAGTGAAAGAGGATTTCTGCGTTGCGAACACAGCCAGTTTAACATCAGAGTCGCGAATGCCGTTAACGAACACCTAAGTTTTAAAGTGGTCCAGGAACGGGTGACTCTCGCCTGGATATGTGAGCTGCACTAAACGCTCGATTTCCATTGCGAAATCTTGTAGAGACTCGTAAGGCTTTTGAACTCTACATCGCAATTCCATTCTGTATAAATCACGCTTGTGCTCACCACCATACTTGCGCTGGAATGCTGCCATTATTTCATTATAGTTGTTTCTGCTGCTTACTGGCACGGTCTCAAGTACCTCTGCGGCTGTACCCTTTAAGGACAAAATCAACTCTATGGCCTTTTCTTCAGCATCCCATCCATTTCTACTAGCAACCGTCTCGAACTGGAATTTAAAGATGCTCAGTGGTACGCTGCCGTCAAAGCATGGCGCTTTTATTCGAGCAGAAACCTCCGCAACTGCTCGTACTGGCCCACCACTACACTGAAGGTTATGCATTTTGTCCTCTAGAGCATGCAATTTTTCTTCGACCTCTTTTGCATGCTGTTCCAGGCCACCGTTTTCTAGATGTTGGACTCTATCTGCCAGCTCTGAGAATCCACCCTCCTATTAATGACCTCAGAAACCTCTACCAGAGTCTCGTTCGTGGCTCTATTTGACTCCAACAGTTTTGTTTCCACTCCCAGTATTTCGGCTACAAGCTTCTCAGTGCTGATTTCTGAGTTCTGTTTAATTGCAGTTATTTCGGCTACAAGTTTGTCACTGCTGATCCTTGATGCCTCTTGCATCTGCTGAGAGTTCTGTTTTATTTCAGTTATTTCGGCTACAAGCTTTTCACTGCTGATCCTTGATGCTTCCTGCATCTGCTGAGAGTTCTGTTTTATCTGGATCATCATAGCAGCGAACATTGAATTTATGTCCATGCTGCTGGTCGTAGCAGGAACACATACCTCTACATCGTCTTTGTCCTCAAACTCGTATGTCCCGATGTCCATGCCGCGATTCTTAAACTCATCTATCAGCCTCTTCTGCAGTTCAGCCTTGTTACCTGCTGTTGGCAATTCCCGCTTACTAAGCTCCTTTTTTAGCTGTTCAACTTTTAGCTCATCAAATTTCATAATTATTTTTTTTTAATGTCCTTTTTCTTCCTTAAATTGCAATGTCCTTTTTAATTATTTTTGCAATCCCACTTCTGACACCAATTGTTACGTTTTTAGACCTTTTCGTAAAAATGCTTTTTACTTATCCTTCAAGGATTCGTTTAATTGCATCAAATTAAAAACACAGACAATTAACTTTAGAAATATAATGCGGCAACACTTTATTTACTACTTTATTAACACGAGTATTTGTACTTCTAAACACTTAGCGACATAAACACGTCTAGATTTAAAATCACTCTGATCCCGCTGATTACTGGCAGCGACTTTATATAGCAAAATGACATCGTCTGGTAACTTCGCGAAGCATCTGGTCATGGTTGTTGTTGGATGTGCTTTACTTAACATGTAGCTATATACGTGTGTTTGTTTATATGACAATGCTGTCTTGTGTGTTTTGTTTATTGTAACTATGTGCGGTTGTATGTATGAGTGTTCTGTGTGTTGCGTAGTTTTGTTTCTTCTTGTGCTATGTTGGTATGTTTATGTGTATATTTGTGCGTATGTAGCTGTGTATATTGGTGTGCATGTTTAGCTTTTGTTAGCAGCGAATACTTGCGTACAAGATCATTAAGAATAACATCATCATCTCTTAGCATTGAAGTTGCTAGGTTTTTCGTTGTTGTTATTTACACTTATTATTGCACAGCCTCGAATGATCTTGTATATTCTCGACGATGTATCCGGAATATTCCATTTCCGTTAATTCAAATATTATCTGCTTTGTGTTTACCAGGGTTGTAACATTGTGACAACTTGAGATGAGTTGGTAGTGCTGCCAAGTACATATATCCACATTGTCGTTATATTTAAATCTACTTTTGAACTTTGTAACAATATATTGCAAAATTGATAAACATAACAGAGATGGTACTTATTACGTAAAATAAATCGATAAATTATATGAATATTTGTTCGAAGAAACAATTGTGATAAAATAACTATTTCAATGCATTTCACTCTTGAAAATATTAGTAATCTTTATTGCGACAGTGTTTTCTTATTTGAAACGTTTTATTATAATGAAAATGAAAAAATAATAATCCACGACAGAAACATATTAATCGATAACATTAAAAATGTTATATAATTTGTCATCCCTGGCTATCAAAAACAGCTGACATTTTTTCAAGACGCGTGCCGCGCGTAAAAAAGTAGAAAGTAGATCTACTTTACGCGTCAAGCGTTCTACGCGTTTTGCCATGTAACTTGTTACATACAATTGCACTAGTTGTACTTTTTTGGCAGACGTTTATAAAGCGTAGACGCGTGAAACGCGGGTTATGTACTTCCAGCTTTACAGTCTAGAAAGCTAAAATCGAGATTAGTTTGCAATAAAAGTTCAAAGCTATAAGTTGTGAAAAATTTTTACCGCAATGGATCTAGTGAAAAAATTTAATTCGTACAATACAAAAACCTTAATTAATTTAAAGGATCTAGATGATTCAATCAAATACAACATCCTACGTGCAAAGCGGGTAACAACAAAGTACGGAGAAACAGTTCAACTTGAGCTGGAAAACAATATAATGTTTCTCGCGAACAGATACAATGCATTAACCAATGTAGAATTAGAAGATCTTTCGAATGATATATATCGACTACAAAGAAAAGGAGAGCGAAACCTGATCTTGGAAAGCGAAACTCCCAATACCCTGTTTGGCAGTAAAAATAAAAAATGTATATTTTATAACTAATAAAATAAAACAACGAAAGAATTTTTTAAAATATACAAATATATGCTTGTGTTTTACTTCAACTATTTAGCTGCTTCATAAAGAAATTTTAAACATAAATGACCACAATTAAATGTATTAAAGTTTTGATATTGATTGTAGTTGTATTCAATATTTCTACCTAGATATTTTATTAATTCTAAAGGAGGTTGTAAATTTCCAAAGCTGTCGAAATATTGTTTTTCATCCTTGTTTCTATAGTATGCTACCCAATGAGTACCTGGTCCTGTTGATAAATCTAAATTAAGTATTCTACATTCTACTGTCCTTGGCCCTTTTGGTAGAGAGTCCAACATATAAATTCCTCTAAAGTGTGGAATATTTCTTGAAAATTTTCTTAGATCAAATTCTGATAATGATCTGTTGGGTAGTATATCCAATAGTTTTTTGAATGATCCTTACAAACAAGTTCATAACCCTTTTTATATGGTTTAAGGTACAGTCCTTCTCCCACAGCAATAGACTCCATTGCCTTATTGTATCTGGTGGCTTCCTCAAGTTGTTTTTTTGCGTCCTTGGTTTCATTTACAGCCTTAGCTATAGCGGCAGCTCCAGTTTTTAGACTACCAAGTTCACCTAGCGCAGTTAGAATCGGAATTAGCGGTAAAAATCCACCAATTTTTGGAACACTGATTATGCGTGGTATTACAGCGCGTGCCTTTTTCGCGTGATCTGTTGATAACTTTACGAGCGATTTTAATGGCCGAGTTAATTTCTTGTGATTTTTCCTTCCGTAATGTTTTTGTTGCTGCTCTAATTGATTTTTGCAAGCAGCATCCAAAAAATTAATTCCTTTATATCCTCTCGCTAAACGCTTTTGTAATCTTGTGCCGGGTCCACAGTACTGATATCCAGGAAGATGTAATTCAAAAGTTAGAGAATTTATTGTTTTATTTAGTAAACCTTCTCCAACGATAGTTTTCTTATGGCTGAATGTTTTTTTATAAAACGTTACCAAATTATTTTATTCTAGAATAAAAGATATTGTTTTGTGAATTTTACAAGTAGTTATTGAAATGCGCTTAGTAAAACAACACAAAAATATTTTAGTTCGTAATGTGGATGTATCTTCTTGCTGCTCCACAACACAAATAGAAAGACTACAAAAACTACAAAATAAAGCTATGAGGGCAATACTAAAATACAATATATATGCTCCAATCCAACTAATGCTAAACACACTAAAATGGTTAAGTGTTAAACAAAGACTGGAACTAAATACTTTGCATTTCATCCAAAAAATGAAAATAGGTAACGCACCTGAATACCTCACTGAACAACTCGACTATGTAAGAGAAGTACAACCATACCATCTTAGAAACGCCGAAAACTTCAGACTACCAAGGGTGGCAACAACAGCAATGCAACGATCTCTGTTCTACAAAGGACTAAAATTATACAACTCTCTACCAGATAATATAAAAACAGAAAGAAATATTAATAGATATAGGAGAAATATAGTACAATTTGTTAAAAATGATATAGTTAATCATATTTTGTAAAGAAAAATTTGTAACATAATTATATTTGAATAATTTTAAAGTATTATAAATACTACTAAATAAATACTAAACTAAACTAAAAAAAAAAAAATCTTCAAATGACAGTACAAAAATAAGATATAGTTTCTTACTACCAAATTCTATTCGAGCATTAACAGTTGGTCCCTCCAATTGTGGAAAAACTAATGTAATGATCAGTTTGCTAGAAAGTCCTAATGGTCTCAAGTTTGAAAATATCTATTTGTAATCAAAATCTCTGTATCAACTCCGTTGTTCCTCCTAGCCAAGCTAAAAGCAATTCAGTTATGATTTTCGATGATGTAGCATGTGAAAACCAAAACAATATACGTGCATATTTTTGTATGGGGCGTCATAAGAATGTAGATTCATTTTACTTGTGTCAAACCTACACAAGAATTCCAAAACATTTAATAAGAGATAATGCCAATTTAATTATAATGTTTAAACAAGATGCGAAAAATATGAGACATGTATACGATGATCATGTTGCCAGCGACATGAACTTTGAAAAGTTTCAGTATATATGTCAAGAATGTTGGAAGGATATATATGGATTTTTGATGATAAGTAAAGATAATGAACTAAACAATGGACGCTATAAAAAATTATTTGATTACTTCATCATAATATAAATTACTGTTCATCAAGGGTATCGCTTAGTACATAATCTGGCTTTAAACATTATACATGTGATTGTTATAACTGGTCATCTGAGCAAAACTTGATCTGATACCTAATAAGCTGATCTGATAACCTCATCTGATACCTGATAAACTGATCTGATACCTGATCTGATAACCTGATCTGACACCTGATAAACTGACCTGATAAGCTGATCTGATACCTGATAAACTGATCTGATACCTGATAACCTGATCTGATACCTGATAAACAGATCTGATACCTGATCTGATAACCTGATCTGACACCTGATAAGCTGATCTGATACCTGATCTGATAACCTGATCTGATACCTGATAAGCTGATCTGATAGCTAATAGCTAAAATGAATTAAAAAATTATAAAAGACTTGGTGATAACAAGAAATATATTGAAGAAAAATCTTCGTAGTATAAAAACCGGTGAAATATAAACTGGTGAACCTTTAAAAGAATTTATTAATAGCTCTAAACATATTGATATACCGAATAAAAAGAAAAGAATGATAAGAAAACTGAATATGATTACAGTGCCAGTTTTCATTTCCAGAACTCAACAATGAAGTTGGAAACAAGTACCCCTATGAAACTAATTGAAGAATCAATGTTTAAACAGTCTAATAGTAAAAGCAACTGCGATTTTGATGAAGATGACTTTTATTCACAACATTCTAATCACGACGAGAGTTATCCTGACTTATCACTATTGCAATCGAGAAATGAACTAGATACTAACTATGGTCCACATAGAGATTATAATAACGAATGGAAATGTGGTAGTAGCAACATCGAGTTAAATCAAGATAAAGTACAAGTTGGTGTTCAAATATGGGCTCTCACCCCAGAACTGTTTTCTTTAATGTTTCATAAAACACAAAGAAACTATGATAAATTCGAGCTTGAAATCTATAAAAAAATATTACTTACTACCAATGCACACAGAAGAGATTATAAGTCCGATGGCCAAATCAAGGGGACTAGAGGGTACAAGTACAAACATATTATTGGAAAACTTTTTAAAGAGAAAAATCATAAGAGCTCATCGGAATTAACAAGGGTTAATTATTTAGGTAAGGGTTTGATGCAGGCAAATCCTCATAAATCAAACTATATATACTGAGATGAGCCAAACGAGCTGGTAGATCGACTTAGACTACTGCTTGCATTACAGTCTGCAGGTCATACCAATCACAACAACGAGATTGTCTCAATTATTGAAGAACTACGTGAAGCTAATATAATAGTATAAACTATATAAACGCATACACATTTTAAATATAAATTATGTCTGTTGATAAATTCGGACATTATCTAAACGACACTAGCAGTATAATTTCATTGAAACATGCACCTAGATTGTTGGAGTTCTTTTTGGATGCGAACAACAACATTGATGTCCAAAACAAAAGAATCAAAAATATTGCAAAAGCTTTGGAGGAAAACGATGCTATCAATAAATTGTTTTTGCAAACTCAAATCGAAGAAGTAGAGCACAAAATGTTAAAAGAATTTAAAGAAAATCACAACAAAATGCACAATACTCTAAAAAATAAAATCTAAATTTAACAACATGAAATAATATTACAGTTGGAAGAGAATAAAAAATTGCAAGAAAGCATTTTCAAGATCAGAGCATCCTTCGAAGAAGAAATTGAAAGATTAAATGGGAAAATGTACAGATTTTAAAATTACATGTTTGTGTCAATTGCTGAAAGCGCAATCACATAGATCACAACACACCCCAAAGACTTCTTAAAGCTTACACATGGATACAAAAAGAAATTTAGTGAACGAGCTCCATAAGGAAGCTCGAAAAATGTTTGGACGCCGTTGAGTTGTTATGAAAGGAATAGACGATCTTTGGCAATCGGATTTAGTTGAAATGGGTAACTATTCTACATACAATAAAAATTATAGATTTTTGCTAACTGTAATTGATACATTCTCCAAATATGCTTGGGCAGTACCTCTGAGAAGAAAAACAGCTGTTGACACAACGCAGGCAATGGAGACCATTTTTCAATTGGGGCGTGTGCCAAAAAACTTACCAACAGATGATGGTAAAGAATTCTTCAACAAACACTTTAATCAATTGATGGATAAATACAACGTCAATCACTACTCAACCTATAGCATTATGAAAACATCAATAGTAGAACGATTCAATAACACATTAAAAGGAATGATGTGGAAAGAGTTTAGTTTTAATGGTTCCTACAACTGACTTGATATATACAAAGATTTACTTAATGCATACAATAGAAAAGTTCATCGCACAATTAAAATGCCACCGATTAAAGTCAACTCAAAAAATGAAAAACAGCTTCTAAATACAGTATACAGTCATTTAAAGATGTACAAAATGTCAAAATTTAATGCATGGTACCACGTACGTATTAGCAAATATAAACATATTTTTGAGAAAGGCTATACTCCGAATTGGTTAACAGAAATTTTCACAATCAAAAAAGTTCAAAACACATATCCTACAACATATATATTAGAAGATTATCTTGGAAATCCTATTAAAGGTGGCTTCTATACGGAAGAACTGTCAAGAACTAGATTTCCAAATACATATCTGGTTGAAAAGGTATTCTAATCAACACACTTCCTGGATAAGCAAAGATGAAATACTATAGTTGGAAAACGAAAGAAATCGCTATCCGCAATGATAACAACGACAATAACATCAATATTTTTAATAACTAATGTTAATTTTAAAATAAGATTATGAAATATATATGCAAATCATTCTTATAAACCATGCTGTGTAGTAAACTTCATTTATTTGTGAACAGGCTGTTATAATGTCAATAACACTTACTCTGAGTTCTAACTCATCAGCGCTATATGCTAATTATTGTCCTCCCATTGACTTAAACGACACATATGAGTGTGCGCTAACTAATTTTCATTCATACAACAGTATTCCAAATGTAGACTCCTATAACAATATGTTTCATATAGGGAATCATGTAATTGTAATACCAATAGGATCTTATGAATTGAAAGATATAGTTGACTACATAGAAGAGCAATACAAACGACTTAGTCCTGGAGAGCATATTTTTATAGAAGCTAACAAAAATACGATGCAAGTTAAAATAAATAGTTCTAAAGATCCGATATATTTTAATAAAGAAAATACAATTGGGAATCTTTTCGGATTCAATAGTAAAATCCTAACACCGACCGATGATCATTACTCAGATCTTCCAGTTAATATTTTTAAAGTAAAGCTCTTGCGAATTGAAACACATATATGAACAATTCAAAATCACATACATTTCATCAGTTTCCGATTAATGTACCTGCAGGCTATAAAATTCCTTGGAATCTCATCTATTTACCTGTAAACACCAAAGAGATAAGTTCTCTATCACTGCGCGTGGTTGATCAGAACGGTGATTTAATTAATTTTTGAGGAGAGGAATACATTTAAGGCCAACTAAGTAATGATAATATACAATAGAAGTATATCACAAAATACGGCAGTCACGTCTCATCCACAGATATTACAGCCCAAACCACAATTGAAAAGATCTGCTCGTCAAAGGTCACTTACAACAGCAAACAAAAGTTTTCTCAAGTCTTTGAATTTCAAACTGAAAACAAAACGAGTTCAATAATAAACGTATTGGATAAGCCACTGTCTGACGAAAATATAATAAAAAATGACTATCATACCTACATACCATATCTACAATCGTACAATAATAATGATGAGATTCGAATCTCAATACAAAATCAAGATTTGTACGTGTTACCTAGTGAGAGCTATATATATGTGTAAGGTTTCGTTGAAGATGAAAAAACTGGAAAATTTTCTGAAAATTTTAAATTGAAAAACAACTTTGTTGCACATTTATTTGATGAAATCCGATACGAGCTTAATGGCATTGGGTATTTAGGAACAACAACCACAATAAAAAATTTGGTATCTCTATCACCAACTGAAAGCGTTGTAATGCAAAATGGTGGATGGCATAAAACTGATGATTTGAATCTTAAGAATGTATATTTTAATTTTTATGTACCACTAAAAACGCTTTTGGGATTTGCTGAAGACTGCAACAAAGTTATACTTAATGGAAAGCATGAATTGATACTCTAGCGCAATAAAAATGATGAAGCTCTTGTACACTCGAGCGTTTATACGGAAAAATCGAAACTTACAATTTCACTCATTTCCTGGAGAATTCCACACGTACAATTATCTGATCAGAGAAAGTTGAATATGATTAGAATTATTAACAATGGTGCTTCTATACCGATGGCATTTCGTAGCTGGTATTGTCATATGAATCCACAATTGAATACAGGGACAAGTCATATTTGGAATGTTACCACGTTTGGTATTGGTCGAATATCAACGAGATAACAAATTTGTTCACTGTGACTTCACTAATTTAAAAGTACATTTAAATTCAACCTCTTACCCATATGATGATCTTAACATAAAATTTAAAAATGAACGGTATGCAATTCTATATGATATGTATGTAAGATTTCAACAAAGCTACTATATGAAAGAGCATCAACCCTTGTTAACTCCTCAGGAGTTTAAAGACAACGCCCCAATTATTGTAGTAGATGTAAGCTATCAGAACGGGTCAGTCAATACCGGACCGATTGATATAAAATTGAATTTGAAACAGCAACAAATATTCCATCAACAACATCAGCTTACTGCGTTCTTATTCATGACCGCGTTATAGAATACATATCAATAAAAGGTCAAGTCCGGAAGGTCTTATAAATTAAATAACATGGATGGTGATATTGTTTTTGTAGACTTGCAAGGTTTCAAAAATAATTCAAACGACTTCATCGCAAAAGAAATAGCAGTAGTTTTCAGCAACAACGAAAGCCTCAATTTCATCATAAAACCGCCTTTTGATTTCGAATGCTTATCAACCAAAAAGCAGAGAGAAGCAGTTCGGTTAACCAAAAACTATCATTAACTGCAATGATGGATCAGTCTCAATTCAAAGCGTTTGCAAGTTTTTAAAATCCAATATAAGAAATTCACAAATATATGTTAAGGGGGAAGAGAAGAAAAAATGGGTAGAAAAAATTATTCATCAAACAGTTTATAACATTGAAGACATCGGCTGCATTAATTTTCAACAAATGGAAACTAAGCATTCAAAATATCTCTATTGTAGCTATCACGACTATGGTGTTTATGCCTTAAGGAATTCACTTAAAAATGAAAATGTTAACAAACTTTCAAATAAATTCTTATAAAAATTAAAATAAATGTCTTTTTATTTCAAATAAAAACCTACATACATATTTATTTCATAGAACACACAACAAACAAACAAACACAATGGTTCATTCATTCAAATGGTCAAGGGAATATTTGGGCACAAAGAATAACCGCTTATTATTTGTTTGTATGTATGTATATGCGTACATAAATATCTACAAATTTATTTCATTTCATACTGACCCACTTGCGCTAAGTCTAGGAAATCAAAAAAGCGGAATGTCATGCAGACTCACCAATCGTCACACACAGCCTGTCTGACAGGCATAAATATTCATATTCTACAAAATACAGAAATCGCACCACCATCCAGATCCCCAAATAAAATCCATCGATGATCGTCATGTATAAAATAAACAAAATATCAGATTCAATATTTATGGAATAGTAAATTTTTTTTTTCACAACGTCTTCAAGATCAGAATAATCAAATTATTCCCTCACACTCAACTGGACAAAATATCTTAAGTAAACACACACCAAAATTAAAAACAAGCAAAAAATAAAAGAATAAATCTCACTCCAGCAAGAAGAAACGAACCACAAACATTAGGGCCATCCATTTATACAACACTTTTGAAATATTGTACTTCCTAAAAAATGTTGTGTCAGATACTAAAAATTTCTTATTTTCTATTAGGCCATAGCACACATGGACAGACAGAATTCCTACGCTCACATATGGACAGACACAAATTCCCACGCTCACATACCGACGGACATGTATTCCCAAGGTCACATATGGACAGACACAAACTCCCAAGGTCTCATATGGACAGACAAAAATTCCCACGGTCTCACGCTCACATATACAAACTCGTTTTGGTTACTACAGCATCCCTCCACCAAACTACCCTCACATATGGACGGACAGAAATTTCCACGGTCTCATATGGACAGACACAAAATCCCAAGGTCTCATATAGACAGACAAAAATTCCCACGCCTACCCCAACATTATAAAGAAGAAAACAACAACAATGTGAACCCCCCTATTTAACCGTGGGAAAATACACACACACATACACATTAAAGTATCAAATTGCAAAAAAAAGAAAAACAATTAACACAAATTTGGCAATTAAAATTTAAAAATTTAATTGCTGAAATTTGAGTATTTTAATTGTTCTCGCACATACAGTTCCTATCTACTAATTGATGTAGCTGTTGTTCGAGCATTCGAATCTCAAATTCAAGAAGAAAACCAGTGGCCATTTTCTAAAAAAAACGACATCTCAAAGAAAAGAAAACTATGAATACATATCAGGATTAATTGACATCATAGATTATGAGGAGAATGAAGAGAACACAAAGAAACCCCCGTCACAGCATATGCCATATGTAACTAAAGAGCCAAGAGAAAGGAAGACAACTCTGTTGAAAAAAATATTAGTGCCACTGATAAATACCTTTCTGAAGTTCTTAAAAGATTGAACAAAACAATAGAAATTAAAGAAAGAAAATTAATAATGAATGAGGTATTACACGAAATCAACACTGAAATAAAAGAATATGAACCTCAAATTCGGATAAAGGAACTAGAAAATCCTAATACACCATAGTAACTGCAAAGTTTATAATAAATAAGTTGGACCACTAAAAGGTTTTTAACTTGCATGTACAATAATTAAGTGTAATGATAATAATGTTAATGCTCATTTACAATGAATTGCACCTTTTTTACACAAACTTTTTTTGATTTATTAATAAAAATATTTTTGTAAGTACATATTTAAAAATATCTTTAACTTAATTGGGAACATAAATAATTTTTGATATCACCTCTAATTCGTTTCCCTATCCTAGTTATATGCGTCCCAAATCCATTATATACATCCATTACAGTTCTTTCAACAGCGATCTGTTGGACATCCTTGCTATTAGGAACTTTGAAGTAAATTCATATATTATGCAATGCAGAAAAAACATTTGAAAATTGTGCCACTTTTTTAGGACTATATCTTCTTATTTTATCATGTCATAAAATTTTCCATCTCGCGTTTAATATGCCTACGGTTCTTTCAACTACGCATCTGGACCAAATATGCACATTTTTAAAATTTGGTAAATTATGCTAGGAGCATTTTCCCCTATAATTGATGGTTAGATAGTCCGATTACTATAAAAATTTAAGTAAAGGCCACTATTCACTATCGTACACAATCGTGCGATTTTCCAAATATGACATATGTGCTAAGGAAAAGTATTGTAGTGTGGACCAGAGTACGAAATATGCTCTGTACACACGAGTTTTCATCAACGACTTTGAAAAACATGACATTGAAAAACGTATGCATGTCTCACTTTATACACAAATAAACATTGAGTGTACAGGACTATGCATCATACCTCAAGTATATATACATATACATTGAATTCTCTTTATGTACGTATGCACATTTGCGGAAAGGATAACATTGTATTTGTTTTGTAACATTCAAATTAATGTGTGTGTGCGCAGTAAAAGCAAACACTGAAAATATGATACATACCCACCAGTTTCAAATTAAAAAAGCATATACGCGAGATGTACAGGAGTCCACTCATAGTTATACACAAGTAGAAGGTATACACGATGAAAGAAAGACACTGTGTATTCAAGGTGAACATTGTATTAAAGGTGTTCATTAAATCTTGTACATTTCTGAGATCTCTGCTGTGGACTAAAAATGTAACTTTTAAATTTTATTGCCAGCCAGATGTTTGTGCCTTATTGTTGTATAATGGTGTGTTACCTCCAACGGCATTTTGAAGCGATCTTTTAAAATCGTTCAGACTTCTGTAAGATTTTCCTGTAAATGATTGTGGAGTATGATGAATCATAGCTTTTAACAAGCGATGAATTCAAAAGTGTTATTCCTAGCAAAGCATGCTATATCGACTTATCACGTTTTGGAATGGGACCGACATGTATTTAGTATGTTCTGTGGGTGAATACTTGTATTTCCCTGCTTAATATTCCTAAAATATACCATTCTTCCCTTTATAGACCGGAAAAATTCGTGGCAGAATTTGGCTCTTCATAGCAATGTTTCAAAATAACAGACATCCCTTATCTGTATATCACGTGTGACATTTTCACAGATTAAACTTGTTTTAATTATACATGTCACAACGCGTATTGCGAACTTTTCTAGTAGTGAAGTCTTATAACCCAGTTTTACAAAAATGTGTTGTATAGCCCAAAGACAGAAATATTATAATAATTCCTAATACTTTCATTTTGGAATGTTTATTGCTCCAAATTATTACGTCAATAGTTGTCAAAACTGCAAAGAATTACCTTTCTAAAAATAGTATTCTTGTGAAAGATTTGTTAAAAGAGAGATCAATACAAACTGATTAATTTCGTATAACGATACATTTGAACTAATTTAAATAAATTTGATTTCTGAGCATTATTTATATACGATTTTTTTTTTCTGTTCTCTGTTGCATTTTCTTAATTCTTCGGCAACTGTATCTTGATATCGCATAAGCCCAATAGCAGGGAGTTCCTCCTCATTCAAATCATTTTCAACATTTAAACGTTGTCTCATCGAATTTTTTCGCATTATCAGCCATAACATTTGGGCAAAGTCTATTTCATCAGACATAGAATATTCAATTTTCATACCAGAAGCTTTATTGATTTTTGCGGCAGCATCGCTTAATAAATGCCACTCAATCTTACTGAAAATTGTATTGTGATAGATATTCCAATCAAAAACTCTAAACGTGATATAGATATAATATTTACCCGATTCCAGATCGGAGGCTAGACATTTTACGGTCACAATGTAATTGAAAGTAAATTGTTCAACTTTTAAAATTGTTGCCGCAAGATTTGAAGGCCGATTAATAAGGCGTTTGCAAAGTCTCAGGTGATATGTAAACGTACTGACAAAGTATATCTATATCAAGTATATGCAAGAGCCCAGCTGATTAAAATTTTTTTTAGTTTTTACCTGAACGTATGTCAAAATTTGTTTACTTTTGTGGCGAGCCATATTTGTTTATTCCGTTGAAAAAATAATTTTGTAAAATTGTGAATAACATTATTAATTCAACAAAAGTAGCAGAAAAGAATTGTTGTGGAAAAGATTTTTGTGAAAAAGTGTAAGAAAAGTAACAAAAAGAAATTGTTTTAAAAAAGTTCTATGCGAAAAGTATTTAAATTTTTGGAAATAATTGTGAAAAAATATCTATTTTATAACAGAAAATTTCTGACAGAAGTTTAGAATTTTACACAAACAAAATGTACGGTGGTTTTTGTAATTTTATGTTGTTGTACTCTTGCGACTAATTGATATAGATCAAGGCAGATTAAACAGGTACCCTCACTAGCGCAGCTGTCTATTGTTTACAAAGCAACTCATTGTCAAAAGTTTGTTTACAACGTACATAAATTGTTTTTTTTTATGAAAAATTGCAGCAAAATAGAAAAAAGTTTTAAAAAATAGTGATATATTCAAAGTTTTTCGGCAGCAGCATAAAAAATATCTCAGTCAAAAGTTTGTTTGTGTGTTTCAGAGTGGATTTCACAATGAAAGAAACATCTTTGGAATTTAGAAAAGTAAAAACTGCCGCTTTTGGTCTACTACTGAAGCACAAGCAATTGTTCTCAATGGGTAGCCACAACGCTCTCTTGGAGTTTTTATTAGATGGAACGCCTCAAATTAAGGAACATTTATTGGATTCTCGCAAAGAAGTTGATGGCTAATTGAAATTTCTTTGTGAAAAGTTCATAAAAGATGCTCTTAACAATTTAACAGCGCCTCTTGTAACATTTCTGAAAAAAGCACAGGCCGTTGTAAGTTCTTCAGCGCTTGCGGCCGCCAAGGAACATCAGCAACAACAAAGTAGTAAAATAAACTATACAATGAGGCAAAGTTCAATGGCGAGTCCACAGTACATATGCAATATTATACCTACAAGAGACTCAACGATTTATAAAAACAAACAGCCGACGTTACAAAGATCGATGCAATTGTATTTAAGCAACAGGGACGCCGAATTTATAATTTTTCGAGCCATACAAGTTAGTTTCGAAAAATTTGCTAAATACCTTGACTTGATAATTAAACAATTATTTTCTTGTTGTTAAATTAGAGCAATTACAAACCACTAATGGTTACAGCCCCGATGACATGCCCTTCCACCGAACAGGTATCAATAATATTATCTAGCGCCAGTATTTTAGCATTCGACAGGAGGACATGGAGGCTTTCGTTAATTCCAAATTAGAAGATCTTGTAAAATTAAGTTTTCAAGCATATGCAGCTTTTTCTTTTGGAAGAAATTTAACATTTTCTCTTAAAGATTTTTATTTGTTGTTTTATAAAGTATCTTTAAGCTATGTTTTATTTATTCAATAAATATATTGAAAACTAATGTAAAAAACTACTTTCATTTTCTTATGCTTCTTCATTATTATCTAATTCTTCATGTAAAGACAGCTCTTCAGTAGGTATGTACGCATCGCGATTAGATTCAACAAATGGGGCGGTAATACCACATCCATAAAATATTTATTTATTGGTTGGCAGCTATTGACGTCTGCTCACACAATAAAAAACCCACTGTGGTTAAACATAGTCTCTTGAAATATATTGTTTAGCAAGAGACGGACGGTCCACAATCTGATGAGTTATTGTTTCGTCATTCTCATTGAAAAATATTTTATAGCTTGGTATCGTCCAGCCTTTGCTAATATCTATTGAGAAAAAGTAAACAGATTAATGCTACGTATGTTACATACGCATATTTACACTTATCTTATAATCGCAGAGTCCAAACTACAGATTCGTCTAATAAAAATCTGATATCTTTGGAATCGTATAAAAATATGATTTCCGAAGAACCTTTTTGAGCTTGAAGGCAATGATAAGGTTTCCTTTGATACACGCCTTTTATAATACACAAACGACGGTCGTCATTCAGGTACAATTAAAGTTTACGCCGAGCAGCCCTACACGTAATATATTGAGTGGCTTCCCAGATTCATACTGGAAAATTAAACACTTTATTTTTTTTTAAATATTAATTGGTTTCAATATAATTACCTTCTTGGAAAACGCATTTTAATTTCTTTTAACTCTACTGCCCAAGGCAGCTTACACAGCCGAATTAAAAATTATGTATTTACCACCTTTTAATTACGATTCCCTAATTTTATATTTACATATATAGATAAAAAATGTTTTTATGTATTATAAAAATTTAATAAAAATAATTCAAAACCCGTAAATTTTCATTTATTATTTGTTTTAGCTGCTTTTTGTTTGTTTTACTTTTTGTTTTGTTTTCAAGAAAATAACATTGATTTTTGACAACGAGGCGCTTAAATACTAGCAACAAAATACGTGTGGTTTTTGGTGTTGTTAATTGTTGTACTTATGGGGGTACCTAGTAAATCTGCCTTGGAATGTTCCTATCAACTTCATTACATTTTTCAAAGTATTTCTTAACTTTGCTTTTGGTAATGGTAGCTTATCTGAAGACCATAATTTTTAAAAAGTTTTTATACAAGATAGCCGAAAATCTACTGATGATCTGACATTATGACATTTCTTATTTTTATAAATGTATCAATTTTGTATTCTTTCAGATAGAAGAGGTACGTTTGAACATATAACTGACATTTGTTGAATTCTTTTTAACTCCTCGCTAAGAAAATTTAACATTTTTAAAAAAAAAGTAGGAAGTGAATGTTTTTATTAGGTTTTGGAAAAATCGAGTTTTCACCAGATCCTTGGAAACTTTCCTGATGACTCCTGTAAAGCCGTCACTTTCTAGTGTGTGTGTTTAAGTATGGGACCCGCTTGTAACTTTTGAACGGCGTAACCGAATCTAAACAAACTAGTCGCATTTCAAACGGTTCTTTCAAACTTGTGATTTGGAACCGGTTCGGAATAGTACATTTTTAGAAATATCAAAAGAATTAAGAATATTTTTTAGAAGTGTTTTGTTTTATAATAACTTAAACGGCTTTGTCTATCGATTCTCTAGATATCTAAAAACCAGGTCAAAATCGGTTAATGCATTCTTAAGATATAATGAACGAAATAATTCGAAAATAGTAAATTTTTTTGTTTGATTGCTGATTATTCGATCTTTAAATTTTTAATTGTCTTTTTTTAACAAGATTTAAGTCACTTATAAAAGAAATTTCAAATTTTTTTATTCAATATTTTTATGTATATGATATACATATATATAATACTAGTTACACCCGGTGTGCTTCGCTACCCCCATCGTCATGAAATAAAATAAACATTTGTAAGAAACAGTATTATATACATAAGTATATTTGCGCGATCTATAAGTATATTTCTGTATAATATCATAAAATAACAATTATAAACATAAACGTTTTATTTAAGGGCTTCGGTGTAGACAATATCTTTGTTTTACTCCCTTCAGCAAGAACATATAAATTTTTTGGTTGTCCAACTCTTGAACACGCAACATATAACTATCCATGCGAAAAACATGGATTTTCTAAACTCAGTCCACACACCTGTAGTGACTGTCCCTGCGACTTGTTGATTGTAATTGAAAAAGTAAGGCGAATGGGGAACTGCAATCGCTTGAAGTTGAATGCCATGTTGGTGGGAGTGAAGGAAATGCGCGGACAATGCACATCTTCTCCTTTCGGCTTCCCGTTAACCTACGTCTACGAATGCATTGGTAGAACCATTTTTATATGTATATCATAAAACAAATAAAAAAATTTAACTAAATAGAAAAAATTTTCTATGTTCTAAATTTCATTAAAATCGGTTTGATAGTTTCGAAAGGACAAACAAATACCCTTATCGCCTTCCTCGTCCTGGTTTTAAAAATATACATATCATATGCGAATTTTTAGACGCAGATCTATCTACGATCAAAATTTTATTAAAATCGGTTTGAAGGTTTCGGAGGGATAGAAATTTCCCCCGTATCGCCCTCCTGGTCCTAGTTTTAAAAAAAGTAGTACCCTATAACCTTCCCGGAGTTGCACAGACACAGAGCGCTTTGACCGCGCATAAAATACGAAAAAACAAACACCAATTTTTATATTGTTACAAAGTTTGCAAATAGATTCATATAGAACGACAATGTGGCAATATGTGCTTGGCAGCACTGCCAACTCATCTCAAGTTGTCAAAATGCTACAACCCTGGGCAACACGATGCTTATAATATTTGAATTAACGGAAATGGAATATTCCGGATACATCGTCGTGAATATACACGACCATTCGTGGCTGTGCAATAATAAGTGTGAATAACAACAACGAAAAACCTAGCAACATCAATGCTAAGAGATTATGAAACATGTACACAAATATACACAGCAACATACACACAAATATACACAGCAACATACACACATAGCACAAGAAGAAACAAAACTACGCAACACACAGACCACTCATGCATGCAACAACACATAGTTACAATAAACAAAAGACAGCGCCCCGGTGGCGTTTTTTAAACGACTTTGTCATATTGATATTTTCATCTATGATTCATTTTTAAGAAGTAGGTCTCAAGGCCATGTATATATGAAAATATCGTAATGTTGATGAAGTTATAGGACAACGTCATAGCCAAAGATACGTTTGCAGACATTTTTGGTATAGATTCACGGTATAAAAGAAAGTTGAAAGTAATCGACATTGTCTGTTATTATTCGTTACAAAACTGAACTCTGCTGGAGTTTGTCTGCTACAAGAATTCGTCAATGGTTAAATACCGTTTTTTTTTTTGTTCTGTTTATTATTTAGATTTATTCTATATTTTCCTTATTATTGAAGGTTTTACAAAAATATGTACATATTTCAGTTAAAGTATGTTTAGTCTGAAATGTGAAGTGTTGTTAAAAATGTAATAAAAATTTTTGCAAAATAATTAAATATAATATAGCAAGTGTTGATAAAACTGTAGTGAATTTAAAGGAACAAATTTGCAAATTAAACGTAATCAGGTAAGTGAGTTGAAATGTTTTCAAAAAAATCTTTAAAAAGCGCCGTTAAAAAAAGCAAAACCAATACTTACTACGTTTGAGCAAGCTTGAGCAAAAGATAAATATTGGTGAAAGTGCTCTTGAATTGATTAGAGAAGTAAATAATACTTCATATTGTGTAGAAGAATCAATAGGTTTCCGGGAAAAATTGGAACAGATATTTGTAAAATATAATGTACGAAAGCTGTTGGTAATGATTTGTTAAGAGTTTTAAAAGAAGAACATTTGGATGTGCCTAGGAATATTGACACTCTCCTCGGTATCAAAAGAGAAAAAATGATTCTTCGGAGCGTAAATCCTGGGAAATATTATCTCTTTGGACTAAGACACCAATTATTGAAAATTTACAACGGCATTGCGAACAATGATACCATAATAATCGACATAGCAATTGATGGAGTTCCTCTATTTAAAATTACTAACAAATCATTGTGGCCCATTCTAGGCAAAGTCGTTAGTCCCAACATAAAATTTCTTTCCTTAATTGGAACTGTTTTCTCTGGAAGCTTTAATTGTAAAAATTAATGCAATTTTGAGAAAACAAGTTGAATCAAGCTCGATCAATGTGTGAAAAGGCAAGATGAATTAGCAAAGATGTTGGGAAAAAACAATATTTTATTAAGCCGAAATCTTAGCAATTTTTCTGCGGCCTTTAACCGCTTTCCTATAAAGTCTGATGAAAACCTTAGAACAACAGAAGATGAGCTTCGTGAAAATATAGTGAGTTAAAAATAGTTAAATATAATAACAGGAAAATAATCATAAACATATTTTTATTTTCCCAAGGTTACTTCTATGCGACGTTTGCTTTGCTTAAACAAGAACTTGGAGAGAATTTTTTACCCAGATCTACTATCTCAGTACAACTGATGGCACCAAAGGCAAGAAAGCACTGAAACTGTATTCAAACTTTATAACAGCTTTGACAGGTGAGTATTACTGGTCAGTTTATTTCGAAAATAAATATTTTATCCTATTTTAACATTCTTTCTATATATTTTCATAGACTGCACAAGCTTCAACACTTTTGAAGAATTTCTTGCCTATTTCCGTTCAGCTGTCACAAAATTAAAAAACCGTGACGCTAAACGCCATAGAGCAAAAGATGATACTCAAAAATCTATATCCAACGAGTAAACAGCAATGTGGGCAGATTCAAAAATTACTTTTTCAACATAAAAGAAGTCAAGACCATAAAAAAATTTTAATTTTCTTATTTTGCGTTAATTCAAACGAAAACTTTTAACTTGTGAGCCAATTGAAACTAATTGTTTATATTATTATGTGTGCCTTTAATTACTTTTTTTAATACAGAAAATTATGTTACATAAACACGTGTTGTATAATGCTTACTAGTGTTGAAGCTTATGGATATTTTCATACATGTATCTCTAGCACAGCGACTTATATAAGCTGTTTCATATATGAATCGCTTGTAGTAATATTCTGTAAAAGTCTTGGTTATAACGACAAATACAATAATAATTGACAGACGATTCAAAGTAATATTGTGCGCTACAAGTCTCCACGTTGGCGACACATAACACAAAAATTCACTAATGAAACTAGATGATATTGTCTATTAGTCCTCAAAACATAAAAATTCGCTTATGAAAGTTGATGATATTGTCTGTTGGGAGTCACAAAAAAATGGACACCTACAAGACAAAATCAACTTTGGTCATCTATGACAGTTTGGACAAATACTTAAAAAATTCATATATGACACCAAAGCAAAATCAACACTTGTCATAGATGATTTAATATTGTCAGCGTTTGTCACGTTGATTCACTATGACATTCGCCACCGGGGCATTGTCATATATACAAACACACGTATATAGCTACATGTTAAGTAAAGCACAACCAACAACCATGACCAGATGCTTCACGAAGTTACCAGACGACGTCACTTTGCTATATAAAGTCGCTGCCAGAGATCAGCGGGATGAGTGTGATTTTAAATCCAGACGTGGGAACATCGCTAAGTGTTTAGTAGTACAAATACTCGTGTTAATTAAGTAATAAATAAAGTGTTGCCGCATTATATATCTAAAATTAATTGTCTGTGTTTTGAATTTGATGCAATTAAACGAATCCTTGAAGGATAAGTAAAAAGCGTTTTTACGAAAAGGTCTAAAAACGTAACAATTGGTGTCAGAAGTGGAACTGCAAAAATAATTAAAAGGACATTGCAATTTAAGGGAAAAAAAGTACATAAAAAAAAAATTATAATAAATAGTCATGAAATTTGATGAGCAAAAAGTTGAACAGCTAAATAAGGAGCTTAATAAGCGGGAATTGCCAACAGCAGGTAACAAAGCTGAACAGCAGAAGGGGCTGATAGATGAGTTTAAGAATCGCGGCATGGACATCGGGACATACGAGTTTGAGGACAAAGACGATGTAGAGGTGTGTCCTCCTGCTACGACCAGCAGCATGGACATAAATTCAATGTTTGCTGCTATGATGATTCAGATAAAAGGAATCAATGATGCACAAGTTGAAATTAAACAAAACTCTCAGCAGATGCAGGAAGCATCAAGGATCAGCACTGAAAAGCTTGTAGCCGAAATAATTGAAATAAAACAGATTTCAAAGATCAGCACCGAAAAGCTTGTAGCCGAAATACAGGGAGTGGAAACAAAACTGTTGGAGTCAAATAGAGCCACGAACGAGACTCTGGTAGAGGTTCCTGAGGCCATTAATGGGAGGGTGGATTCCATTGAGAATAAATTCTCAGAGCTGGCAGGTAGAGCTCAACATCTAGAAAGCGATGGTATGGAACAGCATTCAAAAGAGTTCGAAGAAAAATTGCATGCTCTAGAGGACAAAGTGCCTACCCTTGAGTGTAGTGGCGGGCCACTACGAGCAGTTGCGGAGGTTTCTGCGCGAATAAAAGCGCCAAGCTTTGACGGCAGCGTACCATTGGGCATCTTTAGATTCTAGTTAGAGACAAGATTTCGCAATGGAAATCGAGCGTTTAGTGCATCTCACATATCCAGGCGAGAGTCACCCGTTCCTGGACCACTTTAAAGCTGAGGCGTTCGTTAATGGCATTCGCGACTCTGATGTTAAACTGGCTGTGTGCGCTACGCAGAAATCCACTTTCGCTGAAACCGTTTCATTTGGGCTGGCTCAAGAGACTGCTACGATGGTTTTCAAGCCACAGATATGTAAGGTGCAGAATGTAGAGATTTTGTCCGAAAATGATAACAACCTGGTCGCTAGTGTAAAGGAGGCAATGCGACAACTGTTGGCGGAAAGTGCGACCAAAGAAAAGCCTAAATGCTTTAACTGCGGAAAAATTGGTCATTTTCAGCGCAACTGCAAAGCACCAAGAAAAGGAGGTAGATCTGTTTCACCACCAAGAAACAGCAAACGGGTGAACCGAACAACAGCAAAAGAGTCCCCGTTAAACTAAAACGAGCTAGCACTAAGGGGCAAGAGATAGCTCCCACAAACGAGTGCCCCACAATCTCTATATCAGTGATGCAGCAGAAAAATAGCAACCTTACTGCATCTGGATACATCAACATCGAAAAGCACGTACTTACCATAGACACAGGGGCGTCGCAGCCGACAATAAGGACCGATATGGTAAAAGGGAAATGCAATCGTTTAAGCAATATACGGCAACGTACAGCTACTGGAGAGCCTGCCACTGTCTATGGTAAGATTGACGTGAAGGTGACTATAGCCAACATCAACGTGAGGCATGTGTTTATTGTTGCCGATATTGTCGATGAGGTAATTATTGGAGCCGATTTCATGATTAACCATGGCATTAATCTACACATGAGGCCACAGCTGATGATTTGGCGTAATGTGGAAATACCCCTTGATGTTGGGTATGACAGCAAGCCGCAAGTAAGAAAAGTATTTGCTATCGAGAGTCAGACGTTATCGCCGCAGTCTGAAACAGTTATATGGGCGCGTATGAAGAGAGATTGCGAGGACAATCGGTTGTGGGTTGTAGAACCAGCAGATCTAAAGAAAGAGCTTATAACAACAAAAGCTCTAGTAAAAACTAGTAAAGGAGGAATAGTCCCTATAACAGTACTTAACTTGGCCGACCATGAAAAAGTCATTAAAGATGGCGATATTGGCCAGTGTACTCCAGCAGAGGCAATAATAAACTGCGAGATGAAGATAGAGCCTACCAATTTGTCCGCAAAAGAACGTGGACAATTTGAGGAATACGTAGGAAAATGGGTAGCAGGACTGCCAACGACAGATAGAAATAAAGACAAACAGTTGCTAAAAAGGCATGTCAGTATCATCGCCATGGGAAACCAAAGCCAGGGTAAAACTGCATTGGTTAAAAATGAAATTAATACAGGCGAAGCCAGGCCGATTAAACAGCCACCAAGAAGTGTACCCCTAGCAAAGCGAGATGAAGTCAAAGAACTTGTAAGAGAAATCGAGCGTGAAGGCGTAATTGAGCCATCTTCTGGTCCTTGGAGTTCGCCAGTAGTCTTAGTTAAAAAGAAAGATGGCAGTACTAGATTCTGCGTAGACTACAGGAAGCTCAATGACATAACCAAGAAGGACAGCTATTCGCTCCCCAGAATCGATGACACTTTGGACACCCCAGCTGGTACGAGATGGTTCTCTACGCTAGACTTGCGAAGCGGATATTGGCAAGTGGAGATTGCAGAGAAAGACAAGGAGACTGCCTTCAGCGTCGGTAACGGATTATGGCAGTTCAAAGTTATGCCATTCGGTCTCTGCAATGCTCCGGCCACATTTGAACGCCTAATGGAGAAGGTACTGAGAGAACTCCACTGGAAGACATGCTTGGTATATCTGGATGACATAATCGTGATGGGGAAAACTTTTGATGAACACCTCAAAAACATGGCAGAAGTTCTTCAACGGATATTATCAGCTGGATTGAAACTCAGCCTGAAGAAATGTGCATTGTTCCAGAAAGAAGTAAAGTATTTGGGGCATCCTGTTACAGCAGACGGAATCTCAACAGATGAAGATAAAATACAAGCAGTAAGGGACTGGCATCAACCTAAAAATCTTCATTAATTGCGCCGGTTTTTGGGCCTTTGCACATACTACAGATGCTTTGTGCCAAATTTTGCCAGTGTAGCTGCAAGCCTGCATGAGCTGACAAAGAAGTCGATACCATACCATTGGGGTGAGCCATAGGAAAAGGCATTACAGAAACTTAAAGGATTATTGTGTACGTCAAAAGTACTAGCGTATCCCATCCCTGGAGAAAAATTTGTGCTGGATACTGATGCGAGCGGCTATGGCATAGGGGGCGTGGTATCCCAAGTAATTAATCGCACTGAGAAAGTCATAGGATACTATAGCCGTGTACTCTCAAAACGTGAGAGGAACTACTGTGTGACAAGACGTTAATTCTGGCAGTATTGGAATGCATTAAACATTACCATAAGTACCTGTATGGTCAACACTTTACATTAAGGACTGACCATTCAGCACTGAGATGGTTATTGCAGTTTAAAAATCCTGAAGGGCAACTGGCAAGGTGTATTGAGCGCCTGCAGAGCTACGACTACAGTATTGAGCATAGAAGGGGCACAAAACATAGCAATGCGGATGCTCTTTCAAGAAGACCCTGCTGTTTAGAGTGTAAACATTGCGTTAGAACCTAACAAAAGGAAAGCGTTGTTGATGTTCGGCTAATGCACATCGACTCTGATGAAGACTGGTCAGCGGCACAGAGGGACGACAGTATACTGGGGAAAATTGTAGCAGCCAAAGAGGAGGACAGAAGACCGTCCCGGAACGATATTTCGCCTCAGAGCCCAATCGGAAAAACTTTATGGGGTTAGTGGAACAGCCTCAAGGTAATAAAAGGGTGCCTATACCGCGTATGGGAAAGTGTAGATGGCAAAACAACTTCAAATTTGATAGTTGTGCCATGCTCCAAGATAAGTAAAGTTTTGCAAGAATTTCACAATGGACCTAGTGGCGGTCATCTTGGAGTAACAAAAACACTTGAGAAACTGAAGCAGCGTTTTTATTGGGTTGGATGTCAACAAGCCGTAGCCGACTGGATAGCAAACTGCCCACCGTGCATAGCAGCCAAAGGCCCAGTAAGAAGAGGCCGGGGATAGCTACAGCAATACAACTCAGGAGCACCATTCGAGCGGATCGCAATGGATGTAGCGGGTCCTTTTCCCGTCACTGAAGCCGGAAATCGTTATGTTCTTGTAGTAATGGACTATTTCAGTAAATGGCCAGAGGTATATGCTATACCTAACCAAGAAGCAAAGACAGTTGTAAATGCATTCGTCAACAACTGGGTATGCCGCTATGGTGTCCCAATAGAATTACATTCCGACCAAGGAAGGAATTTCGAGTCTGCCATATTCAATGAAAAGTGCGAACTATATGGGATAAAGAAAACCAGAACGATGCCGTTGCATCCACAGTCTGATGGCATGGTAGAGAGGTTCAATCGCACCTTAGAAGAGTACCTGCGAAAAGTGGTAAGCAACCATGAGAGGGATTGAGACGAGCACATTCCCAAATTTTTGATGGCATATAGGTCAGCTGTACACGACTCAACATCGAGAACGTCAGCCAAAATTATCCTCGGGGCGGAATTAAAACTGCCTGGTGACTTGGAATTTGGTGTTAACCCAGCTGGAGAAGAAGGAGCCACTACGTCTCAAGAGCAGGAGAACTTAAACGAACTGCATGAGTTCGTGCTTAATAGAGTCGAGATGGGTAGTGATAAGATAAAGGCTAGATATGACCGTTGGACCGTTGGACGGCAGTGTTACAAAGTTTAAAAATAGATTCAAATATAACGACAATGTGGCTATATGTACTTGGCAGCACTGCCAACTCATCTCTAGTTGTCAAAATGTTACAACCCTGGTCAACACAATGCAGATAATATTTGAATTAACGGAAATGGAATATTCCGGATACATCGTTGAGAATATACAAGATCATTCGAGGCTGTGCAATAATAAGTGTAAATAACAAACAACGAAAAACCTAGCAACATCAATGCTAAGAGATGATGATTTATTCTTAATGATCTTGTACGCAAGTATTCGCTGCTAATAAAAGCTAAACACGTACACAAATATACACAGCAATATACACACAAATATACACAGCACATACACACATAGCACAATAAGAAACAAAACTACGCAACTCACAGACCACTCATACATACAACCGCACTTATTTCCCTGCAGTATTGGTAATCGACTCTACGCCGATGAGTTCATCGACTACCACAAACCTTTCGTCGACGACTCGCTAAACTACCAGAAATGCTTTTGAGCGGCGAATTTAACAAGGCGATGTCCGCATTGGTAATGCCTTACTGTTCGTCGATTATTTCATCGACGTATTTATCGGTTACATTTCTCTCTGACACTACCTTACAGATTACCACTGAGTACCAATGTAATCGGCGATGTAGTCAATGAAAAATCAATGGCGATGTAGTCGGGGAAAGTTGCCAGCCACTACTTGTAAAACTGCAGGGTTACCATAAGCAAAACACACAAGATAGCATTGTCATATATACAAACACACTTATATAGTGTTGGAAACTCTATTTTCTAAATTAAAGATTTTATCATTTATTACATAATACAAATAATTTTTAACATAGATAGCTTTGAAAATATAACGTATACATTTTCTTCTTTATCAAGCAAACACACAATGTCATAATGAAGATCAAAATTTTTCACAAAATATTACTAGACCACATGCATCAGCAGAAACGGAAAGGCAGAATGTGTATGGAGATCAAAATCGGAATGAAAATCGAAACGTAAGTGATAATATATATGTTCCTCAAGTTACTCGTTTGACAAATAGTTGTTCTGTGAGAGAGATTGCTGAAATGATACCTTTGTTTGATCCGACAAATGAAACGTCATTCTCGGCTGAACAATTTATTGAAAGAGTAAATAGTGCTATACGGGCCTATAAATGGGATGAAAAATGTTTAATGTTAGCCATTTATAGCAGAATGAAAGGAGTTGCTCGTCTATGGTTAGATTCTTTACAGATTTTATATTCTGATTGGCACACATTTGCAGTAGAATTTCAAAATGAATTTGGGTCGAATTATGATGAAGCAGATATACATTTTAAGATGGTTAATAGTGTAAGAGATATTGATGAAAAAACAACAGATTATTGTTTTCGAATATGTGCACTTGGTAAGAGATACAGACTTAGTGAAACATCTATTGTTAAATATATTAGAGAAGGACTTAGAAATCACGAACTTCAAATAGCTATTGCAGCTCATAAAATTATTAAGTAAAACAATTACGAGAAATTGTATATGAATATGAAAAAAATATGCCTGAAAAACGATCATTTAAATATAGCGAAAATAAAACCAGAATAAATTCTGATACATTTAATAAAAATACAAATATTGGTACAACAAAAATAAATACAAGAATCGAAAGAGAAATTAAATGTTTTAATTGCAACGAGTTAGGACATATATCTACAAACTGTTCAAAACCTCAACGACGACAACGATGTACAAAATGTAATAAAGTTCACTCAAAGAACGAAATTGATTGTAGACAAAATACTAATATACGAAATACGTTTTGCAATAATGATGAATTTTTGAAAATAAAAGTATGTATAGATAATAAAATATTGATCAGTTTCATCGATACTGGTAGTCAATGTAGTTTGATAAAAAAATCCGTTTGTGATGAAATTGATGGTATGCGGAAAAGTTGTAACATGAGAATTTCCGGTATTTGTGGTGGAATTCGTATTACTAATGAAAAAATTTTTGTGAACTTACGTATAAATAACGTCCTTTTACCTGTTACATTATATGTAGTTGAAGATGAACTTTTATTAACGGATATTCTGCTTGGACAAGATAATTTTGTAAATGATAATGTAAAATTGACAACACAGAATGGTAACATAAACATTGAAAATAATAATGTACAAAAATTAACTGTTGATCAAATGCAAATTAATAAAATTGAATGCGGAAAGGACAATGAAGATATTAAAGTGAGATTAACTGAATTAATTCGAAATAATGAAACTGTATTTGCAAGTAATTTACAAAATATTGCTAAGACTGATTTGGTGGAAATGAAGATAAAGTTGACAGGTTCAAAAATTGTAAATCAAACGCCATATCATGTCCCCGAATCGAAAAAAAATTGTTATTTCCAATATGATTAAAGAACTTTTAGAGAATGATATTATTACACGCTCAGAATCCGAGTATGCCAGTCCAGTAGTATTACAAAAAAAGAAAAACGGAAGTGATCGATTATGTATTGACTACAGACAGATCAATATTTTGATGTCAAAAGAAAATTTCCCAACACCTAATATTGAAGAATGTTTAAATCAAGCAAAACAATATAAATATTTTACAACTCTGGATTTAAACAGTGCTTATTATCAAATTCCAATTGAAGCTGAAAGTCGTAAGTACACAGCATTTATTACAACGGATGGTCTGTTTGAATTTAAACGTATGCCGTTTGGTTTGAAAAATGCGCCAATGGTATTTCAGAGACTGATGTCTAAGATCCAGGAACATGTTGGCAGAAATAATATGATTTACTATATGAATGATATTCTTATTGGTAGCAATACGCCAGATGAAATGTTTACGAAACTTCAAATAGTTCTGAATGTACTCAAAGATGCAAATTTGACTTTGAATATAAAGAAATGTGAATTCTTAAAAACGACAATTGATTTCCTTGGGCATAGTTTAACACCAGAAGGTATACAACCTGGAAAAATAAAATCAAAAGCAATTGAGAATTTTAAACGACCCACTAATATTACTGAAATACGTAAATTTCTTGCATTAAGCGGATATTTTCGTAAATTTATACCAGGTTATTCATAATATTGGAACCTATAAGACGATTATTACGAAAAGATCAAATATTCAATTGGACTAATCAGCAAGAAGACGCATTTAATAAAGTAAAATTTATATTGTGTACTCAACCTGTTATGACAGCTTTTCGTTTAGATGGTGAACATGAGATACATACTGATGTAGAGAAGAATTTTCACAGTTATGAATTAGAAACTCTGGCTGTAGTAGAAACATTGTAAAGATTTTGGTATTATATATGGGCATTTCCATTTTGGCGTTACGTTACTTTTGTACGACAATATGTTGAAAAAAAACGTTAAAAACCAGAATTTAAAAAAGTTTTTTTCTCACATTAGAGAAGTGATTGGATAGCTCTATATTCAGCCAAAAAATGGAAATAGTTGAGCCTAAGAATTTCAAGATATACTCCAAAAAGTGACCTGGCGTTACGTTACAAAAAACGGAAGTGCGATTTGACTTTGATAACAAAATTGTTAAACTCTGCGAATTGGGCAAGTATTTTTAATCAAATTTTTTTTGATAGGTTTTGGACCAATATACATTTATTTTCCAAGTTATAAATTGAACAAATCTTTTTTTCTTTTTTTTCTTTTATGAAAATTGGTCTGGCGTTACTTTACTGGCGTTACATTACTAAAATTTCCACTTTATTTTATTATGTTAAAAAAATGCGAAAAAGACATAAATATTAGAAAATTATATAAAAACTACAAAATACAAAATTTATTTTTTGCATTTGTTTTATGATTAAATATGTTTGTAGCAACAGTTTTGCATTAAGAGTATTATTATGAAATTGCTTTTAGGAATGTTAATTATAAAGAGAAAACGCCCTTGAAGTTAAGAAACACTTACAAAAACGGGAACTTCAAACTTGTAGCTCAGTATTTCACCATCCCAACAAAAGAAAGCTTTGAGCTCCTAAATTTAATTTATTTTAGAAGTTTCTCTTTTATAATACATTAGGAAAAAATCTGTTTGTTAACTTTTAATTTTTCGATCAAGGTGGACTTTTTTCTGGAAATGCCCATATATGGAAAACCTATAAAAATAGTGACTGATTGTAGTGCAGTAAAATCAGCTATGTCTAAACGAGAATTAATTCCGCGTATAGCACGTTGGTGGTTAAGAATACAAGATTTTGATGTAAATATTGAACATCGGAAGGGTCAACGAATGGAACATGTTGATGCTCTCAGTCGAACTCCTAACGAATTACCAAGTGATATTGATGTTGCCACACTTAGAGTGGATAAGATGTATGGAATGCAGATTCAAGACCCTTGTGTAAAAGATATGTATAATTCAGAAGCTAGAAGAAAAAGATAAAATTATTGTTAAAGAATATTGTATTGAGAATAACAGATTATTTCGAAAATACAATGATAAAAAGTTATGGGTGATACCAAAACAGTTAAAATGGAGAGTGGTTGAAGATTGCCACGATAAACAAGGACATCTTGGTATTGAGAAAACGATGGCAAAACTTTTAACCGATGTCTGGTTCCCAAGAATGAAGAACTTTGTAAAATCTTTCATTAAAGCTTGTGTTGACTGTTCATATAATAAACAAAAGGGTGGTCGTTTGAAAGGTGAATACCATTTTGGTGAAGTCGAACCAGTACCGTTTCATACGATTCATATAGATCACTTGGGAGCATTTCCGAAAAGTAGTAAGCGTAATGAGTATATTTTGATTATAGTTGACTCGTTTACTAAATTTACCCTTGTAAAAGCAGTAAGAAGTGTAAAAACTAAATATGTTATAGATGTTTTAAATGAATGTTCAAGTTATTTTGGAGTGCCATTCCGTATAATTACTGACAGAGGAACATCATTCACGTCAAAAGATTTTGAAAAGTATTGTTCTGATAATGATATAAAACATATTCTCAAAGCAGTTAAAACTCCTCGTGCTAACGGACACGCAGAACGAACAAATAGAACTTTGCTTTCTATGCTTTTGCCCACAACTACAAATGATAAACGTTGGGATGATCACTTAATTAATATTCAATAGTCTTTAAACACCATGGTAAACAAAACATCTGGTAAATGTCCACAGGAATTATTGTTTTGTTATTCGCCACGAGATATTTTACACAACAAAATATTATTAGCCGTACATGACAATAACGTCTTAAATGAAGATGAAATGAAAAATATAAGAGAAGAAGTTTCTCAACGTATCAATTACCAGAAGAAAGTTGCTAAGAAACGATTGGATGATCGACATAAAAAACCACATGTATATGAAGTTGGTAAACTTGTACTTGTCGAAAATGAACCTTCCAGCACTGGGTTTTCACGTAAATTGGAGCCACGTTATAAAGGTCCATTTATTGTTACTAATGTTATTGGTAATGATAGATATATCATTGAAGACATTCCAAACTCAAAACGTAAATCACGGCATTATTCCTCAGTTCATGTGTCTGATCGATTAAAACCGTGTTGGACCTTACCGCCTTTATATGATGACGATACAACATACAATTCCGAAGATGATTGTCTTGAAAGCCAAAGTGAGGTCACTTTAAATGCAGGATAGCCGATTGTTGGAAACTCTATTTTCTAAATTAAAGATTTTATTATTTATTAATACAAATAATTTTTAACATAGATAGCTTTGAAAATATAACGTATACATTTTCTTCAATAACATACTGATTTCCTTTAAATGTCATTATTATTAATATTCCTGTTGAAATAGATGTATCATTAAAATATGTTTTTCCTGACAACGTTATTTTAATTTATATAAAAGAATAAGTTTGAGACATCTTTTAGTTGTTTATAACGTGAACGAAGATTTTTCTTTATCAAAATGAAAACTTAACACATTAAAAGTTGATGAGCTGAAGCAATTACTACGTCAACGTGAATTACCAACGTCAGGCACAAAAACGGAACTAATTGTGCGCTTAACGGAAATTCTTGGAATAGACGAAATTGAAGAAAGTGGTGAGGATAGTAACGTTTTCGAGGAAATGTCTTTGGCAAGCACTTCCACATATAGACAACATCAAAATGTAAATGTTATGACGAATGTTTCTCGTAATGGCGCAAATGTTACAGATTTACAACGACAGGTAAATGAATTAAAGGAAATGATACAGAATGCTATGGTAATTTTTTCAAGCAAACACACAATGTCATAATGAAGATCAAAATTTTTCACAAAATATTAGTAGACCACATGCATCAGCAGAAACGGAAAGGCGGAATGTGTATGGAGATCAAAATCGGAATGAAAATCAAAACGTAAGTGATAATATATATGTTCTTCAAGTTACTCGTTTGACAAATAGTTGTTCTGTGAGAGAGATTGCTGAAACGATGCCTTTGTTTGATCCGACAAATGAAACGTCATTCTCGGCTGAACAATTTATTGAAAGAGTAAATAGTGCTATACGGGCCTATAAATGGGATGAAAAATGTTTAATGTTAGCCATTTATAGCAGAATGCAAGGAGTTGCTCGTCTATGGTTAGATTCTTTACAGATTTTATATTCTGATTGGCACACATTTGCAGTAGAATTACAAAATGAATTTGGGTCGAATTATGATGAAGCAGATATACATTTTAAGATGGTTAATAGTGTAAGAGATATTGATGAAAAAACAACAGATTATTGTTTTCGAATATGTGCACCTGGTAAGAGATACAGACTTAGTGAAACATCTTTAGCTACCTTTTATTTCCAGTGGTAACTAATAAAAAACGACTTGATGCTTCGTTAAATTAAATGCTTTTTTATTTTCTTTTTCTATGTCAAGTGCAACTAACTTCTTACTACTTATTGCCTGTCAAAATCAAGGTGTGTCCTCAGAGTTGCCACCCATTTCACAGATAGATCTTTCATTAATAGGGTTCTTGCAACGGGCAACGTCCTGCCACATCACTCCCCCTTCAGTCAGTTTGCTATAAAACAAATTGTACGAATCTTCTAGGAACGGTTATCGTTCTCCCTGAACGTGATTTTCCACGGGGTTCAAAAACATCCATTGGTTCTTGGGCTGATGTTTTTTTAATCGTCTGTCGAACTGTACCAGGTATCGTATTGCCGTTTGTTTTCGGTATCCCCCTGAGAGGCACTACTTGTGCCTCAGGCAACCCTTGGTGTTGTTCGTTAACCATAAATGCTGCCTTCACGCGGTCAATTGTAACTTTTACAATTTTATCGCCAATTTTGATGTCAATGTTCTTGTCATTTCGATTGATGACCTCAAAGGGTCCATCGTAGGGTGCCTTCAGAGGGGCTCGAACAGAATCGTCTCTCAGAAATACATGTGTACATGATGCTAGGTCCTTCTGAATGAAAAAATTTTGAGAAGAATGATTCGACATCGGGACTGGCTTGAGTTTGGCTATAGCAGCACGAAGATTCTTCACAAAATCACTCTCGGTGTAGTCTTCCAATTGCTTCTCGAAAAATTCACATGGCAGCTTTATTGTTGTTCCATAAATCATTTCGGCTGCAGACGCGTTTAAGTGTGTCTTAAATGTGGCTCTCAAAACAAGTAATACGATCGGTAAGCTTTCCGTCCAAAGTGTGGAAGTATGGCATTTAATTGCACATTTAAGGGTGCGGTGCATGCGCTCAACTAGACCGTTAGCCTGCGGGTGATAAGCGGTAGTACGTAAATGTTTCGAACCTGTCAATTGAGTTAACTCCCTAAAGAGTTTCGATTCGAATTGACGGCCCTGGTCAGTTGTTATGGCATTTGGCATTCCGTAATGTGCTATCCAGCCGCTCACAAATGCCCGAGCCACTGTTTCCGCTGTGATGTCTTTAATTGGTATCGCGGTTGGCCAACGACTGAACCGGTCTACACAGGTTAGACAATATCTAAAATCATCTGATGGTGGCAAAGGGCCTATTAAATCAATATTGATGTGTTCAAAGCGCCTATCAGGAACCTTAAACTGTGCCAAAACGCTTTTGTTGTGTCTAGTAATTTTTGTTCTCTGGCATTCCTGGCAGGAACTCACCATTTTTGCTATTTCGGGCTTCATACTTTTCCAGACAAATCGCTCGCTAATTAATTTGCCTGTTGCACGCTTTCCT
Organism: Linnaemya tessellans; assembly: GCA_951800035.1. Lineage (NCBI taxonomy): Eukaryota > Metazoa > Arthropoda > Insecta > Diptera > Tachinidae > Linnaemya > Linnaemya tessellans. The sequence continues at coordinate 39,392,721 of OX637534.1, read as the reverse complement.
GGGTGAGACACATTATGGATTGAATTAAAAACTTGCTGTCTGAATTTTGATGTAATATAAGGGCGAACTTTTGATGTTGAGACGTCGCACCACAATGCAGTTTGGCAATTCGGTAACCGTACGCTTTTAAGTTGCAGCGATGAGTTTTGTCCAGCTTGCTTCACCTCGTCACTCTGTTCTTGGTCCCAGGAAAGCTCTTCAAAGTTTATTTGGTCTGCATTAAACATAGCCTCAATACGCGACAACGCATCAGCAATTACGTTGTCCTTTCCCGAAATATGTCGAATGTCGGTGGTATATTCACTAATTAGGCTTAGATGACGTATTTGCTTTGGGGTTGCCTTTTCCGGTTTTTGCTGAAAAGCGAACGTTAGTGGCTTGTGGTCCGTCAAAATTGTACACCTTCGGCCATCTATGATGTGTTTAAAATACTTTACCGCTTGGTATGTCGCTAGTAGTTCCCTATCAAAGGTACTGTACCTTTTCTGGGTGTCGGTCATTCGTTTTGAGAAGAATCCCAGGGGTCGAAGGTTGCCCTCGGCGATTTCGTGAATTGCTGCTCCTACACAAAAGTTACTGGCATCCACATGCAGGACCAAATTTGCATTTTGAGAAGGATGGACTAGAAGCGTTGCCTCTGCAAGACTATTTTTACAGTCCCCAAAAGCCTTTTCGGATTTTTCGTCCCAGAGAATCGGTGTTCTATCCTGCTTTTTATTTGACTTAATAAGTTTTTGAAGCTCACCTTGCTTCGCGGCAGCTTTTGGTAGAAACCGTCGATAAAAATTCAACAAGGCTATAAATCGCCTGAGATCGCACGTAAGATTTGGTTTTTTGAAGTTCAACATTGCCTCAACCTTTTCTTTGGTGGGTGAGACGCCGTCTTTTGTGATACGGTGCCCTAAAAAATTTATTTCATTTTGTCCAAAGACACATTTCGAAACATTTATTTTTAGAGCTTGTTGTTCAAGACGTTGAAAAACTTTTTCCAGATGTATCCTATGTTCTTCATAGCTAGATGACGCTACACATATGTCATCAATGTACACGGTAACACAATCAAGGTCACGAAAAATTTGATCCATGTATCGCTGGAACGATTGACTGGCGTTTCTGAGTCCAAACGTCATAACGTTGAATTCATATAAACCAAATGGTGTAATTATGGCAGTCTTCTCACGATCTTCCGGTGCAATGGGTATTTGATGATACGCTCGTTCCAGGTCAAGGGTTGTGAAAATACACTTATTGTGTAGTCTATACGTTATGTCATGTATATAGTCATATGGAGCAAATTGCCCTAAACTAAATTGTAATTTTCATTTCTATTTTTTATTGAATTGTCTTTATTCAATTTGTGCTTTTAACGAATCTGCCTAATAAGCAGATTCGTCACATACCAACATATCTTGCAACCCGAATGCTTGAAACAAGTGTTCATGCCCAACGTACATGATGTGCACATGTCGTTGGTAATTTGATGAGCAATTCTGTCGATCGTGTGAATTTGCACCGTCAACAGAATTCTTAGCTTTTAAGTAATTTGTTAAGTTAGCTTGTAAGCATGAATTAAAAAGATAATAAGGGCAGTTAATAAAGAGACATCATAAAGAACAAGTGTTTATTTTTATTGACTCGCAACCAAACTGGCGACGAGGATAAACAAAAAATTAGAAGAAAACGAAGAAGTTATCTTCTATAAATAAATACATTTTTAAATTACTCTTATAAAGAATTAACAGTAAAAACAAACAAAAAAAAAAACACAGATCCAAGTGAATGAAATTAATAGAAAAATATTAGATAAAAATTAAAAAGCTGAAAAGAAGTAAATTAAATTAAATAAAAACTGAAACATAAAATAAATTAAATGAAATTAAAACTAAAACATAAAAACATTGGAAAGATAAGAAGCGAAAGGAATAGAAAATATAACAAAAAGTGAAAAACTAAAATCTTGTTTAATAAGAAAAATTACGGCAAGAAAATATCAACAACTTTAAAGGAAAGCTATATTATACATACAATAATATATAACGTGATAAAAGTACACAACAAAAATCAATACGCAGACTATCAACAAAAACAACGAATTTTGCAGTATAATATTAACGACAAAGTTTATAATCAACGGCAGAGTATCAACAAAGGAGTTTGCAACATAATAGTAACAGCAAAGATTTACAACAACAAGGAGGATCATTAACCCTGAAGAAGAGAAAATAACGGACACAAGGATATTAACAGAGTAAATAAGATTAATTTATTTTTACACATTGTTTAATAAGTAGTGCGTACCTTTTTATATTATGTGCTTAAGTGTTAAAGAATTTATAGATCAGTCTAAATTTTTATAAATAAATGGAGAATTAACTTTTTTCTCTTTGAATTACAAAAGAAAAGAAAGACCAATTTGCAATTTTGTTTCTGTACAAGGCGTAGTATAGCATTTTTTTTTGAAATGGAAAATAATATAGTGCAACAATTTAATCTGGTACTGAACTGTATCAAAGAGATCCCAACATTCGATGGGAAGGAACAAAGCCAACTGCCGGATTTTTTGGAGCAGGTTGAAGCCTTGCTACCATCTATTGCGGTATTTGAGGAAAACAATAGAAATATTCTATTTGGATATGTAAAAAACAGATGCGTGGGAAAGACAAGAGAGGCAATACATAGGTATGGAGTGGTAGGAACTTGGGAATTGTTGAAGGAGATTCTTATAAATGAGTTTGGGGAAATGGAAACAAGTAGGGAATTATTAGACAAACTAAAGACCTGGAGGTTGGATGCAACAATTGAGAAGTATTACTACAGCATAAACAATATTAGAAATAGGCTACATAACCGGAGAATGACGCATGCTGAAGAGGGCTTTTCTGCGGACGAAATAAACAGAATTTCATTGGAAGTTTTTAAAGACCACTTACCTGAACCAACAAAAACTATAATTTTCGCTAGAAACCCACAGACTTTAGAGGCAGCTTTCAAAATTATTTTGGAAGCCAGGCATCAAAATTATACGGCCTTTGGAAACATACAAAGGAATGAAAACACGAGATCACCTTATAGGACAAATTTTAGTAATGACATAAGAAACACACATTCTATAAATAGAAGTACTGACTACAATGCAAATCGTAATAATAAGTGTAACAGTAGTAACAACCGATATTATGGTAGTAATAGTGCTAATATTATTAATACTAATAGAAGTAACTATCAAGGCAACAATAGATCAAATAATACGCAGGGATTCGATTTGGGACGACAGTCGAACCAAACAAGGAATTCGCGTCATTCGCGTAGAAATGATGAACCGATGGACATTGGAAATTCAAATGTATATTTTCGTGGGGTAGACCCAAACAACTTCCCTATATAACTATAGTAAAGCCCAGTAAGACATTACGTTTCATTATTGATACTGGAGCCGAATTCAGTATAATTAACGAAAACCTATGTAATCCGAAATGGAAACGTGATGTCAATGTAACTTTAAGAGCCATGGGAAATGAATTTAAAGTGACTAAACTTTGTAAATTCCCCATATTTGATGAATTTAGTTCAGACTATAATTGTGAATTTTTGGAGTTCAATTTTAATGACAAATTTGATGGGTTAATAGGAAATAATATTTTGGCAGATCTTGATTGTGTTGTAGATTATGGAAATAGATGTATAAAAACAAAAGCAGCACGTATCCCTATTTACCTTAATAAAAGCGAAGAGGATTATAAAATTATGTGTAACAATAAGAATGTTGTCGCAATCCTCAATAACGAAGTAGAATTTACCGACCCAAATTCCATATCTGACTTGGACTTATCGCATTTAAATGCGCTGGATAGGAACAAATTGTTGTCGATACTTAAAATACACAATAAAGCGTTCTACAGGGAAAATGAAAATTTAACTTTTACGAGCAAAATAAAACACAAAATAAATACACGGAACGAAATTCCGGTATACTCAAAATTATACAGATACCCGGAAATACACAAAAATGAAATTAATAGACAGATTGAAGAAATGTTAAGACAGGGAATTATAAGAGAATCTTCCAGTCCTTATAACAGTCCTGTTTGGATAGTGCCGAAAAAGACAAATGCGCCAAATGTTCAAAAGTGGCGTCTCGTGATTGACTATAGGAAACTGAACAGTGTAACAATTGAAGACAGATTCCCAATTCCAAATATTGATGATATATTTGACAAGTTGGGAAGATGTCAATATTTTACAACCCTCGACCTAACACTGGGTTTTCATCAGATAGAAATGGATGAAAAAGACATCCACAAAACAGCTTTCTCAACCGCAAGTGGGCATTACGAATTTTTGCGAATGCCTTTCGGCTTGAGAAATGCACCCTCAACCTTTCAAAGGTTAATGAATGAAGTTTTGAGGGAATATATCGGTAAAATCTGTTTAGTGTACCTAGACGATATTCTGGTGTTCTCTACGAGTGTAGAGGAGCATTTTGAGTCTCTAACTAAAGTATTGCGCTGTTTGCAGAAGGCAAATTTGAAGATCCAGTTAAACAAGTGCAGCTTCTTGAAACAGGAAACAGAGTTCTTGGGACATCTGGTTACTTGTGACGGCATAAAACCAAACCCGAAAAAAATAGAAGCTATAGACAAAATTCCCCTGCCAAGGAATCAGAAAGAAATCAAATCTTTTTTGGGAATAACGGGTTACTATAGGAGGTTTATAAAAGACTACTCAAAGGTAGCATTCCCTCTAGTAAAGTGCTTAAAGAAAGGGGCCAAAATTAATCTAGACGATAAAGATTATAAAGACGCGTTCGAGAAATTGAAAACTCTTATTGAGTCGGATCCTATTTTGGTACACCCTGACTTCTCCAAGAAATTTACATTGGTCACAGATGCTAGTGATTACGCTCTGGGGGCGGCGTTGATGCAGAACGATAAAATTATCTGTTATGCTAGTCGATCCCTCAATGGCCATGAAAAAAACTATAGCACCATAGAGAAAGAACTCTTGGCTATAGTTTGGGCAACGAAGTATTTTCGGCCTTACTTATTTGGTAGACATTTTTTGGTAAAAACGGACCACAGACCGTTAGTGTGGCTTAGTAATTTAAAAGAACCCAATGCGAAATTGCAGCGTTGGAAAATAAAGCTTAACGAATTTGACTTTGACATTAGCTACATAAAAGGTAAAGAAAACGTTGTGGCCGATGGCTTCAGTAGAATTGTTGCGAATGATGAAATAACCTTGAATTTGAATGAATTGTTTGAAGACGATATAAATACGGTGCACAGTGCAGAGACTGATGGCGTCGATTTCATAAAAATCACTGAGAATCCCCTAAATGTATTCAAGAACCAACTTATTCTGAAAAGAGCAGAAAGAAAAACCTTCAGCAAGAGAATTATGTATAGAGGGAAAATAAGAGAAACATGGACAGTAATATCAGAAGAAAATCTTCTTGAGGCGATGAAGGAAAGACTACCACAGAAGGCGTTGTTGGTCGTGTTTTGTACTGACAACGATCTTTTTATGAAATTACAAGATATGTACATAAAATACTTTATTAGAAATAAAAATTTAAGAATACAGAGGACAAACACTCTACTGAAGGATATAACCGATGAAGGCGAGATTCTACAAATAATAGAGACATTACATTTTGAAAACAATCATAGAGGAATAAACGAAATTTTCGCGGAAGTAAAGAAGAAATTCTACTATCCGAAATTACAAAAAGTTATACAAAAGTATATTAATAATTGCGAAATATGTAATAAAGCAAAGTATGACAGAAATCCCATTAGGCACTCGCTGAACGTAACAGAGACGCCTGATAAACATAACGCTATAATCCATGTCGATATATGGTACCCACAAAGAGGAGTCATGTTTCTGACTGGAATTGATAAATTTACTAAGTATGCGACGGCGCATCATCTCCCAGATAGAACATGGTTATCAATCGTTGAGGCTTTGAAAATACGTATTCGGTATTTGGGTAAACCGGAAACAATAATTACAGACAATGAACTTGATGTTGTTGCGATTAAAGAGTTTTTAAAGGAATGTGGTATTAAAGTTCACTTTACAACGACATATAATAAAACAGGCAATGCAGACATCGAGAGATTGCATTTGACTTTGAACGAACATATTAGGTTGTTTAATGCGGACGAAAACAATAACGACAACTTGCAGGAAAAAGTTTCAAAGGCAATAATCGCCTATAACAATACGATTCATTCAGTAACAAAAATCAAACCTATAGATTTTATCAATAATATTATATCAGACGAAAGCTTAAAATGTATTTCAGAAAGACTTAAGAAAGAAAAAATTGAGAGAATAAACACCATCAACAAAAAGAAAGGAAATATTGAATGCTCAGATTTCGAAAATAAATATGTAAAAAATTATAGAGTTAGCAAGACACAACCTAGATATAAGAAAGTAGAAAACTACAGGATTGATGACAACTACTTGCTGTCTAAGGACAATAAATTTAAGAAAGTCTACAAAACTCAAGTGAAACGTAAATATCTATTCCAGAAAAACAACAATGAAGATCCTGATAATGATCCTACTGACAACGGTCCAAGCACTTCTAAGAGTCGAGAAGGCTGAGGAGAATTCGGGTTACGCTATGCTGCAGGTAAAACAAGTAGAAATCCCTAATGCAACAAACACGGTTTTACATATTATACATCCTAGCGAATACTTAGGTATAATTAAACAGATAGCCAAAAATATAGAAGAAATAGACATTGACAATAGAGAAATTTTAAGAAAAGAAATCAGTATTATTGAGGCAAAAATTAAAACCTTAATACCTTTCGAATTTGGTAGGAAAAAAAGAGGCTTAATTAACGGAATGGGAAATGTTTATAAATGGATGTTCGGACTGATGGACGACGATGACAGAGAAGAAATTATAGAACACCTAAAATACGCTGAAATTAACGGTCACAATGCCATAAACGCAATAAATAAGCAAATCACAATTAACACACACTTCAACGACTCCATGGAAATTATACGAGAGGCTATAGAAACTGACAGAATTAAAATAAATAGTACTTTTGCAGAAATTAAAAGACGCAACAACGAAATAGTTAGGAAACTTCTTTACACTGATCAAATGCTTAAATTGAAAAACTTTGAAAGCAAAATAACCCAAATTCAGGAGAATATAGCAGCAGCTAGAAGAAATATAGTACACCCAGGTATACTGACACCCGAAGAAATCGAAAAATTTAACATCGATTATTTCAAATTAAAATTTTTAAAGTTAGGAGTAATGACTTACAAGAATAATTCGCTCATTATAGCAATAAAGGTTCCTAAGGATTTTTTTCTGACAGATTTGAAACTTATAACACCATTACCAAACGATAGGTATCTTGAAATTGAAGAAAAACCCGAATTAGTAATTACAGTCGGGAACACAACCTTCTCATACAAAGAAAATGTACTGCCAACCGATCTTGTAGAAAGTCAAAATTGTGTTGCTGAAAGAAATTGCAGATTGGTGTTCAATAACCAAACAAGCATCGTCGCTATTGATGACGATTTAATTTTAATAAAAAATGCACTTAATGTCAGACTTGCACAAAATTGTGACAACAGAAATATTGTACTAAATAAAAATAATCTCATTAATTTTTGTGATTGTGAACTTAAATTATTGAACAAAACTTTTGTAAATAAAAATACTATTGTAAATGAAAAATTTATCTACCCAAATAATGATATAATGGGGGTAGTATTCGAAGAAAAACTTACCTTCGATAAAATTAAGATCAACCAATTTGAAAATATAAAGCAAATCGAAGAACTAATGTACCACAAAAATGTATCTTACGGCTTAAATATATCTTTAATCTTTTTGATAATACTAATTGTTGTAATGTATTCGGTCTGCAAGAGATGTTCTAAAAAGAATCGGGAAATTGATGTTAACATCGAATTAAAACCGGCCGCCACACATTCAACAGAGACTGTTGAATCTGGGGGTGGAGGAGTCATATGGAGCAAATTGCCCTAAACTAAATTGTAATTTTCATTTCTATTTTTTATTGAATTGTCTTTATTCAATTTGTGCTTTTAACGAATCTGCCTAATAAGCAGATTCGTCACATACCAACATATCTTGCAACCCGAATGCTTGAAACAAGTGTTCATGCCCAACGTACATGATGTGCACATGTCGTTGGTAATTTGATGAGCAATTCTGTCGATCGTGTGAATTTGCACCGTCAACAGAATTCTTAGCTTTTAAGTAATTTGTTAAGTTAGCTTGTAAGCATGAATTAAAAAGATAATAAGGGCAGTTAATAAAGAGACATCATAAAGAACAAGTGTTTATTTTTATTGACTCGCAACCAAACTATATGAGGTATGGGATACCTGTCAGGTTTCGTAACCGTGTTTAATCGCCTATAGTCTCCGCAAGGCCGCCATTCGCCTGCTGTTTTCTTCGGAGCCATATGCAGTGGGCTGGACCATTGGCTGCTGCTCATGCTACATATACCCTGTTTGAGCATATAGTCGAATTCTTTTTTCGCCAAGGCCAGCCTTTCAGGATTCAGTCTTCTTGGTTTTGAGAAAATTGGCGGGCCCTCCGTGACGATGTGATGATGAACGGTGCTACTTCGTGAGTCAGGCGTAAACTTAAAAGGTTGTGTTACGCTTTTGTATTTGTGGAGTAATTGCTTAACCCAATCGTCAATAGCAGGAGAAATTGTATAAATTCGTTCCTGGCCAGATCTCAAAACGCTCATATTCACCATTAACTTTGTTTTGTTATCCACCAACTTTTTCTTGCGCACATCCACCATTAGGTCATACTCGTACAGAAAATCAATACCGATTATTGGTCTCGTAACGTCGGCGACGATAAACTCCCAGTCCATTTTTCTTCGCAGGCCGAAGTCGACTGATACGAGTTTTGTGCCATAAGTTTTAATAGGGGTGCCATTTGCTGCATAGAGATTGTACTTGTGTTGTGTACTACGATTTGTGGGGGGTAAAACCGAGAAATCAGCGCCGGTGTCGACCAAATATCTTATTTTTGTTATTTTGTCAGTAATAAAGAGGCGACGATCTTCTGCAGCCTCTGCCCTATTCGCCTCGGAAGACAGGGCTGCAGTTAGTTTTCCGTCTTCAAATTTTTGAACTGACAAGGCTCTACGCATTTTCTTGCCTTGTCCCCATACCTATAATGAAATCTGCAAAAAGGAAAACGTACTTTCTGTCTAGATTTGCTGCGGCTGCGCTGTTGTTGACCGTAATTCATTGAACGATTCCTTTCTCCACGGTTGGGCATACGTACTTGTTGTAGTTGATGTCGAAGTTCATCAATTTCAGCTCTTAGAGTTGAGTCGTGCTGTACTGATCCTATTGTGCTATAATTTTGTACCTTCATTAACTTATCGGCTTGCTGTGCCATTTGTGTAGAATTTCCGTCAACTATAGTTACTATGGAACGTACCGTTTCCGGCAACCGCTCCATCCATAACGATTTCAACGCCTCATCTGAAATTTTATCGCCCGCCAAGTCCTTCATCCGTTTCAAAAGCTGAGATGGCTTGAGGTCGCCAAGTTCCACTTCTTTGATAAGTTTTCTTAACTTGCAGTGGTCTGAATCTGTCTATTCAGCAATAAGGGCTGTTTTTACGGCAGTATATTTTCCGTCTTTCGGTGGGTTTCTAATAATATCTGCCACTTGTAGAAGATATTGAGGCTCTAACGAAGAAATTACGTAGTGGTACATTGTATCGTCCTGCTTTATACCCGCGACAGCGAATTGCGATTCCATTTGGATGAAGTATATATCGGGCTGCTCCTTACAAAATGTTGGCGGTTTGACACCAACTCGGAACATTTCACGACCAACATTTGGTGGCACGTTTCCGGCTTCAGCCATGTTGTCAGCTGAATCTTGAAATTCCTCTTCGTCAGACGACTTTTTTGTTTCCTCGTTCATTGGAACGTCGGGGTCACCAATTTAGCTACCTTTTATTTCCAGTGGTAACTAATAAAAAACGACTTGATGCTTCGTTAAATTAAATGCTTTTTTATTTTCTTTTTCTATGTCAAGTGCAACTAACTTCTTACTACTTATTGCCTGTCAAAATCAAGGTGTGTCCTCAGAGTTGCCACCCATTTCACAGATAGATCTTTCATTAATAGGGTTCTTGCAACGGGCAACGTCCTGCCACACATCTATTGTTAAATATATTAGAGAAGGACTTAGAAATCACAAACTTCAAATAGCTATTGCAGCTCATAAAATTATTACAGTAAAACAATTACGAGAAATTGTATATGAATATGAAAAAAATATGCCTGAAAAACGATCATTTAAATCTAGCGAAAATAAAACCAGAATAAATTCTGATACATTTAATAAAAATACAAATATTGGTACAACAAAAATAAATACAAGAATCGAAAGAGAAATTAAATGTTTTAATTGCAAAGAGTTAGGACATATATCTACAAACTGTTCAAAACCTCAACGACGACAACGATGTACAAAATGTAATAAAGTTCACTCAAAGAACGAAATTGATTGTAGACAAAATACTAATATACGAAATACGTTTTGCAATAATGATGAATTTTTGAAAATAAAAGTATGTATAGATAATAAAATATTGATCAGTTTCATCGATACTGGTAGTCAATGTAGTTTGATAAAAAAATCAGTTTGTGATGAAATTGATGGTATGCGGAAAAGTTGTAACATGAGAATTTCCGGTATTTGTGGTGGAATTCGTATTACTAATGAAAAAATTTTTGTGAACTTACGTATAAATAACGTCCTTTTACCTGTTACATTATATGTAGTTGAAGATGAACTTTTATTAACGGATATTCTGCTTGGACAAGATAATTTTGTAAATGATAATGTAAAATTGACAACACAGAATGGTAACATAAACATTGAAAATAATAATGTACAAAAATTAACTGTTGATCAAATGCAAATTAATAAAATTGAATGCGGAAAGGACAATGAAGATATTAAAGTGAGATTAACTGAATTAATTCGAAATAATGAAACTGTATTTGCAAGTAATTTACAAAATATTGCTAAGACTGATTTGGTGGAAATGAAGATAAAGTTGACAGGTTCAAAAATTGTAAATCAAACGCCATATCATGTCCCCGAATCGAAAAAAAATTGTTATTTCCAATATGATTAAAGAACTTTTAGAGAATGATATTATTACACGCTCAGAATCCGAGTATGCCAGTCCAGTAGTATTACAAAAAAAGAAAAACGGAAGTGATCGATTATGTATTGACTACAGACAGATCAATATTTTGATGTCAAAAGAAAATTTCCCAACACCTAATATTGAAGAATGTTTAAATCAAGCAAAACAATATAAATATTTTACAACTCTGGATTTAAACAGTGGTTATTATCAAATTCCAATTGAAGCTGAAAGTCGTAAGTACACAGCATTTATTACAACGGATGGTCTGTTTGAATTTAAACGTATGCCGTTTGGTTTGAAAAATGCGCCAATGGTATTTCAGAGACTGATGTCTAAGATCCAGGAACATGTTGGCAGAAATAATATGATTTACTATATGAATGATATTCTTATTGGTAGCAATACGCCAGATGAAATGTTTACGAAACTTCAAATAGTTCTGAATGTACTCAAAGATGCAAATTTGACTTTGAATATAAAGAAATGTGAATTCTTAAAAACGACAATTGATTTCCTTGGGCATAGTTTAACACCAGAAGGTATACAACCTGGAAAAATAAAATCAAAAGCAATTGAGAATTTTAAACGACCCACTAATATTACTGAAATACGTAAATTTCTTGGATTAAGCGGATATTTTCGTAAATTTATACCAGGTTATTCATAATATTGGAACCTATAAGACGATTATTACGAAAAGATCAAATATTCAATTGGACTAATCAGCAAGAAGACGCATTTAATAAAGTAAAATTTATATTGTGTACTCAACCTGTTATGACAGCTTTTCGTTTAGATGGTGAACATGAGATACATACTGATGTAGAGAAGAATTTTCACAGTTATGAATTAGAAACTCTGGCTGTAGTAAAAACATTGTAAAGATTTTGGTATTATATATGGGCATTTCCATTTTGGCGTTACGTTACTTTTGTACGACAATATGTTGAAAAAAAACGTTAAAAACCAGAATTTAAAAAAGTTTTTTTCTCACATTAGAGAAGTGATTGGATAGCTCTATATTCAGCCAAAAAATGGAAATAATTGAGCCTAAGAATTTCAAGATATACTCCAAAAAGTGACCTGGCGTTACGTTACAAAAAACGGAAGTGCGATTTGACTTTGATAACAAAATTGTTAAACTCTGCGAATTGGGCAAGTATTTTTAATCAAATTTTTTTTGATAGGTTTTGGACCAATATACATTTATTTTCCAAGTTATAAATTGAACAAATCTTTTTTCCTTTTTTTTTCTTTTATGAAAATTGGTCTGGCGTTACGTTACTGGCGTTACATTACTAAAATTTCCACTTTATTTTATTATGTTAAAAAAATGCGAAAAAGACATAAATATTAGAAAATTATATAAAAACTACAAAATACTAAATTTATTTTTTGCATTTGTTTTATGATTAAATATGTTTGTAGCAACAGTTTTGCATTAAGAGTATTATTATGAAATTGCTTTTAGGAATGTTAATTATAAAGAGAAAATGCCCTTGAAGTTAAGAAACACTTACAAAAACGGGAACTTCAAACTTGTAGCTCAGTATTTCACCATCCCAACAAAAGAAAGCTTTGATCTCCTAAATTTAATTTATTTTAGAAGTTTCTCTTTTATAATACATTAGGAAAAAATCTGTTTGTTAACTTTTAATTTTTCGATCAAGGTGGACTTTTTTCTGGAAATGCCCATATATGGAAAACCTATAAAAATAGTGACTGATTGTAGTGCAGTAAAATCAGCTATGTCTAAACGAGAATTAATTCCGCGTATAGCACGTTGGTGGTTAAGAATACAAGATTTTGATGTAAATATTGAACATCGGAAGGGTCAACGAATGGAACATGTTGATGCTCTCAGTCGAACTCCTAACGAATTACCAAGTGATATTGATGTTGCCACACTTAGAGTGGATAAGATATATCTTCACAGTGATGATTGGCTGTATGGAATGCAGATTCAAGACCCTTGTGTAAAAGATATGTATAATTCAGAAGCTAGAAGAAAAAGATAAAATTATTGTTAAAGAATATTGTATTGAGAATAACAGATTATTTCGAAAATACAATGATAAAAAGTTATGGGTGATACCAAAACAGTTAAAATGGAGAGTGGTTGAAGATTGCCACGATAAACAAGGACATCTTGGTATTGAGAAAACGATGGCAAAACTTTTAACCGATGTCTGGTTCCCAAGAATGAAGAACTTTGTAAAATCTTTCATTAAAGCTTGTGTTGACTGTTCATATAATAAACAAAAGGGTGGTCGTTTGAAAGGTGAATACCATTTTGGTGAAGTCGAACCAGTACCGTTTCATACGATTCATATAGATCACTTGGGAGCATTTCCGAAAAGTAGTAAGCGTAATGAGTATATTTTGATTATAGTTGACTCGTTTACTAAATTTACCCTTGTAAAAGCAGTAAGAAGTGTAAAAACTAAATATGTTATAGATGTTTTAAATGAATGTTCAAGTTATTTTGGAGTGCCATTCCGTATAATTACTGACAGAGGAACATCATTCACGTCAAAAGATTTTGAAAAGTATTGTTCTGATAATGATATAAAACATATTCTCAAAGCAGTTAAAACTCCTCGTGCTAACGGACACGCAGAACGAACAAATAGAACTTTGCTTTCTATGCTTTTGCCCACAACTACAAATGATAAACGTTGGGATGATCACTTAATTAATATTCAATAGTCTTTAAACACCATGGTAAACAAAACATCTGGTAAATGTCCACATGAATTATTGTTTTGTTATTCGCCACGAGATATTTTACACAACAAAATATTATTAGCCGTACATGACAATAACGTCTTAAATGAAGATGAAATGAAAAATATAAGAGAAGAAGTTTCTCAACGTATCAATTACCAGAAGAAAGTTGCTAAGAAACGATTTGATGATCGACATAAAAAACCACATGTATATGAAGTTGGTGAACTTGTACTTGTCGAAAATAAACCTTCCAGCACTGGGTTTTCACGTAAATTGGAGCCACGTTATAAAGGTCCATTTATTGTTACTAAAGTTATTGGTAATGATAGATATATCATTGAAGACATTCCAAACTCAAAACGTAAATCACGGCATTATTCCTCAGTTCATGTGTCTCATCGATTAAAACCGTGTTGGACCTTACCGCCTTTATATGATGACGATACAACATACAATTCCGAAGATGATTGTCTTGAAAGCCAAAGTGAGGTCACTTTAAATGCAGGATAGCCGATTGTTGGAAACTCTATTTTCTAAATTAAAGATTTTATTATTTATTAATACAAATAATTTTTAACATAGATAGCTTTGAAAATATAACGTATACAGTTTCTTCAATAACATACTGATTTCCTTTAAATGTCATTATTATTAATATTCCTGTTGAAATAGATGTATCATTGAAATATGTCTTTCCTGACAACGTTATTTTAATTTAAATAAAAAAATAAGTTTGAGACATCTTTTAATAGCTACATGTTAAGTAAAGCACAACCAACAACAACCATGACCAGATGCTTCGCGAAGTTATCAGACGACGTCATTTTGCTATATAAAGTCGCTGCCAGTGATCAGCGGGATCAGTGTGATTTTAAATCTAGACGTGTTAACATCGCTAAGTGTTTAGTAGTACAAATACTCATGTTAATAAAGTAGTAAATAAAGTGTTGCCGCATTATATTTCTAAAATTAATTGTGTGTGTTTTTAATCTGATGCAATTAAACGAATCCTTGAAGGATAAGTAAAAAGCGTTTTTACAAAAAGGTGTAAAAATGAAAATGTTAAAAAACTTTTAAATAAATGCTTATAAAAATTAAAATAAATGTCTTCTTATTTTAATAAATACCTACATACATATTTATTTCAGTGAACACACAACAAACAAACACAATGGTTCATTCATTCAAATGGTCAAGGGAATATTTGGGCACAAAGAATAACCGCTTTTTATTTGTTTGTATGTATATGCGTAAATGAAATAAATTTGTAGATATTTACGTACGCATGAATATGTACATCTTATCACATTGCATACTGACCCACTTGCGCTAAATCCAGGAAAGCAGAAAAGAGGACTGTCATACAGACTCACCAATCGTCACACACACAGCCTGTCTGACAGCCAGACATTCCAATCGCCACTCAAAAACAAACGCACTTAAACATAGCATAAATATAAAATCCATCGATGATCGTCATGTACATATAAAATAAACAAAATATCAGTTTCAATATTTATGCAATTGTAAATTTTTTTCACAACGTCTTCAAGATCAGAATAATCAAATTATTCCCTCACACTCAAGCATTGCACACAAAAAAGAAATAACTGAATTGCTGGACAAAATATCTTAAGTAAGCAGACACCAAAATTAAAAACAAGCAAAAAATAAAAGAAGAAACGAACCACAAACATTATGGCCATCCATTTATACTTTTGAAATATTGTACTTCCTAAAAAAAATGTTGTGTCAGATACTAAAAATTTCTTATTTTCTATCAGGTTATAGCACACATGGACAGACACAAATTCCCACGCTCACATACCGACGGACATGTATTCCCAAGGTCACATATGACCGGACACAAACTCCCAAGGTATCATATGGATAGACAAAAATTCCCACGGTCTCACGCGCACATATACAAACTCGTTTTGGATACACCCCTCCACGAAACTCCCCTCACACATGGACAGACACAAATTCCCACGCTCACATACCGATGGACATGTATTCCCAAGGTCACATATGGACATTTCCACGCCTTCCCCCTATTAACCGTGGGAAAAAATACACACACGAACATTTAAGTATCAAATTACTAATAAAAACCAATTACCACAAATTTGGCAATTAAAATTTTAAAATTTCAGTACAAAATTTTAAAATTTAATTGCTGAAATTTGAGTATTTTAATTGCCCTGGCTGGTACATTCCCTATCTACTGACCGAAAGGCTTTGGGTTGTGTTGATTTGTTTCTAGGTGAACTAACGTGTTGTGCCTTTTCTGACATATTCTACAGAAATTTGTACATCGTTTTCTATGTGACCAGGCTTGAAACAGTTGACACATAGTTGGTGCTGTTCAATCCATTTTAATCGCTCTGCCACTGATGATTTCCATTGCCACATACTCGTAAATTGCAGGAGTAGGCAACATGAGATGTGGTTGCTGCCGACACAGCTCTTTTTGGCGCGTTTTGGATTTGGCCGACTGCTTCTAGCGATTGGAATCTGGTTTCCAGGAGGCCCAAAATTCTTCTATGGGTTCCTTTATCTAGTTTTTTAATTAATATATTGACTAGTATTGGATCCCAAGTCGATGTTTAAATTGTTTAGTGCTGCGATACATTCGCGCGTAGTGTCGTGCAAACCATAGACAAATAACTAACTAACACTGCGACCACACGAGCAACATTTCGTGTCTTGATACAAGCAATAACGCCGGCAGAAACGCGACGTCAATTGCCAATGTTCTTGCTTGCATATCTTGGTAGCGAACACGTACAAATCTTAAAACATTATAAACAGTGTTGTTTTCTTCTAAGACAATCAAATGACAATTCAATTTGACAGCATGTGTTAAAAGATTATTGCTCGGCAATGTATTATAACATTTGTTGCCGAATATGTGTTCTAACATATATTCATGCGGTCCACACGTTAATATCTTGTGTCGGCAATCAAATTTGACGGTTGCCACGGCAATAATTGCCAAACTTATTGCTCGTGTGGACGGGTAGTAACACGACAACTAAAATACAGAGACGTTGTTTATGTCTAATACAGAGATGTCGGTTATTACGATGTTGCGAGTAGGATGGCGAATTTCTTTGTTTGCTATCTTTTTTATTTCGTCGTAGTAAAATGACATTTAATTTTTGTTTACGTTAAAATGAAATTTCTTGGCAGGATTATTGGCGCAAATTGTTAAATAGTTCATTTTACGCCAAATGTATTGCTTAAGGTTGGTAATTTATGGATGAAATATCACATATAGATTCATCCACTGATTACCAACATTGTGCGAAGGTAAACAAAAGCACACAAGAACAATAACATCAGCTAGAAAATAGTGGTACCAAGGCAGATTTACTAGGTACCCCCATAACTACAACAATAAACAACACCAAAAACCACACGTATTTTGTTGCTAGTATTTAAGCGCCTCGTTGTCAAAAATCAATGTTATTTTCTTGAAAACAAAACAAAAAGTAAAACAAAAAAAAAGCAGCTAAAACAAATAATAAATGAAAATTTACGTGTTTTGAATTATTTTTATTAAATTTTTATAATACATAAAAACATTTTTTATCTATATATGTAAATATAAAATTAGGGAATCGTAATTAAAAGGTGGTAAATACATAATTTTTAATTCGGCTGTGTAAGCTGCCTTGGGCAGTAGAGTTAAAAGAAATTAAAATGCGTTTTCCAAGAAGGTAATTATATTGAAACCAATTAATATTTAAAAGAAAATAAAGTGTTTAATTTTTCAGTATGAATCTGGGAAGCCACTCAATATATTACGTGTAGGGCTGCTCAGTGTAAACTTTAATTGTACCTGAATGACGACCGTCGTTTGTGTATTATAAAAGGCGTGTATCAAAGAAAACCTTATCATTTCCTTCAAGCTCAAAAAGGTTCTTCGGAAATCATATTTTTATACGATTCCAAAGATATCAGATTTTTATTAGACGAATCTGTAGTTTGGACTCTGCGATTATAAGATAAGTGTAAATATGCGTATGTAACATACGTAGCATTAATCTATTTACTTTTTCTCAATAGATATTCGCAAAGGCTGGACGATACCAAGCTATAAAATATTTTTCAATGAGAATGACGAAACAATAACTCATCAGATTGTGGACCGTCCGTCTCTTGTTTAACCACTGTGGGTTTTTTATTGTGTGAGCAGACGTCAATAGCTGCCAACCAATAAATAAATATTTTATGGATGTGGTATTACCGCCCCATTTGTTGAATCTAATCGCGATGCTTACATACCTACTGAAGAGCAGTCTTTACATGAAGAATTAGATAATAATGAAGAAGCGTAAGAAAATGAAAGTAGTTTTTTACATTAGTTTTCAATATATTTATTGAATAAATAAAACATAGCTTAAAGATACTTTATAAAACAACAAATAAAAATCTTTAAGAGAAAATGTTAAATTTCTTCCAAAAGAAAAAGCTGCATATGCTTGAAAACTTGATTTTACAAGATCTTCTAATTTGGAATTAACGAAAGCCTCCATGTCCTCCTGTCTAATGCTAAAATACTGGCGCTAGATAATATTATTGATACCTGTTCGGTGGAAGGGCATATCATAGGGGCTGTAACCATTAGTGGTTTGTAATTGCTTTAATTTAACAACAAGAAAATAATTGTTTAATTATCAAGTCAAGGTATTTAGCAAATTTTTCGAAACTAACTTGTATGGCTCGAAAAATTATAAATTCGGCGTCCCTGTTGCTTAAATACAATTGCATCGATCTTTGTAACGTCGGCTGTTTGTTTTTATAAATCGTTGAGTCTCTTGTAGGTATAATATTGCTTATGCACTGTGGACTCGCCATTGAACTTTGCCTCAGTGTATAGTTTATTTTACTACTTTGTTGTTGCTGATGTTCCTTGGCGGCCGCAAGCGCTGAAGAACTTACAACGGCCTGTGCTTTTTTCAGAAATGTTACAAGAGGCGCTGTTAAATTGTTAGGAGCATCTTTATGAACTTTTCACAAAGAAATTTCAATTAGCCATCAACTTCTTTGCGAGAATCCAATAAATGTTCCTTAATTTGAGGCGTTCCATCTAATAAACACTCCAAGAGAGCGTTGTGGCTACCCATTGAGAACAATTGCTTGCGCTTCAGTAGTAGACCAAAAGCGGCAGTTTTTACTTTTCTAAATTCCAAAGATGTTTCTTTTATTGTGAAATCCACTCTGAAACACACAAACAAACTTTTGACTGAGATATTTTTCATGCTGCTGCCGAAACACTTTGAATATATCACTATTTTTTAAAACTTTTTTCTATTTTGTTGCAATTTTTCATTAAAAAAAAGCAATTTGTGTACGTTGTAAACAAACTTTTGACAATGAGTTGCTTTGTAAACAATAGACAGCTGCGCTAGTGATGGTACCTGTTTAATCTGCCTTGAGTGGTACCAGCAACAAAATGTCAGTAAAAATTGTGAATATAAATTTTTATAAAACTTATAATTCTAATGTCTTCCAGGAGCCGTAATGCGTAATGGGATGCAAGGAAGGACTGAGGTTACAAATATTTCCTAAATATCCGACCAGGTGAGTCAATTGTGTACATTTTATATAAAAATTCTACACTCATGAATGCGTTACAAAATTTGTATCATTCGTTTCATCAGAAGCGGACTGATGTTTAAGAAGGTGAATATCAAATTAAAATTGGTGTTCACCTTCGAAGAGCAACAACGACAAAGCAAGTTCCATCAGAAAACCTGTCTTTAGTATCTTCACTGACAGCATGCTTAGCCAATTCACCAGACAACAGTAGACGGACAGCAAATTGAATTTCACGACTAATAGTTGTTGAACGCTTGTTGTAATGAGATAAACGTGATGCCGATGCAGCAATGCGCTCAAAAATATTATTAATAAAACGATTCATAATATTCACGTTCTTCAATGCCATGATCCGGATGTACTTTTTTCACAACTTTTTGTATGAAGATGGCATAACTTTCCATGAGCTTACGTCTTCCCACTTTGCTATATTTACCACTGGTATTATGAGGTATCTTTCACAATTTCATATTCACTTCATATGCATATGACATATTTACTTAACCACACAATAAACAAAGCAGTCTATAGTATCATGCAAATTAATTCATCATGAAATCCAATATTGGAGTCATCTAAATCATAGCCACCACGTATAGATTTTCTTCTACGTTATCTTTTATCACCTTATATTGTTATCGGATTACCATTGCTCCACACTTTGCTATTCTCCATTCAAGCATGTCGGTTGAGAAATTATCACAATTAGTCTATCGCTGAAGATGACTTCAAGAACAATTTTTCATCAGCAAATTCTTTGTCGGTACCGTGACTCTGAAAGAGATATACTCATTTTTATTAACATTTTTAAATTGTAATGGACTAATAATAAAGTAAAATACTTACACTCTTACTTTTCTAAATTCAATCCTTTTAGTTCAGCAATACGCAGTTCAATAATTACTTTTAAATCAATTTAAGTTGTATCTCCGATTTGGAATTGGTTTTTTGTTCCGACAAGTTCATTCAGCTGCCTTAACCACCAATTTTATTAAATATTTTATGTTTGCCCACATAAACAAAATGTTTGTCTCATTTCCAACCACCATTGGGATCCTTAGTTGTACCTGCAACTTCTACATGTAAGCCCCATTTCATATATTCAGCCTGAGTAAGTGGTGGTCATTGCAACGCTTATCTTTGTCTTTGGTGTTTCACTTAAGGTTTTTAATTGTTTTTTCGAGCACTAAAATTGTTACAAATTGAAAACAATATTAATATAGTCGAATCCCAAGTCTTTGGGGATCGGGGCATATTTTTATGATGATTTCTTAACAGCATTGGCCGCCAGCCACTATTTAGGTGTTTTAGTATCTTTGTTTACTGTTAAGAAACAGTGTAATATTTTTTTTTAAACACTTAACACATTTTTGTATTAATTATTTCACATTTTTTCACTGAAAGAAAATTTTTATTTTATTTTCAACCACCATTGTTGGTTTGAAATTGTAAAACATGTGTTCAGAGATGGCTATGTATAGCCATCTCTGAACATCAACAGCCCGCTGTTATATCTTTTGTACTCGTTTACACTGTAGTGTATGTGCACTTATGCACATCACTGTAAATAAAATAAGTTCAATAAAATTTAAATAAAAGAAAAATTCTGTTTGGTCAGCACAAATCGTAAGTTCAATGAAATCATTTGTTGATGTTTAAATTTTCAATGCCAGTGTTTAAGAATTGAAATTTGATAAATATGTTTATCGTGAGAATTTGGAACTATGTATGGCAAACTGTCACCAAGTACTATTTGTGTGAAATACATTTTTTAATATCGTATTGATTATTTTTGACTTTTATAAAATTGCTGACCAATATAATATTTTACTATATAAGCCATGAATTTTGTTTAATAAAACCAGAATTAATCTAAAGGCAAAACAGAACACTTTGTTTTTATTTCTGATTCTCAAAAGGGCATTATAATGCTCAGATAATGCGGCAGGAGTGCTAAGACAATACTCACTTAGACATAAATACATCCTTTTTACTAAATATAAAATAACATTATATGGCGATCCTGCAAATTTAATTTGGGATCCTGTCATTTTAACCGATCCTTCAAATATAAATTGCGATCCTTCAGATCCTTGAGATCATTCGGATCCTGCCATTTTAACCAATCCTGAAAATTATAGTATTAGTGCAAAGAGAAAAAATCAAACAATTTAAAAAAAGTGATTTGTGATGGAAACTAAATTCAAATACCTGCTAAATACCATACTGAGGATGAAAAAAAAAATTTGAATAAGTTATAAAAAGAAAAAACTTTAAACAAAAAAAAAAAAAACTAAAATAACTTTTAACTCAAAAACAAAAAGTGCTAAAAACAAAAGAAGGAAAAAAGAAACAAAAACCATTGATATGAAACAAAAGACCAAGATGGAAACACAGAAATTTTTTTTTAAGACGTATGACAACAGGAAAAAAAGGGCAGTAAGATCAAAACCATCAACTTCTATTTGTAAAAATAGAATATTAACAAATAGTGTAATAACTAACTTAAATAAATTTTAACTGTACAAAAAAAAAAGTTTATTGAACACTGGTTGATCATGCGAGTTTACCGTTAAAACTGGGAAAAAAATTTTTCGGTAAAATTTAAGAACATAGGTATAACAAACAAAAAAAAACCGTTACAAGGTACCTTGACGACAAAATTTTGAAAGTGAAAATAACAAAATTAAAATATGAAAAAACAAACAAGTGAAGAAAAAGAAATAAAAATTAACAGTTAAATTTTGGTTTCAATGTTAATGAGCATGAACACAAGAATGAAAGTGGAAATAACAAAATTAAAATATGAAAAAAACAAACAAGTGAAGAAAAAGAAATAAAAATTAACAGTTAAATTTTGGTTTCAATGTTAATGAGCATGAACACAAAAATGAGAACGTAAAAGTAAAGAATAAAAAAAAAGAGCAAATTTTGAAGTTAGGAGAAAAAATGCAAAATGTGCAACAACAATAACAGTGAAAATACAATATAAAAATTTATTTAAAATACAAAAATATACAACAGCAAAAACAACGCAAATACATTATAAAAATTCACAGCAATTGGAAACCTAAAAAATGTGCTATAAACAAACAAAAGGAAAAAATTAACAACAATAACAATGAGAAGACAATACTTAGCAAAAAATTTAAATTTGAAACTTGAAAAATTTTGAATAAAAACTTAAGATTAGCAAAAACAAAAAAAAATAAAAAATAAACTAAATATTAATAAATTTTACACATCAAAAATGAAATATAATGAAAAATCAGTATCAACACATAAAACACCAACAAATTGATCAACTTTAACAACAGATGAACTATACAACAAAACAAAGTGAAATTTTCAACCACAGTGACAGCGAAGGCGTTAAGTGTAAATATAAAATTATAGAAAAAAAACTATTTATCAAAAAATTGTTTCTTCTATTGATATTTTTTTTTAAATAAAAATATATTATACATATAACCACAAAATGTTTCCCATGTAATTATTATTAAATACATTTATCAAACATTTAATTTAAACAAAAACATTCTTACTTCATTTATTAAACTTTATTCCACTTAAACTTACAAAAATGCTTATTTTACTTACATTAAAACATTATACTTACCTTTACACATATATTTAAACATAATTATACTTACATTGAAACATACTTATATTTACTTTTAAACTTAATTATAATACCTTAAAACTTAAATTCACCTTAAAATTTACATTTATACCTATCGATATACTTACCACTAAACTCACATTTATACTTATCATTACATTTAAACTTACATTTTACATAAAAAAAAAATATTTACATTTAGTACATTACATATTACATACATTTATTACATTATACTTACATTTATTACATTAAACATACACTTACATAACATTTGTAATTATTTATCTATTTTTTAATAAAATTAAATCTGAATTAAATCATTTTTCAAAATTATGAATTAAAAAAAAAAAAAAATACTTGAATTTTTTATAAAACAAAAGCATTTGAAATGTTAACCATTAAATTGTATCCTTTCATTTTAAGTTCTTATTAACTTTCTTAACATTTTTATTAATGACTATTAATTCTATACATTCGTTGAACATTAAATAAACATGAGAAAAATAAATCCGTAATTGAAAAAGAATTACTAGGTATCCATTGGTGAATACAGTTTTTTAGACCGTATCTATATGGTAGAAAATTTACAGTAGTCACAGACCATAGACCACTTATTGCCCGTCTTCAAAACTAACCAGAATCAGACTTGAACTATCAGATTATGACTTTGATATAATATATAAAAAGGGAGTAAAAAACACTAACGCAGACGCGTTATCGCGTATCGAAATAAACACAAAAATATTAAAAGAAATGATTCCACACTGTATTGATGAGAAAAAAAGAAAGACTTTGGCAATAACACGTAGCATGCTTAATAAGAATATTAAAAATAAAGAAAATGAAATTGAAATTGAGAATAAGAAAAAGAATTACATATCTCAACAGGAGACTGATCACCTCCATATGTGGGAATGTATATCTATGAATGATATAAAGAAGCTTCAAAGAATAAAATTTATATATGAAAATAATAATAATAATAATCTGCAGAATGAATATAATGATAAAATTACACGCGTGATATGCGATGGAAGCGAAAATCCAATGTTTTCAGAAACATTTATGGAGAAACTTCTATTGAAAATAAAGAAATTGAAGAACAAAAAGTACGTACTATATGATAATGATGAAATTTTTAAGTATATAGAAGTAGAGAAATTGAAAGAAGAATACAATAAATTTAAAGATAATGACGTCGATATAATTATATACAAAATGCCAAAAAGAGTAAATGATAATATCAAACAATACAGAATAATAGAAGAATTCCACAACTCACCACATAGTGGACATTTCGGTGTCAGAAAGACATTAATAAAATTAAAACAAAGATTTATTTGGAAAAATATGAACAAAATGGTTAAGGACTATATAAGAACATGTGACTCATGCCAAAAGAACAAACTAACTAGATACACAAAAGAACCCTTTTCTTTAACTGATACACCATCAAGAAGTTTTGACATTGTAGTAATGGACACAGTTGGACCACTAAGACCATCTGACAGTTTCAGATATATACTGACAATGCAGTGTGAACTAACGAAATATGTTATAGCTTGTCCAATGGTGTCAAAGGATGCCAAAACAGTAGCAAAAGCGCTAGTAGAAGAAGTTGTTTTGAAATACGGTTTATTTAACATTCTCAAGACGGACATAGGTACTGAATTTACTAATGAGTTGATGAGAGAGGTTTGTGTATTATTAAAAATAAAACAGAATTTCTCAACGCCTTACCATCATGAAACCTTGGGAACAGTAGAACGCAATCACCGTGTTCTAAATGAATATTTTCTAAATTTCGTAGAAGACAACAATTGGCACGAATGGATACCATACTTTGCTTTCGCTTTTAATACAACTCCTAACATTGATACTAATTAAACACCTTTTGAATTAGTATACGGAAAACTTCCTAGATTACCAGGTGACGAATTAAGCAACCCTAAAAAGATTTACAATTTAGACAACTATTTGAATGAACTTAAATTAGACTTCGTTACTCACTGCAAAAGGCAAGAGACATAATTTTAGAAGTAAAAAATAAGAGAAAATTAGAATCCGAGGGAAAACAGAACAAAATAGAACTAAATATAGGAGACTTGGTTTTAGTAAAGGCCGAGAATAGGAAAAAACTTGAGCCTCCATACAGAGGTCCATATAAAATACTGGACATAGATGATTTAAACGCAATTATAGAAATGAATAAATCAAAAGCTAAAAGTATACATAAGAATAATTTGAAAAAGTTTATTGCATAATTGCTTAGATATAATTAGATATATAAAAATAATAATAATAATTTCTATATACATATACATATTTACAATAATACATACTTTTATAAAATAAGTCTATTTATTTTTTATATTTAATAATACCCAACACCAAAAAGCATGAGGGTGTAGTGTATGTGCACTTATGCACATCACTGTAAATAAAATAAGTTCAATAAAATTTAAGTAAAAGAAAAATTCTGTTTGGTCAGCACAAATCGTAAGTTCAATGAAATCATTTGTTGATGTTTAAATTTTCAATGCCAGTGTTTAAGAATTGAAATTTGATAAATATGTTTATCGTGAGAATTTGGAACTATGGCAAATTGTCACCGAGTACTATTTGTGTGAAATAAATTTTTTAATATCGTATTGATTATTTTTGACTTTTATAAAATTGCTGACCAATATAATATTTTACTATATAAACCATGAATTTTGTTTAATAAAGAACACTTTGTTTTTATTTCTGATTCTCAAAAGGGCATTTTAATGCTCAGATAATGCGGCAGGAGTGCTAAGACAATACTCACTTAGACAAAAATACATCCTTTTTACTAAATATAAAATAACATTATAACACAATCGTAATAAAAAAGCTGATTTTGGCCAAACTGAACTGTCACTTTTGGGTATTCTGTGCATATTCTGTGGTGCAAAACATTTATAGCAGAGGGATTTTCCGGCATTCTTTACTGCACTAATAATTTATTTATAATATTATTTGTTAAAATCCTGGGATTGTTGAAGCGGCCTTGAAGTGTATTCCAGGCTGTCTGATAATTGGTTTCTGTTAGAGCTAGATTTTGTATTAATCTTGCGGCCTCACTGCTTACATTTGATTTTAGAAACCACATTTTTTGTATGATTGGCATTGTCTTCTTGTGTATCATTTCGTTGAATATGTCATAGAATGACTCCCAACTCAGATAGTACCCGTTGAATTTTGGTATTGTTACCTTTGGAGGATGAGTGTTGATATCTTGACGTATTATTCTTTGGCTGCTTGTTTCTGAAACTAGTTTTTAGGACTTCGATTTGTAATATCCTTTCTGTTATCTCTGATTGTTTCGGCAGGAACTGGTGTATATCGTGCTCGATATTTTCGATACATATTTTATCCTGTAACTACTGCACAGTTTTCATATTATAGTTCACTTCATTTAGCTTTACATCTAACTATGCAGATGTGTACTGACCACCTGCCGCTAACATATCGTTCAATGTGGTGATAATTTTAGCGATGGTGGCGTTTTGTATCTTTATCAAATTGTTTGCTATTGTATCCGACGCCTGCTCTCCATTGATGTCTGAGTTGCTTGCTGGCGTCTTTGATTGTTCCTTTAGATCACCCCGGGGGTGCCGTTGGGGAGCTTGGCTATGATGTCAGGCCTTGCTCCAGCACAGATCCGAGGAAAGGGTTAAGCAGTTTTTACAGACGGTGCTTTTGCTGATAACCCATAAAACTCATATGTACTCTGCCCAATCCCTGAAGTTGCAGTGCAACGGGAAGGCATATAAGAAATTAAAAAGTAGTAGGTACATCTTTGCTGTAAAGTACATCGTCCTAGTACGATCACTGTAGTAGGAGCCTGCCTCCACTCCGAAACATATCCGAAGACACGCATGGAAATTTGGCAAAAGACTATACCTATGTAGTCTGTTGTAAGGAAGAAGGTTTAAGTACGCCTAGGTACCGTAAGAGGACCGAAGTCAATAGAGAGTTGAAAACCTTGACTGGTTTTGCTCTCGGGGGTTATACAGTTTTTGCAGACACAGCTTTTGCTGGTAGCCCATAAAACTAATATGTAATCTGCCCAATCCCTGAAGTTGCAGTGCAACGGGAGGGCATATAAGAATACAAAAAGTAGTAGGTGCATCTTTTGCCGAAAAGTTCATCGTCCTAGTACGATCACTGTAGTAGGAGCCCACACCCACTCCGAAACACATCCAAAGACACGCATTGAAATTTGACAAAGGATTGTTCCTATGTAAGTCTGTTGTAAGAAAGGAAGTTAAGGACGCCTGGTACCGTAAGAGGGCCGAAATCAATAGAGAGTTGAAAACCTTGACTGGTTTTGCTCTCGGGGGTTATACAGTTTTTGCAGACACAGATTTTGCTGGTAGCCCATAAAACTAATATGTACTCTGCCCAATCCCCGAAGTTGCAGTGGATCGGGAGGGCATATAAGAATACAAAAAGTAGTAGGTGAATCTTTTGCTGAAGAGTACATCGTCCTAGTACGATCACTGTAGTAGGAGCCCACACCACTCCGAAACACATCCGAAGATACGCATTGAAATTTGGTTAAAAGGTTGTTCCTATGTAGTCTGCTGTAAGAAAGAGGGTTAAGGACGCCTGGTACCGTAAGAGGGGCGAAGTCAATAGAGAGTTGAAAACCTTGACTGGTTTCGCTCTCGGGGGTTACACAATTTTCTCAAACGGAACTTTTGTTGGTAACTCATAGAACTTATAAGTACCTGCGCGTTACCGACTGGGACGTTAGGGACAGGTCTCAGTAGGGAAATTAAGCTGGCTACTGTAAGAAGAATTAAAGTAGTAGGGGATTGCCTTGACCCCTACGTAAGTTTGAAATAAGAAAGGAGGTCCAAGGACTCCTCGATCTAATTAAGAGTGCAAAAGTCAATAGAAAGTTGAAACCTATAATGGTTGACTTTCGAGGAGTCACGATGTTTTCAGGCAGTACTTTTGCCTGTACCCCCGTAAAACTTATATGTTACTGCGAGACCTCTGTTACAGTGTAACGGATGTGCATATAAGAATATAAAAGTAGTAGGTTCGCCTACATGCCTGAGTAAGAAATAATAGGTGCGGCGACACCTAGGTTTGGGTAAAAATGAAACCGAAGTCAATAGAAAGTTTATAGAACCTCCACTGGTTTGACTTTCGAGGCTTTACCAGTACTTGGAACTGGTACCACGGGATCAAGTACAAGCCTCGCAGTTTACTGCGGCTGGATATTGGTGAGGTCTCCCTCGGGAGTACACGTGGTGGTTGTGGTCACCAATTTGGTGGAGGGTTTGTCAGATAAGGATTGATGTTCAATCCTTGCGGTTGGACTTCGGTCCGGCTGATAGTAGCAAAATCTATGTGTTGTTGTGAATCAACAAATAGAAGATCATCTAGATAGGCTCGGCACTTAAGCAAAGTGATAGATTATGGGGCTTACCAAATCATGTTCTAGAAATTACCACCTGGGCGACCCGCGGTCGCTTTGTGTGGTCTCTTGGGTGCTAAGAGGGGTGCTAGTAACACTCAATTATCACCCGATGTTAACGTTATCGTTAGGCCGCAAGGCAGGAACTGACGTAAATCAAAGACATATATTTGTTCCTTTAGATATTGAATATGTTTTTGCATGTCATCATCAGCCTCTCTATACCTATGACACATATTTTCGTATAGTTTCTGTTCAAAATATGGGTGATTTTCCTTTGCTACCGAATCACTTCTTATGCGGTTGTCTATTTTTTCGAAGTTCCTCCATATTTCTTCCTCCTTAGACTTCTTTTCATAATATTCTATGGATCCTTAGACGTCTTTTTTATATTAGCAATTACTCGGTTTATTTAGCATTTTCATCTTGCGTCTGTACAAGCTCCTTCAATGTTGGCATGTTGTTTTTCAGCAACTGTTACTTGTGTTGTTAAGATTTTTATTGTAGATGAAGATTTGTTGTGTGCAGCCCTTGTGCTGTTGTTGATAGCTTCTTCTCTTCTTTCACCAAATTCAGTGAATTTTCAATGCGCCCGATTGATATCCAGTTTTTTGTTCTGTCTAAATGTAATTTTTGGTGGGTTGGCTATTGCGACCAAATGATTTTGGCGGGTTGACAATTGTTGCGTATTCTGTTTTTAGTACCAAAGTCCCTTACCGCTGGTGAGGGAGACCTTTTAATAACTAAAAACTTCTGGGGTCACCAATGCAGAATTGTTTGCGAATATAGCATAAGTCAATTCAATTGACACAGTATTATTTTTAAACGATCAAGCACGCACTCATGTTGTCTGTTAGTCACTGTCTCGTGTGTGTGCCATTGCCTCGTGTGATGACACATCTTCGGATCAGTGTTTGGTCTTCGCTCGTGACTACACAGCTTAAGCACTCATTGCAATACCAACAACACAGTATGTGAGGCGATCACAATAGAATAAATCAATGAGAGTAGAGTGCTAGACTGTGGAGTATAGAAAGTGTGTTTGACTTTTTTGCGGTTGTGGTGCCACCGACACAGTAAGTTTTATATGTGTACAGTGTCAAAAATTACACAGTTAGCTGTTCCGCGATATGAGTGTTGTTTTTTTTTTACTGTGTTGCTTACTTGTTTCGTCTTGTACGTGGGTTTTATTTGTTTTCTATGCAAGAGTTCATTAGTTCTGCTGTGTTCTTTGAAAATAGACGTAAGTTTTCTAATTCACGAATCTAATTACATTATGACGGAAAATCATGAGTTTGTTACCCACCAAATTGACAATGGAGTATACTCATTGACGCAACGCCGCAAAGGGAAAAGTTTTATGTGGAATGTTCTGGCCGAAATATTAAAGGAAGACGGCTCCATTCTGGAAGGATTCGTGTATTGTTGCACATGCCGTAAACTTCTGAAATTTGTCGGAAATCAAACGTCCAATTTATGCCGTCATAAGTGTTGTCAAGCACTCAAGAAGCCTCAAGTGTTAAAAACTGTTACGGCAGCTGATAAAGAGGAAGCTATTAATACTTGCGCAGAGTGGATCATTGAGGATTGCCGGCCATTTTCGTCCATCAGTGGATCGGACTTCATGAAGATTGCTAAGTATTTTATTAAAATTGGTGCAACCTACGGGGAAAATGTTGATGTTTCTGATTTGCTGCCTGACCCTACAACTATTTCCCGTAAAGTGCAAAAAGCAGCTGAGGAAAAGAGGTAGATTATTAGCAATGAAATAAGGGATGTTGTGAACTATGGTGGATCTACTGCTACAATCGACATGTAGACAGACAATTATGTTAAACGAAATTTTGTAGGAGTCACATTACATTATCAAAAGGATTTCAAGTTATTCGATATTATTTTAGGACTTAAATCAATGGATTTTCAAAAGTCAACTGGTGAAAACATTCTCAATAAGTTGAAGACATTATTTCATCAGTTTGGTATAGAAGATATAGAATCGATAAAATTTGTTACAGATAAGGGAGCAAATATTGTGAAAGCATTGGAAAATAATACACGTTTGAACTGCAGTAGTCATTTGTTCGCAAATGTTTTAGACAAGTCATTTGAAGAGACAACAGAGCTTGCAGAAACACTGCAGGGATGCAAAAAAATTGTGAAGTATTTTAAGAAAGCTAATTTACAGCATAAGCTGCCAACATCTCTTAAAAATTGCTTAAGTCAATTGTAGATAACTGGTATGATGTCAACACAGTGCTTACTGAGACCGAAGAGGCTAAACGATTATTGCATATAAATTTATCAACGATTACAGCTTTAGTTGAACTCTGTAAAGATTTTGAAGTTGTGTTCAAAAAAATTTACGTTTGCAGCTCTCCTTCTTTGTGCTTTGCGTTGCCATCAATTTATAAAATAAGAAACCTCTGTGTACCTAACACTACAGATATACCTGCCATTTCGACTTTAAAAGAAAAAGTCACTGAAAATATTGATGAAATTTGGGAACGTAATTTAACAATATGGCATAAAACACCTTTTTTTTGTTTCCACCAACTGCAAGTATGCAACAAACTGATATCGACAGTATAAAAGAGTTTTGCATATCTCATACTAGAAATTTTGAAAATAATAGATTGCCTTCATCTTTGCAACCATCATTACCACAAAGCATTGATTCTTCATTAAATAATTCCAACCCACCAAGTCCAGCTACACCATCAACTGTATCAGGTTCACAATTTTCATTTTGCTCATCTCTAACTTCAGCGAATATACCTTCACCTCAGCAAGAAAATCAATTTTTTTTTTCAAATTTGATTAGAAATTCCAGTGAAGCCTCAAATGAATCTGCTAGGGACGAAGTAGAAAGATATTCCAAAGAAATCGTTCATATGACTGACGATTTCGATTTGATTGAATGGTGGAAAATTAATGTGAAAAGTTATCCTCGCTTATCCAAATTCACTCAGTACCTGCAAGCAGCGCGGCAGCTGAAAGAGCATTTTAATTAGCAGGAAATATTATTACCGAAAAGCGGAACAGGTTAGGACCGAAATCTTTAGATTGTTTGTTGTTTTTACATTCATTTTATAAAAATTTTGAAAAACAAGAACATGTGTAGGTACAGATTTGTGAATGTATTATAAAAAAATAAAAATTTAATATCCTGAATAAAAAATTTTGTTTCAATAAAACTAATTTTAAAATTTTCAAAGGGTTTGACTTTTCGTTCGCTTCGCGGTGCCCAAAAACTTCTTATGGTACACAGTGGGGGATTTCAAGAATAAATGAGTAATAAAACTGGATTGTCTAACCAAAGTGAGAAAACCCATATTTTATTAATACAAAAAAATACTATCAACTGACTTTCAAAAAACCAAAGGGATTACTTAATTTTTTTTTTAAATATGAGCATTCAAAGCAAAAAAAAATTTTAACTCCAGCAATGTTTCTTATTCTCCGCAAACAGTGCAAACGCCAATACATAATCAGTTTATTAAAACTACAATACACATTTACGCCACCGCCACACATCAAGAAATGTTTATGCAGAAACGATAGAAAGCAAAACATGTAAAAAAGAGACTCGATTGTGAAATTGTAAAGTACTGAGAGCATTAATACACCCTGAATGCTGTGTTTGCTCTCATCGCCTTTTTGCAATCGCTGCTCCATACTGTGTCTCTAACACAGTACGAAGAATGGAAAGTACAATTGTGATCGCATAAAGGTATATGCAAAAGAATGTTGAGTAAAGCACACACAGCACAGTTTTCGTTGAGGTGTAAGAGATACAGTTGTCAACGATAGACTGTGTGTTTGAACTGTGTACTTATTGTTGCGGTGTATCGCTGCAGTTGTCTGGTACCGATCACAAAAAATCTTTAAGTGAAGTTTTTCTTCCATATCATTCTATAAAAAACGGAATTAGTGAACTAATGGAATTTTGTTAATGAATAACCACATATTAATTCCAAAAATTCTTAGGCGTGAGATGTTGTCATATAAACGTTGCCAAAATCTTGCAAAACAAGCAATGTTTTTGCCAAATATTAACAATGATATTAACATTATGGTATCAATTTGCGAAACCTGTAAAAAGTTGACTGCTATTCGAAATTTGTTGAAATTGATCTTTTGAGCTATGGTTATAATAGTAAACAAATAGTAATTTCCATGTCCGTCTGAAATGTTAATGAGTAGGGAATTATGAACTAAGTTACCCTGCCACCCAGACAATTTAAAAGAAAAATTAATTGATTCTGGAGGAATTTCAAAGCAAATAAATAAAGAGAACCAGAATATGTTACAGTATTATAATAGAACTACAAAAAATGCTGTACCGGTAGAAGTAGAGATCATGTTTAAAAAGACACCTTCGTTTATATGGTATCCTGGTACTATAGTGGCAAACTGTAAATAGCCTAGATTTGATATTATTCAAAATGAAGAAGGGTCAATGTATAGAAGATATAGGCAACACACTAACAAAAATGGGAATGAAAATTATAATAATGATAATAATAACGAAAATGTCAATGAAGATGCAGACACAAGTTAATCAATATGTAAATGAAAATGCCAATGTAAATTTAAATAATAATCAAAATCAATAAAATAAAAGAGTTACTGGAAGTGAAAGAGTTTGTAAAATATCTCAAAATTATATTAGTTGAATTTTTATAAAAAGGGAAATGTTATGATATGAATCCACTTATTTATAACTCTGCTGACTAATTGGGTATCATATCCTTAATTATACAACCATTCATCTTAATCTATTACATTGCTATACTTGAATTATAATTGGACGATAGTTGTAAGTAGCACTCAATAATAATTAATAAATCTAGCTGATGCTGTTTGTTTTTGATACCAGTTAATAAATGACCTATTATTATTATTTTTATTACTTATTTGTCTAAATATGGAAGTCTGTTAATATTCTCTTTTCAACAGTAAATTTTATCTCCAAATGTAGCGAAATAAGAGTTGTTATAGCCTTTTTACGCTGACCTACATCTTTGTGAAACGCATGGAAGATGTTGAAAATGTGAAACATGAATTTACATTGGCAACATCTTTCATTTATTCAGCTGTCAAAAAATAAAAGAAAAGACGCATAACTTTTGTTAAAAATAAAAAATATTTAAAAAAATGGATATGGAGAAGGCATTTATCATTGGATTAGTTGTTAATTTGCAAGAACAAACCCAAATTTTAATGCAGTGCATTCATATATTGAACGGCATTCTGGAAGATGATGATGAAGAAGAAGTTTTGGTAGAAGTGACCCTTCCTCGAAAGGTTTGGATGCTCATTTTCTTCTGTTGAATAAATTTGGTTTGTTTATTTTCTGCAATGTCATTTTGCTAGTGATGACCCAAAGAAAATCGAGTTTTTGCCATTTTTTTAGTGATGACACTTAAAATAACGAAAGATGTAAGGTGGAACAAAATGAGAAAGGATCATCTTCTGCAGATGTAGAAAGATGTAAACTTTTTTCCCTGTATAATTCTTATGGGAAGATGTTAACATCTTTGCAAATTGATGAAAGATGTGAGA
The DNA here is from genome assembly GCA_951800035.1 of Linnaemya tessellans. Lineage (NCBI taxonomy): Eukaryota > Metazoa > Arthropoda > Insecta > Diptera > Tachinidae > Linnaemya > Linnaemya tessellans. Next base: position 39,358,511 of record OX637534.1, on the reverse strand, counting down.
TGTAGGTCAGTGTAAAAAGGCTATTAGCATAGGAACTAATTCAAAATTTTAAATGATACAAATTATGTTATCAATATATTTCGTAGTAATTTATCTTTTCACAGTTAAACTCTATATTGGCATACTATTAAACTACTTCAAAACATGCTAATTTTGCGTTAAATTGTATTGAATTTTTAACATTATATTCCTAAAATGTATGTAATATCTTTATTCAGTTCATAAATTGGCCCTAACGGAAAATTAGTCTTATAATTTGTCCAAGTTCACTTGAACATAACATTCTATTTTTTAAGTCAATGAAGTATCCAGCCATGAAGATCGTAAGGAAAAAATTTAAGTTGTTAACTCTAATAAGTAAACCATTTTTTATTAAAATTCTGTTATAAAAACCGACGTTAGGTAAAAATGTATTCCTGACTTCACTTACCTGTTATCTTTCTTACGAGTCACATCGTTTTATGAATTGTAAAAAAAGAAATCGATTTAAAATTCTAATTTTTAACTAAATAAAACATTGTAATTTGAATGAGAAACGAACATCAGTTATCACTTTTCTTGCACCCAACATATCACTCAATCACGTTATTCAGTTATATGTACAATATTATTGTAAGTATACTACCATAATCTTTCTGAGAGATATTATTGCTGTGTACCCTACCCCTACTCACAGGAAGATTAAATTCCACAATTGGCAATATTATTCTGCCAAGTTTGAGCATGGTCCTTCGACTCGTAAACAGTCAGTTGACCTAAAGGAAGAGATAAAGTCCACCAGGTCCCAATTAATACCCTAAAACCTAACTCAAGGTATGTTAAAATATAACCCATTTAAATAATACAACAATACAGCTCAATCAAGTCGACCAGCAAGTGAGGTAGTTACTTGAGAGCAAAATTAAACATATTGGTTTTCACCACACAAACCCAGACACAATTCATTTGCTGCAGAAAAAGGGAAAATAACCAAAACTCAGTAGTCTTAATTCAACGGTGGACCGAGTTTGGTAAAGTACAAAGGAGAAAATTAAAAACAAATCATATTAAAAAGTTATAATAAACATACATACATATATGTATTTGGAAAACAATTGAAGAGTTCAATCTGGAAGCAAAATTTAATATTGTGAAAAAACAGAAAATATTAATAGGTATCTAAAAACCGAAAATCTAATTAAGAACAAACAAATTGCAGAAAAAGAAAAAAAAACAAAAGAAGAGAATGTGCAAACTTACCTAAATAAATCAAAGTGACAAAAAAGTTTAAATATACCGATTTGATCATATAGAATTTGACTAATAAGTATGTATATCTAAATAAGAAAAATATAAAAAAACTGAAAACAGTTATAAATTAAGTACATACTTATTAGAGCAGTTCTTTGTATGTACATAATTGGATAACGGGAAAGCAGCTAAATATACATGTATATATGTATATATATGTATGTATGTGTATATATATATATATATATATGTATGTATGTGTATATATATATATATATATTTATATTTATATATATATATATATATATATATATATATATATATATATATATATATATATATATATATATATATATGGCAAAAGAACTCCATTAAAGCGCTAATTAAAAAATAAAAATAAAATAAAAAAAAAATAAATAAAAAAGAAGAAAACCAGAAACAGGAACTTCAATAGCGGGACATACCTATAATAATTCTATTAAATAACAAAAAAAGGACACAATTATAAATAAAATCTAACAAAATTATAAATAAAGTCTAACAGAATTATAAATAAAATTCAACAAAATACGCTAACACAACGAAATATTTCCAACAATACCGAAAGCATCAGAAGGTGGAATCTATACATATGGCATCTAACAGGTATTGATTGCAAAAGCTTTAATAATATATAATTTGGTTGTGGAAAAAGGTGTTGTTCACATTACATTTTCAAATCCATGTACATTGTACACATACATATATGGGTAGACAGATTGCTTGATAATAGCAAGTAAATACCTATTCAGATCATTGCATACATAGATTACTGGAAGAAAGGAATATAAGAAATTTATTTTGTGCACATTGTTCTCATTTTTTTAATAACTCAGTGAGTACAAAAGGTGGTTGATCTTGATACCCAAAGAGAACAACAAGTACCTATGCAGTGATGTCAAATGTGATTGTATTGGTGAGATCACTCTTATCTCTTACATTCCCAGCGGGAGAAATCTGCGGTTGCGAGGCCTAACTAGTGGCCTTTTCTTAGAGTATCCTTTTATTTACCAGTAATATCTTCTAATTTTATAAGTTGTAAAAAAGGGTTTCGAAAATTGCCAAGTGCTCAGATATTTAATTTTAAAATATTTCTCCATTTTTAAGCTGAACATTTGGTCAGTTTATGTACAAGAGAAACAATTTTTTACAAAAAGTCTTACTTATGAATTAATTTAAAAGCTACTTTAAGAAATTTTCGAAAAGATGTACCTACATACATTGGATCCAACTTATTTCAAACCTCTTATATGTATTGTATATATATATATTTATATAAATATATTATTTCTGTTTAGAGGCCTCAAAACAGGACTTGCGATACTTCCCGCTGAATGAGAGTGTTTTTCAGTAAACAATTATATTTTACGCTCACAAAATAAAAGAGCGTAAGCGTACATGTGAGTTTTGCTTCCACAATTGTGTATGAGGCTGACATCACTGTACCTATGCATAAGCTCATCATACAGTTCATACGAGAATATACAATAAGCCCGTCAATTGGTGGTTGGTTACAGTAGAACACAAGATGATGAGCACTTGAATAACAATTTGTCCTACTAACAGAAATACAATATAAAATTAAGAAAGTTAAAAGCAAAGAGAATAAATAAATAGATTAAATATAATAGATGTCTCATACGGTGAGATATACAACATACTTACCTACATACAAACACAGGTGTATAAAAACAATAGAATCAGCAACAAGAATAATAGAATTGCTATCTGCAGCATATTTGAAATAAATTTTGCCTGAAAATTATCTTTACATACTTATAAATACATACGTCTAGTATTTATATAATATATAAAGAAGAAATAGTTATTAATAGAGCTGTGCCAAATCGTTCTTTTCAGTGACCGCTCATTTTCGTTCAATTAGCAAAAAATTGACCCGTTCGTTCAATCGTTCACTTTTAAACGACAGTATGAAACAATGCTATTTTGTAAGAATTCATTATTAAAAATAAAATCGGTTGTATATACGAGTATTTAAATAATGTCAATAAATGAATTGAAGAATTTATTAAAAAAAAGTTGAATTATTTATTTAAAAAATTATATTTAAATTCATTTTATAAGCAATTTCTTGTTCTTTCGACTAGAATATTGTACATTTTATTTTGGCTTAATATTTAGTTTAATATTAAAAAAGGTAAAGGATACAAGTAAATAGCAAACACAGGAACGAAAGCAAATTTGACATAAAAGACTTGAACGACAAACTGAATGAACGAAAACATCAAGCGGTACACTACTGATCCAAAAGCATTAAGTAAAATCACCGGATCAGTTCGTTCAATTAAGTGATTCGTTCAATTTAACCCGTTCGTTCATGAGCTACACAGCTCTAGTTATTAATTGAAAGATTAAAAAAGAATAGCATTCAGTGTCACAAACGGACGTACATACTTGTATATACATATATGCCTGTGCATAAGAAAGAAAAATCAACAAGTAATTCAAGTTAAAAGAAGATAAAGTAAAAGAAAAAAAAAACAAGAGAGTTAGTCCCATGGTTTCGTGAGAAACATTTAATGATCTCTTGAGCAATACAAATTCACCACACTTTTGTATGTTAAAGTTAACATAACTTAAGCAGCACACTCATTTCATTGCTAAACATATTCGCATGTAGAAAACATTGCAGACAAAACCATTATATAGTCCACTAACAGAAATAAGGTCATTGGATATATATGTATTAACTTTAACAGTCGAACACAAAACAAATTCATACGAAATTTCAAAACAGTAGATAAAGTAAATATGTATGTATATCCACAGTCAATAATAACGATTTAAAATAAATATATTTATACACATCTATACAGTAATTTATAAAGAGGAAATATTTGAATGAATACAGGGTTATAGAATGGAATATTGTATAATAGTGTCCTGTATTAAACCTTTCTGTATTAAACTATTTCTGAATACAAAACAATGGATTTTTGAATTCAGTTCAGAATACTCGGGTTTGCATAGAATCTAAGAAGGAAAGAAATAAAACCCAGTAAATTTATGAAACATTTATACTTCTTTCGTATTTATTAGATTATTACCCTAATACTTACCCCAGATAATCATTGATAATATACTTACCTGAGGAACCTACATTTAGAGATTACTTAATGGTACTGGTAATCCACACTAGATAACTCGAAAGGTCTACTTGAACAGTAGAATATAAGTATCTCTGTATACTTACTCATTATATTTAATTAATCATATATTCCTTGAGCTAAAGAATTTTGAAATAAATAGCTATAATTAATTATTACTCACTTATTCTTTTAATATCTTTCATTATCCACTGTACCCAATAAAAGAGACCTATCGCTATAAGCAATAGCCCTATTCACAGAATAACGAGGAGACAACTCTTAGTTATTACTCTTTTTATAGTTTGGTAAATGATACTATAGTAAAATTAGGAATAATATAGAATGCCTTCTCTCAACCCAGGAGACCCTAAATTAAATATAAAGTACAACACCACTCTTATAACTGATAAGTTATACTTACCTACATTGTTAAGCAACGCATAATGCGGTCCAAGTTTGTTCAACACTTCGCAAGACTCACTCCAAAAATTTAACAAAATGAGTACTCCATCCCGATCCTTACGCCCACATGTCAAGGAACATTTTAATTTTGACTGCGACCATCTTCTTGCATTTTGCGAACGATACAAGGAGGCCGCAACAAGTGATCAGACAGAAACAATCCTTGAGGTGAAGTTAAGGGACTTGGACACTAGATGGGAAAGGGTAAACATTGCCCACGAGGACATTATGTTGTGCAACGATGACACCATTACAGAGGACGTTCGGAATGAGGAACAGGAGAAGTTTGAACTCTGTACAGAGGAATATTATAATTGCTCTTCCCAGATTCACAGTCTTTTGAAGTCTGTACGGTCAGTGAATCCGGGTTTCCCGAGGTTTCAGTCGAATTCCCGCCATTCTTTAACCCATCACGATGAGACCCAAATAATTTCTCAACCCAATTCGAATGATTGCATCAAACTCCCGCCTTGTGATACGGAGGTATTCCACGGCAGTTATTAGCAATGGCCCTCATTTCGGGACATGTTTACTGCCTTGTACATTAACCACTCGAAGCTCAGCAATGTTACAAGATTATATCACCTTCGCAATAAAACAAAGGGGGAGGCGGCGGCTATAGTGAAAAGATACTCTCTCACTAACGATAACTTTGAACTCGCATGGGATGCACTCAAGAATCGCTACGAAAATAGACGTGTACTGGTAGATAATCAGATAAGGATTTTGTTTGATATCCCGGCAGCAAAGGGCGAAGATAGTGATTCAATAAGGAGAATACAATCTTCTGTGAGTGACTCTTTGGCCACCCTAAAGTCTCTTGGCATTCGAGTGGAGAGTTGGGATCCGATTCTCATTCGATTAATTTCCACAAAACTGTCGGACAGAACCCTAGCTCTGTGGGAACAGTCGCTTACTTCTCCCCGGGAGCTACCCCAATGGTCCCAGATGTCCCAATTTCTCATAGATAGGTACGAGACGGTGGAGAGGCTTAGTAGCATTAAGAACTACAAGGATGGATTTACTCTCAATAAGAAACCATCAACCAGCATACATACATATGTATCACAGAAGAATTTAGGTTCAGCTTGTAAATTATGTGAGGAGGAACACGCGCTCAGAACATGTCCAAGATTTAAGGCCTTTACGGTACAACAGAGAGTAGATTTTGTATTTCAGAACAGATACTGTAACAATTGCTTGGCAGTATCACACGTAAAATCAAATTGTAAGAGAAGGCATACTTGTCTATACTGCAGAAAGCAACACCATACTCTTTTGCATATGAGACAAAATTCGCAGAACCCAACAACAGCTTCGGAGAATAATCAATATGATTCAAACCATCCCAATAAAGTGTCGCAGATCGAGTCTAAAAACCACATACAGGTTTCAAGGAATAATACTCAACGCGAATTCCCTAGCACATCGACGCAATTTCAGGCCAATTTTTCTACTAGTAATGAGAGTATCTTGTTACGTACGGCTCTCATTCAGATTGAGCATAGGGGTGAACTATTTACTGTAAGGGCACTGATTGATCCCGGGTCTCAACGAACATTTGTGTCAGAGAGACTTCGAAGTCGGTTACAGTTACCCAATCGGGGGTCGCACTTCGTCATTATTGGCATTGGGGGACAAAGGCAATCGGCTAGCAGAGAAGCAGAGTTTGTTTTGTATGCGAAGAGATATGACCTTAGATTTCCCATAAAAGCCATAGTATTACCCAAGGTGACAAAACATCTTCCAGCTCTTTCCTTTGAAATCCCTAGTTTGCCTGGGCTTGCAGAATTGGATCTGGCGGATCCCACTTTCAATAGGTCGTCCCAAATAGACCTCATACTAGGCAATGATTACGAACATTTCCTCAATATCGATGGGATTAAGAAGAACATTTGTGGCCTCACGTCAGCGTACAATACCATATTTGGGTGGGTTCTCAGTGGTTCCATGAAAACTCAAACAATTGACGCGTTTATGACGTCTGTTATTCCATCCGAAACAGTCGAACTGAATAGCCTGTTAAGGAAGTTTGGGAGCAGGAAGAAATTCCTGTAATTCGTCAAAAGTCCGCAGAGGAGGATATTTGTGAGCATTTTTATGCAAAAACAACACAACGTGGTAGCAACGGTAGATATGTCGTAAGACTACCATTCAAGGCTGAATATCCCGGAAAAGTTTTCCTGGGCTCATCGCGATTTACGGTCCTAGCACAATATTCGAGCATGGAAAGAAATCTATCCAAGGACCCTGACCTAAAGAAACAATATGAAGAAGTTCTCAGTGAGTATTTATCTTTGGGTCACATGGAAGAGACTTCATCAGATGAGATTGTGTCTCAAGGTAAATATAACTCATTTTATTTACCGCATCATGCAGTTGTTCGCCCGGAACACAAAACTTAAGGAAAACGAAGTCTAACTTCTCGCTCAATGAAGTTCTCTACACGGGCCCTACTCTTCAAAATGATTTAATATCTATAGTGCTTAATTGGAGGAGATACAAATATGTTTTTAATGGCAACATACAAAAAATGTATCGGCAGATCGGAGTCCACCCAGATGACAGACCATATCAGAGAATTTTATTCAGGCCAGAAACAGGGGGACCTACGAAGGATTATCAATTGAAATCGGTTACCTTCGGAGTAAACTGTGCTCCGTATTTAGCAATCCGAACACTTCTCCAGCTGGCATCTGACTCCGAAACAGCCTGGATAAAGGCAGCATCGATTTTGCGCACCGAAACTTATGTTGATGACATTCTCTCAGGAGGACATTCAATAGAAGAAGCTATCTCAGCTCAAACTCAGCTTATTGAAGTATTGAACTCAGCAGGGTTCCCCTTAAAAAAGATCACGGCAAATGATCCCCAATTACTCGCTCACGTAAAGAAAGAGGATCTATATGATTCAGACTTTCTTCGATTCTACAACACAAGTTCCACCAAAACGCTTGGTATCAGGTAGAATGCTATAACTGACTCATTCTCATATAGTTTTTCTCCAATAGATCCGACTATAAAGATCACAAAGCGACAGATTCTCTCCGCTGTAGCAAAGCTTTTTGATCCCGCTGGATGGTTAACCCCCATAGTAATACGGGCTAAAATTCTTATCCAACAACTATGGCTGGAAGGGCTAAGCTGGGATGAAGAGGTTTCTACCGAATTATTGCAGAAATGGAATGTGCTCGTGCAAGATCTTTCCCAGGTGGAACGGATTTCTATTCCTCGTTGGTTACAATACCGTCCCACAGATGTGATTCAAATTCATGGATTTGCCGACGCTTCCAAAGCAGCATACTGTGCAACATTATACATTCGGTGCCAGACTAATAATCACAATACCTTCACGAACTTAGTAGTTGCGAAAAGCAAGGTTGCTCCCATTCAAACCGTTTCTCTCCCATGGTTGGAGCTCAATGGCGCAGTATTGCTCGCAAGGTTAGTGAAATACACAATCCCGTCACTAAAGCTTGAAGGAGCAGCGGTAAACCTATGGACGGATTCCTCCATATTGTTGGGCTGGCTGTCAAAGCCGCCGTCAACATGGGAAACCTATGTCGCCAATAGGATTTCTCAAATTTATTGTATTGTACCAAATGCTACATGGAGACATGTTCCAACACACGACAACCCTGCGGACCTCGTAACGAGAGGTTGCAGTCCCCAAGATCTTGCGCAAAACGCCCTTTGGTGGTATGGACCATCATGGTTACATAAACCACAATCAGAGTGGCCAAAACGAAACCCACTTATTAAAACTGCTGAAACCACTTCAGAATATATATCCCTACAAACTCAAGTAGAAGTTAATGATTTATTAAATAACTTCTCATCGTATAGCAAGGGCCTACGCATTACGTGCTACATTTTTAGATTTTTCAATCGAGCTGCGAGGAATATTAGGCCCAATGGATTTCAAAACAACCAAAACACTCTAACACAGAAGGAAATTAGATTTGTAAAGTATAGATATATTATTCTAGCTCAAAAAGAATTTTATCCCGAAGAATACGATGCTTTATTAAACTCAAGACCACTGCCCAGCAAAAGTGTATTAAAATCTCTTAATCCATTTATTGATTCTAAATTTGTATTACGGGTCAATGGTAGATTATCACGATCGTCGCTTCCGTATAATGAACGATATCCAATAATACTACCAGGTAAATCAAGATTTTTCCAATTGTATCTGACGTATCTACACACATTCCTTTTACATGCTGATTATAGATTAATGTGTAGAATGGCAGACAGAATTTCATATTTTCAGACTTAAACCCAGGATAAGAAATATAACACATCATTGCAAGACGTGTACCATATATAGACAGCAACCAAGTCATCAGATAATGGCACCATTGCCACCAGATAGGTGCAACTTCTCCTTACCCTTCCACATCACAGGAATAGATTTCGCAGGTCCATTCGAGTTAAAAACGTCATCCCTACGAAAATCACCGTATATCAAAGGATACGCCAGTGTATTCGTCTGCTTCAGTACGAAAGCAATACACTTAGAGCCTTGCTCGGACCTATCATCGGCGGCTTTTGAGGCCGCCTTTGCTCGCTTCGTTGGTAGGTGAGGGCTCCCCAAAAGGGTAGCAACTGATAATGGAAAGAATTTCGTTGGTTCCAGCAGAAATCTCCAACGGGAGTTTGCCACCTTTGTAGACACCATTTCGCAGGATATAGCTGAGAAGTACATTACACAGGGCTTCGAGTGGAAATTTATACCACCCCATGCTCCCCACATGGGCGGTCTATGAAGAGCTTTAAATTTCATTTCAAAAGACTCGCCGGTGCTCAAAAATTTACCTTTGAAGAATTCGCCACAGTTTTAGCTCGAATCGAAGGTGTACTCAACTCGCGCCCTCTATCCGCACTATCAGAAAACCCAGAAGATCTACCAGCATTGACCCCGGGTCATTTTCTGCGAGGGGCACCCTTGCTAGCTTTTCCCGAACCCACATACGAAAATATGTCCCTCGTCAACAGGTGGGAAAAGCTAAAGGCACTACATCATCAATTTTCTATACGATGGAAGCACGAGTATTTAAAATCCCTCCAGAAACGCTATAAATGGAACAAGACTTACCCTAACCTTCAAGTTGGAAATCTAGTGGTAGTGATGGATGACCTACAGCCACCTCATGAGTGGCGATTGGGCAGAATAGAAAGAACATATCCCGGAGCTGATGGCAACAATCGCGTGGCGGATGTTCGCATATCGTCAGGGATTATAACGCGTCCAATAGCTAAATTATGTTTTCTACCCATTGAAAATGACAATTTGAATGACAAGCATTAGTATGATCCATGGTTTATTGGGCATCAGGGACCAAGAGTCATTATTTCTTAAAAAAAAAAAATGGGGAACCATTCACCTTATCTCTTAAATTAATTTATATCCTCATTTCATATTGAAGTCTAATTTCCATTACGTCTATACAAAGAAGAAAGATATATATATATATATATATACAGTGCACTCGCAGTAACGTGAACACCGTCTAACGTGAACACCGCCTAACGTGAACAAGCTTTAATTTACGTTGACTACTCTGTAACGTGAACAAACTCAGAATGCTCTATAACGTGAATCATTTTTTGTTCTGCATATGTTTTCTATGATTGCAAGCAACACTGAAATACATTAAATTCTATTTTTAAAGTTTAGGAAATCCCGTTATAAGGTTGAATGCAATATTTCAGCTATTAGAAAAGAAAAAAAAGCAGAAAAAGATAACGGATTTCTTTAGTGCATAAATGTAATGAGTAATTTTTTCGTGATCACGTTTTGTTTTGTAATGAATTTTTATTAATAACTAGAACTGCGCCCCGCGGTTTCATCCGCGTAAGTCTACATACCGTGCGAATATCGGGTTAAAAGTAGGCTATGTGTTGAGAGATATATTGTTTTTAGGTGGAAATATGTATTTGTATAGCCATTAATAATCACACCAATATTTATTACGATTTCACATTCACATTTAAATATAATATTTTATTAGGATGGATTTGGTGGTAATACAAAAGTTATAGGTAACTATTGCAATATACTCCTATAATCTATATTAAACGATTTTTTTCGTTCGTGCAGATTTTGTGCTTTAGAAACCCGTGATCAAGCCACGTAGAGCTGGCGGCGAGAAAAACACGGCGTGCCCAAATGTAAGCCTGCTACATTTAAGGTTTGACCCTGTGAATTGTTAATAGTCATAGAAAATTCAACTTTCAATTGAAACTGGTAAATTATTGGGTATGATTGGGATGCGTGGTACAAGAGCATTGTCTCCCTTGGCTTCTCCAGTTAAGTTAAAACCTTCACAATATGCCTTCCTAGTACATTATATATTTGCAACTTCAACGATATTTGCAGCGCACGCCAAAACATGTCGCTGATTGTAGAATTTGTTCCTACTTACTTGACACTTATTGTTATATGTTGGAGAATTCGCACAATATCTTTATAAATTATAGCCTATGTGTTATTCTGATGTATAAGCTAAATTATTATAAAGTTTCATTAAAATCCATTCAGTAGTTTTTGCGTGAAATAGGAACAAACATCCACACTCACAAACATTCGGCTTTATAATATTAGTAGGATTTTATTTTCATATTTTTAATAATGTACATCATAATAAAAGAATTTTGCATTCCAGAGCGTAAACACGTACACGACAATCGCTAACTTGAACAAATTCGCTAACATGAACTCCCTTGGTTTTAATTAGTTCACGTTACCGCGAGTGCACTGTATATATATATTTTAACAAACCTACTTATTATAATATACTAATTCACCAATTACCAATTCTTAGGCACAATCGAAGATCAGTCGTCACCCGAAAACCTAGAGACAAGGAACATCACCACAGTAAACGTTCTTACCAGGAAGCTGAAATTTATAGGTGCGGTCTATGCAAGGGTCATCACGCACTAAGATTCTGTTACCGGTTCCTAAAAATGTCCAGAGCAAAAAGGGAAGAGGTTGTAAACCAACACCGTTACTGCATAAACTGCCTCGCAAAAACCCATGATCTGCGTGGGTGTGTTTCAATGGATACGTGCAAAAGGTGTGATCAATTCCACCACACGCTGCTGCACCCGAAGCAACATCATTCTAGAAATGTTAAAGATACCCACACGGGCAAAGTGCACAAACGTCAATCTGCCCGCAAAACAGTACAGAAACCTAAACCTGTTTCAGGACAACAAGCAACTACAATCACCAATCCCACCACTTCATCAAAAGTAGTTGACCAAAGGGTTGTTGTAGAGGCCATCTGCTCCTTAGCGAAGCTGCTATGTTTCAAGAGTAAATAGTGCTTTTGTCTGAAGGCCGGCGGCATCTCCAAGTTCACTTGAACATAACATTCTATTTTTTAAGTCAATGAAGTATCCAGCCATGAAGATCGTAAGGAAAATATTTAAGTTGTTAACTCTAATAAGTAAGCCATTTTTTATTAAAATTCGGTTATAAAAACCGACGTTAGGTAAAAATGTATTCCTGACTTCACTTACCTGTTATCTTTCTCACGAGTCACATCGTTTTATGAATTGTAAAAAAAGAAATCGATTTAAAATTCTAATTTTTAACTAAATAAAACATTGTAATTTGAATGAGAAACGAACATCAGTTATCACTTTTCTTGCACCCAACATATCACTCAATCACGTTACTCAGTTATATGTACAATATTATTGTAAGTATACTACCATAATCTTTCTGAGAGATATTATTGCTGTGTACCCTAACTCTACTTACAGGAAGATTAAATTCCACAATTGGCAATATTATTCTGCCAAGTTTGAGCATAATTTTTTATATATTTTTAATTTTTTTATTTAATATAATTGTACAATAGTAAATATTTTACATAGAATTCATTTAACCTCTGCGACATTTTAGAGGCAAGTTGGCAAGTGCTTAAACTTGACGTACAATTATAATAATCTAATAATAAATACTATAATAATTACATTATTCTTACAATACTTGATAAAAGGAATATAATTATTTAAAAAAAGCGTTTCTATTGAATTATTCAAAAATTCTTTATATAAACTTTTGAATATTGACATATTTTCTACAGTTTTTAGTTGTGAAGGTAGCGTGGTGCAGGCAGGAAACAAAGGGGATTAACTTTGTTTACTCGTATATACATTTTAGTTTGTACCGGCGCTTATAAACGCCACTGGCCAAAAGGTTCTGCTGAAGCAGTTTTATGCCTTTTGTAAAGATAAGTAGATGAATGCTTAAAGAAATGAATAATGACGATGTTAAGGCTGTTTTGTGATTGATTTATTTCTAAAATATTCGTCCTTTCGGTATTTCCAATAAGTTTTCCAGTATTAACAGCAGGTGTAATATTTATTCTTAACAATTACAAAATTGAGTGTAGGTAGTTGTTGTATTTAATATTAACATCATAAAAAGGAGTGAAAGTGAAATAATTTAAACATTAGGGGTGTACATATAATTATAAGTAAGTGTATCTAATGTTGATTTCTTTTCTAAAAAAGAATGCTACATATTTTGCACTTTTCAATAAAAAATGACAATATTATGACATTTGGAAATAGTGAATTTATTACAAATAAATTTACCATCTCTTGCGAAAAATTATTATTATTTTAAAAATGCGCCCAATTGTAGTTTTTAGGGAAACAGTGATAAAATGTTACATGTTTTTCAGAAACGAAATCACAATTATATAATATACACTACAGTAGATTGTTATAAGGATTAACACCCATATAATCAATTCTTCTAATCTAATTTTTTCTAATCTACACCTTGGGATTCTTAAGTTTGAAGAGTTTCTTGCAAAAAATGAGCTTGTTTTGTTCCCCTATGTTGTGAAGACTTTTAAAAATAAACAAAAGGACCTGATACATGTATAAACCATTAATTGGCAAAATATTTACACATATATCTCTATATATATTTTTATATATATATATATATATATATATATATATATATATATATATATATATATATATATATATATATATATATATATATCCGTAGAAAACTGACTTATGAAATCAAGATGGCGTGCCCTTCGTTGTGGCATCTTGTCATGTTTTTGCTGAAATGCATACATTAACGGCTTGTGGTCTGTCAGAACGGTGAAATGTCTACCTTCGAGTATGTAACAAAAATGCCCGATGCTCTGGTAAATGGCCAGCAGTTCGCTATCATACGTGCTATACTTGACTTGCGCGTCAGATAACTTTTTCGAGTAGAAACCGAGTGGTTGCATGGCTTACGACACTTGCGTGCGTTTTCCCCAAACTTGCTGTGATACCATCACATATCACCAGCTGATATCGAAGAACGTCGACTACCTTTTGCATTTGAATACGTACGATTTCGAGAACGTGAGTGGCACAACCTTTAGATTTTTTCTTCTAAAAACGCAATACGAGTAGCCATTGAATTTTCGTTTACGGAGTTGGTCGATGTAGCGGCTGCTTTATGACGATAATCGCTTACCTCTAAAATTTTGTCCGCCAGCTTTGGCAACTCCGGCAATTCCGCCCCTGAGGCTTGCAATATTGCACGTGCCTGTTGTGGTAATCGTTGCAGCCAAAGAGAAGTCGTCGCTAACACTGTTCTTCGCAAGTCCGCTGAGGTCATTCAACAATTGAGTGGGTCGGCGATCCCCCAACTCGACATCCGACAACAGTCGCTGTATCTTTTTCTGTTCACTTTCGCAGAACCGGTCCACTATACACCTCTTAAAGTGGTTGTATTTTTCGGTGTTTGCAATACAGCGTCTGCTATTTGCGCCAGAATGTTGGATTCCGTGGCTGCTAATACGGTGTTGTATTTCGTATCGTCTGACAAAATGCCAGCTATGACAAATTGGGCCTCAATTTGAGCAAACCAAATTTCTGGGTGACCAGACCAAAAGGCTACCTTCATCGAAATCCTATTCACTAGTACATCAGGATTCGTTGCTGACGATTGTGTGGAATTTTCACTGACTCCTTCGTTTAACTTTTCATTTTTATTCACTGCCGCTCTCGTTGTGCGCCGTGTGATCACGTCGGGGTCACCAATTACTGCTACTGCGAAATGATACAATGTAATGCGATGCAACAATTTAATTACAAATTTTATTTCTTCAAACTACAAGATTTTTAACATATTTTATTTAATACAGAATGCAAAAGAAAAAACGTCTCGCCATGCGGTCGAAAAGATTAAGAAAGGAAGTTAGTTGCAGGTGCCTTTCTTGTTACCTTTTTTTAAGCTGCCAGAAAATGCAATAAAGTGCTGCCACTACAAAACTATCACACCGATTTTAATGAAATTTAGAACATAGATAGATCGGTTTCTATAAAGTTACATAGGCCGTGGCCATTTTCAAAACTAGGACTAGGAGGGAGTAATGGGGACAATTTCTGATTCTCAACTTCATTTTGGTGAAATTTAAAATATAGATACCCCTTCGTTAAGAAGGAGACATACGCCATAAATAAATACGTAGATTTCTAAAGGCCGAGACACATAGAATCCGTCATACGTTATACGTCGCCTTTTTCAATTGACATTAACGTACTGACGGAAAAGGCTGGCACAATGAGTACTTTGTTGACGGATATTAAATCATTTGTATGTACCCCATTTTATTTATTTATGTTAAATTTATATATTTTATAAAATTTTTTTTGTATATTATTTAATTTTTCCTGAACAAACAATACAAAAAATTTATTAAAACAATTTGAAAAGCTCATCGATTTCTGTCAAAGTATTCAACGTACGCCAAAAGTTAAAAGTTGGCCAACTTTCGTACTTTGCTTTGACGCAGAAGTACTGAATGTGACAACTCACATAAGAAAGCATGTATTTCAACTCAGCTGTCAGTTGAAAAAGGCGACGTATGACGGATTCTACGTGTGTCGGCCTGTCAATAAAAACATTACAACTCTCTTCACGTATACGTCCTGTATATTCAACAAACTTGAGAGAGGCAACTCAAAACCATCAGCGAGCGTAATGTTTGTATTTTAAAATCCGGTGGAATGTATTATTTTTGCACACACAAAAATTTTTTCTATTAAGTTAAATTTTTTTATATGTTTTAAGATATACTTATAAAAAATGTTCTACCAATACATTCGTAGACTTAGGTTAACGGGAAGTCGAAAGGAGAAGCTGTGCATATTCCGCGCATTTCCTTCACTCCCACCAACATGCCATTCAACTTCAAGCGATTGAAGTTCTCGATTCGCCTTACTTTTTCAATTACAATCAACAAGTCGCAGGGACAGTCACTACAGGTGTGCGTTTGTTGGACACCCAAAAAATTTATGTGTTCTTGCTGAAGGGAGTAAAACAAAGATATTATCTACACCGAAGCGGTTAAATAAAACGTTTATGTTTATGTATGTAATTGTAATTTTATGATATTATGTATATAAATACTGTTTCTTACAAATGTTTATTTTATTTCATGACGATGGGGGTAGCGAAGCACACCGGGTATATCTAGTAATACCTATAAGAATTCGAACTATTACATTAAAACCATTTTGTGGCCAGAAGGTGAGCATGATCGCGTTAATGAAGATATAAGTTTTCTTGAAGATTAGCAGTTTTAACTGTGTTTTTAATCGACTCCTTTCAGTATATTTTATTTAACTTTAAGTGTCATACGTACAAATATATATATGTACATACATATATACCTGAATTTTCGCAAGGAAAAAACAATGTGGTAGATCTCATTTTTTCAATACAATTATCCGTAATTATTAATTAAATTAATAACACTTAAACTTTTAACAATTATTGATACTGCTTTCTATTTAAACCATATTTAGCATTTTAGCGTATTTTGCGTACGATGACGGTGCATTTTGGATGTAAATAGTTGACAACACTGGTTAACGATGCAAAATAGTGATTATTAATTCATCCTTATAGTCGGATGTTTTAACAATGTTTTGTATATTTTTAATATAAAATAAAATTTTTTATTCTTTATATGCAAAATAATGTATATATGTACTACATAAAAATACGGCATTTTTTGTTAAGGGCTTGAGCCGATTATTTAAAAAACAGCTATTCTTTATTTGTGTTGATTGTATGTACATCGCTATACATTTTATTGTTATTACATTATGTGTGTTAATACTTTGAATAATATTTACTGTCATAGATGCTGCTTAAGGAACTCATAAGAAAGAAGGTAGGTAAAAGTCATTGAAAACAAAAATACGGACAACAACACCAACCATTCAAAGAAAATATCATAGGTGGAAGTGGTAGAAAGTTATGTACATCACATATACATATATGTATGTATATAAACAACCACATGATCATTTCCTTTTTCCAAATTTCTTAATATTTTTAGCTTCAACAGCTTATGTGTCGGGAGTCAACGCACAAAAACACAGCTCAAAAATCAGTGGATGGCTACCAAAATTGTATCTGTTCTGGTGATGTTCCACATCCACTGCTGCAAGAGAAAAGCCATAAAACTTTGCTTTATAAGTTCGCGCCCGATAATAAGCCGCTATTTGGTTTATACGTTCTAAATGAGAAATTACACATTGAATAAAATTTTCACATCGAAATAAATAATTTTACCGATTCTGTTCATTAAATTTACTGTATGCATTTTTAATATAAAAATACACAAAACTGAAATGCTCTCATTAAAAGTTTTCACTAAACATTTGTCAAAAAAATATATTTAAGAGCGCTTTAAAGTACATGAGTAGATACTTTAAATTATTTGATGTTAACATCGATTTACAACACATGTGTTAAGCTAACAATCGTTTTTGCGTTATACTTCACAAAAAAACAGACTCATAAATCAGATATCAATCAAGCCCACAGAGACATCTTTATGCATCGAAGGTATCGGCAATTAATCACGCAGAACAAATCAACTTAGACCTTAATTGCACTACAAATAGCTTCAGCACAAGGCTAGAAGCTTTCGTACTTCCCAACATTATTTCAATTCAACCTTCTGAAGAATTTAACTGCACATCCTGGCGAAATCCAGAAAATATTAAACTAGGTGATCCTGAGTTTAACAAACCCAACAACGTTGACGTTCTATTAGGCGCTGAGCATTGCCATGATCTAATAACTTCCGGTAAAATTAACTTATCACCGGAGCTACCATCCTTGATAAATACAAGGTGAGGTTGGGTTGTTAGTGGAAGACTAGGACAAGGCTCCATTTCGGCGGTATATGCAATAAATAGCAAGTGCAACCCAAACACAAACGAACTCATTGAGCGATCTTGGAAAATAGACGATTTCGAGGCAAACAGCACTATTACTGAGGAAGAAAGAAATAGTTTTCTCAAACTACTATAAGAAATTCTGAAGGTCGATTTATAGTACGGCTGCCATTTCGTGAAGATCCACCCTGAAGACACAAAATTTTGGGAATAACATGGAATCCTAAGGCAGACTTATTCTGACTTAAAGCATCTGTTCTCTCTACCACGTCATCCAAAATGCTAAGATATCAAAGGCAAGTCGGTCAATAAGCAAGATACTCACCCTTCAAGAACTCACTTCAGCAGCGACCATAATAACCAAATTTGTTCAGGCATCAGAATTCAAACTTGAGGTCAACACGTTAAAAAAGAAGCGTGAACTCGAAAAATCAAGTTCACTAAGTGGTTTATCTCCATTTCTGGACGAGATTGGTATTATAAGGGTCGGAGGAAGGTTGGAAACCTCTAGCCTCTCATACGACGCCAAACACCCAATACTTCTTCCATACAACGACCCGATCTCAAAGCTAATAATGAAGATGTTTCACATCGACAACCATCACTGCGGTCCACAAACGCAATTAGCCATCTCGAGGCAGCAGTTTTGGATAATCAACGGCAAATCGATAGCCAGAAACATCGTCCAAAGTTGCATCCAATGTACAAGGTCAAGACCTGATGCATCAAGTTATGGGAAATTTACCCGCCAGCAGAGTGACTCCAACAAGGTCATTCATGGTATCAGGTGTAGACTACTGTGGCCCACTATGTGATCACCACAAGTTGAGAGGCAAGAGGCACCACAAGGTGTACTTAGCGGTATTTATTTGTTTTTCAACCAGAGCAGTACACTTAGAGGTGGTGAGGGACCTTACCACAGAAGCATTTATTGGAGCTCTAAAGAGATTTATTGCCAGACCAACACAACACAAACTTCATAGGAGCACGTAATCAACTTAAGGAGTTCAATGAGGTTTTGTATCTCTGATCAATCACAGGGAGCAATCATAAGAGCTTGCAGCAACTGTGAGATCGAATTTAAGTTTATACCCCCGAGGGCACCTCATTTCCGCGAATTATGGGAGAAAGCAGTAAAATCCGCGAAACAATTGCTGGTTAGAAGTATAGCAAAAGCTTCACTTGCATATGAAGGGCTAGAAACTCTCATCGTTGAAATTGAGGCAATTCGGAACTCGCGTCCACTGACTCCACTGTCGAGTGATCCAAACGACTATGCAGCCTTTACTCCTGGTCATTTTTCTATCGAAGAACCACTTACAGCACAAATACACTCAAAAGCACCTAACCCTAACAACCAATCATTGTCGAAAAGATGGAAGCTTGTTTCCCAACTCAATCACGAGTTTGGAAGAGGAAAGAAAATGGAAAATATCTTCCGATAATAATGCGTGTTTTTTATAGAGTGATACAAGTTTAAACTATAATAAGACATAGTCATATATTTTTGATATCAATGAAACGGTCTTTATTGGATAGAAATTTTTTGACATTAATGTTTATATATGATTTTGGCCATGTTTCCTCGACGGCTGCCGCGTACAAGGCGCAATCTGTAGCACCAATTTTCAAGAACTAAAAAAATCGTCCATAAAGTGGAAGGACACAATCCCAGTTGCTGAGGACGGCGACGAATTGATTGATGAGGATTATCTTCAATGCTTTTCTGTACATAAGCTACAGCTTCTTTAGTGAGCACTGTTTGGCGTCTCACGCGCTGCACATTATCAGTAACAGTAAATGTGGTCTGAAAACGCTCTGTTGTTCTTCGAAGGACGATTATGTACGCCATAAAATGGAAGAAGCGCACGATGAGTTTGACGAATAGAATCATTATTTTGATTAAAAATTTCCACAATTTGCACGCGTTGCTCTGGTGTAAGTCGATCCATAATGAAATATCAAAGCAAACTAAATAAAAAGCAACTATCAGCTGTTAAATGGGTGGTCAAATAAAGCAGTGATCCCAACTCAAAAGTTGTTCATTCTATAAAAAACACTCTATACAAGGGAAAGAAAACTAGTCATAATAAGAGAGGATAATCTGGCTGTTATGCATTTGGCAGAACTCTTAAGACTTATGAGGGAACTGATGGCAAGGTTCGGGTAACAGATATACAAACAGCTTCAGGAATAAAATGAAGACCGATTCATACGTTAGCCCCGCTACTTCACGAGGACGAATTAGGAGAAAATAAAGTATCCAACTTCCCTTGCCAATCACCGGAAAATTAAGCATCCGACTCTAGTCTCCAATTGACATCTGACGAAGAAGATGTGTCCACCGATCAAAAGAGCAAAGACCAGCATCAACTCAATCCTTCTCACAATGATCATAGCGATTCTTCTCTTCCCGGTTGTCATAAGCGCTAACATTAAAATAACCATGATTATCTGATCCATGATTATATTTCGAAGGAATGGGAACCGTAAAAATCATTACGGCTGAATGGAAGCTTATGGTATACTATGACTTAGCACCATTTTTGTCCGAAATAAACGCATTTCAGTGGATAATCCATCCACCCTTCTGCAGTTATGTTCATCCACCAAACACTCATTAATATGCACATGTTGGTAAACAATTTTGTTCAAATTGAGGAATAGTTATTGGAGGAGAAGTCACTTTTCGTCAATAGCAGAATAAAAAGAGGTTCATTCAACATTGTAGGCAACGTGGCAAAGTCATTATTCGGTGTTCTGGACTCAGACTATGGAAATGAAATGTCAGACACCATTAAAAGATCCAAGGACGAAACAGGCTATATTTTCCAATTACTTAAAAACAAAACGCTTATCATTGATTCTACTATTAACATTATTAAGTAAGATGAGCTCAGTACAAGAATCAATTAAGGGGAATTGTTAAAAATATAAACGAACAAGCAAACGTAATAGCTAAAGAAGCTGAACAAATCATTCAGATACAACAAATGTCGCTGCTGGCCAATCAATTGACATTAACTGCCCTAAGCCTGCAATGAATAGCAAGGGAAATCATCTACGTATTAACCGACGCTCATCACGGAAAAATGAGTTCTATACTATTAGCTCTTCATCAACTTAGGAGTGAATTATATATTATAAAGGCACATATTCCAAGGCAACGCACGCTTCTTATCGAAGATGATAGCTTGATACAATTTTACAAGCTAACGAAGACTAAGGGACCAGTAAAATGGGGTGAAAGTTATCTTTGAAATAAGGTTGCCGCTTGTCGACCAACAATTTCTAGCACTCTTCAATGTAATTCCGGTTCCAACAATAGAAAATAATATCCTATTATCCATCAATCCAGAACAATCATTTCTGGCTGTTAATTTACACAGAGATGAACATATTCCTTTTGCAAGTAACGACGTCACTACTGTGCCATATCTAAAAACGATGAATACATATATATGTCAAAATAAGCAAGTTAAGATGCAATTGCCAATTCCTGTGAAATAAATATTCTCAACAACTGAAGCACAGCCAACTGAAAACTCATCCGAGTCCCCAACAACTCAACGTGGACACAATTAAAAAATCCTAATAAGTTGGCTTTTTTCTTCAACCACAGAAATAGAAATTTCAGCAGTACTGAAACTTTACAACACTTAATAAGAGGTACTGGCATAATGCAGTTAGACCTAACTTGCATGATTAAAAATAGCGCCATCACAGTTCAAGGCCACTTTAGTGCTTCAAACAACTTGAGTTTGAAACTCACCTCAATCAACTGAATGAGTTGCAAAAACAACTTAAGGACTCGAAAGTTACACGTCTACCAGAGCTAATCAAGTCCAATAGTCAACATCATCATACAGTAACCTATTCAGCACTTATAATTTCCCTGATCATTGCGGTAGCCATTACACTAATTAAATTATGGTCAAACCATAAAAGGAGAATACATCACAGCCCAAATCAACCAACACCGCGCCCGGTTCCATTACCCCGACCCATCACCGTTGACATCATAAGTACTCAATTCACATCTAGTGCCATCGATCAACGCCGAGGAGAATGTTGATAACCACATCAACATAGTACTTTTATTTTGACCTAATTTATTCCAAGTTCAATAACCATAAATAAGTGTTGTTGACAAAAATTATTATTCTTTTAATTTTATTTAAATGACCTAATTTCCGCTATAATTATAAGTTCAATAGCCACAATTAATTATTGTTAATAATGTAAAAATAAATTATTGTATCTTTTCGGTTAGCTATTGTACAAGCAAGTTATTTGAGACATTGTAGTATTGTGCAATAGCTGCAGTTAACTTAAATAATGTATATGAAATTTAGTATATAAGAAAGAACAAATAAATTATTAAGGTGTTTTATTCATTAAACCCATCAGAGTTCTGCAAGTTAAAGTGATTGAAGAACAACAAAGGCCAATAATATATCATTTCAGATTCATGTGTTTGAATTGAGTTATGTTACAGCCGCAAACAATACTACAGCCTTTAAATTAAAATCTACCAGGCCTTTCAGGTAAAAATGAAAATAATGCAATAGACTAAACTAAATACTAAAAGAAATACTGATACTTTTGGTGTTTAAAAAAAGCGCCTAATCTACCACAAAATCAGTAAAATTGGCAACACTGTCTTTATTCCAACAGACTCATTTTCTGCCGTATTTGCCGAATCTGATTATCTCTTCACCAACTGCACTATACAAAAATAAACAAAAAATAAAAATCGAAAACGATTGAAAAATACCCGATTTGTTGCTGTTCCTTGCAACAAAATAAAAATCAATATGACAACAAGTAAAAACGTTATATTCGACCGGGTCGAATCTTATATACCCTCCAAATATTTAGTAAGTAAATTTGAAATGTTTAACTTGGTGGGACAGAGTTCCTTTATATAATATCGTACGTCAACGCCCACTAAAGGGGGCGGGGTTCAAAAATATATAACATCATGTTTTCCACAGACGAACGTATGGGCATTGCTAGACCGTCTTAGACTTCATCACAATTCTCTTTGGAGGCTATAAAAACTGTATTTTGGCGGGGTCGCTCTGGCAAGGGCTGTGGGGGAAACATTTCACCTTTGTCATAAAACTCTAAAAATAAATGCTTGGGATAATTATATACAAAATTAAAATTTCTTTTTTTTTATAGGGTCATTTAGAAGGCAAAGGGGGAGAGGGGGTAGGGCAGAAACAGATACACATAAAACTGTAAAAATAAATGCTTGGGATGATGATACACAAAATAAAAAAAAATGTATATTTATTTTTAATAGGGTCATTTAGTGGGCAAAGGGGGAGGAGGGTTTAGGGCAGCAACAGGCAGTCATAAAACTCTAAAGATAAATGCTTGGGATGATCATATACAAAATTTAAAAAAAAAAATTTTTTTGATAGGGTCATTTAGGGGGCAAAGAAAGAGGTGGGGGGGGAGGTAGGGCAGAAATCGGCAGTCATAAAACTCTGAAGATAAATGCTTGGGATGATTATATACAAATTTACAAAATTTTTTTTTTGGTAGGGTCATTTAGGGTGAGAAGGGGAAGGAGGGGGTAGGGCAGAGTAGTACCAGGTTTCGTCTCAGCTTCGTCATTAAAGCTTAAAAGTGTTGTTTTTAAGGAATGTAGGCTTAAGTAAAACAATTTGTTAAATTTTTATGCTATTTTTGCCTATAATAACGCCCACTGAAGTGGGCGGGGTCAAAAAATATTTTTATTTTATTTAATGGCTCCTAGTTTAAGGCGTTGGACCATATTTGACATAAAAATATATCATTTGCTTAACAAAATAACCAAAAAACTTTAAAAATTATGTTGTTTTTTCTGGGTTGGTTTAGTTCTTCTTAGGGGAACTTTTTTCCCTCTTGCCCGCTTTACCTCATCTTCGAACTTCACCTGCTCTAAGCTTTAAAATATATTTATGCCTAATTTCAAGAGTCTAGCTCTTTTCGTTTGGACTGAATCGTGATTTCCACCGACGGACGGACGGACGGACATGCTCAGTTCGTCTTAGATTTCATCACTGATCAAGAATATATATACTTTATGGGGTCTGAGATGGATATTTCGATGCGTTACAAACGGAATGACAATGTAAATATACCCTCCAAATTCTTTTTTGGAGGGTATAAAAATAAAAATCAGTATAACGTAACCGAAAATAATTTCCGCAAACATACAAATGGACAGGAATGGCCAAATCGACTTCACCACCTTCATGTGACGAAATATTATAAAAATTGCAAACAGGCTAACAAACTTGTATGTATACCTATGTCCCTTCACATGTAAATTATACATACATACATATGTAGTCTGCTCTTAGAACAGAATTTTATCATACATACATAATTAGTATGTATGATGATTACACACGTAAGTATGTATGTATGTATAGTACATACGCACAATTTATGGTTTTTGTTTGTCCAAGCAAAGATTTTTATACCCTCCAAAAGAGAATTCTGCCCTATCTCCCCCCCCCCACCTCTTCCTTTGCCCCCTAAATGACCCTACCAAAAAAAATTTTTTTTTTTTAAATTTTGTATATAATCATCCCAAGCATGTATCTTTAGAGTTTTATGACTGCCTGTTGCTGCCCTACCCCCTCCTCCCCCTTTGCCCGCTAAATGACCCTATAAAAAAAAAATATATACATTTATTTTTTATTTTGTGTATAATCATCCCAAGCATTTATTTTTACAGTTTTATGTGTATCTGTTTCTGCCCTACCCCCTCTCCCCCTTTGCCCTCTAAATGACCCTCTAAAAAAAAGAAATTTTAATTTTGTATATAATTATCCCAAGCATTTATTTTTAGAGTTTTATGACAAAGATGAAATGTTTCCCCCACAGCCCTTGCCAGAGCGACCCCGCCAAAATACAGTTTTTATAGCCTCCAAAGAGAATTGTGATGAAGTCTAAGACGGTCTAGCAATGCCCATACGTTCGTCTGTGGGAAATATGATATTGTATATTTTTGAACCCCGCCCCCTTTAGTGGGCGTTGACGTACGATATTATATAAAGGAACTCTGTCCCACCAAGTTAAACATTTCAAATTCACTTACTAAATATTTGGAAGGTATTTAAGATTCGACCCGGTCGAATATAACGTTTTTACTTGTTTTTATTTCTTCTATTTATGGATGAATACAATGTGAATACTATGAAATCTGATGGTCAGCAGTGTCTCGAGCAGTTCTCAAAATTTTTAGATGGCATGAATGAAAGGGTTGATTAACATGTGTTGGCATAATAAAAGTAGTGCGAAAAAAACCAGTCAAAGCAAATGGAGAGTTATATACAAGCTCGTGCATTGATGCTTTTAGGCAGTTAAAATCAAAAGAACATATGAATGAGCAATAAAAGTGAATATGCAATTTCTTTGCTCTCTTTCAAACTTTATATAGTTTACAATCACCATCCACAATTTGCCGCAAAAGCCCCAGATTGTTGAATATAGATAACAATACTTCTGCAACAATCAATCAATATGTAGCTAATAAGATTGATGACGGATCCATATTAACTAAAAATTCTCCTCCACGAACAACTATGCCTAATGCCTTGGATAATGTAGGTAACATTATTCATGTCAACGATATGAATAATGATCGGAGGTACTCATCAACGGCCGTGCCTCTAAATACACAAAATAATGCTTAAAAATCTCTAATCCCTGGTCAATTAAGTAATTTGTATGCCTCAACTTCAGTCCTTTTAACCCCAATAGCGAGCTCGTATTATCGAAATTTAACTGATACATCAACAGCCCCAAGGGAGTTGCGTAAGATTCCCAAAAAAAACAATATTTGCTATACGTTTCGCATCGGATACAAAAGCTGAAGAAATGAAATGTTATATTCAAACAAAAATTGGAAAGTGTTCACCACAGGATATTCTCGTTTTTAAAATAAACTCTAGAAATAGAGCATCATTAAAAATAATTGTACCGGAAGTAATCTTTCAACAAATTGTTAATCAAGAGTTTTGGCCTAAGAATGGTTTAGTACGTGCATTCTTTTATAAAGATGATAATAATGCTCGCTTGCCTAATTTAGTGCACCCCAATCCAAAAAACTAATTTCTATTTTATACCAAAATGTCAGGGGTATTAATTCAAAATTATCATCGATTTACCGAAACAGCTTTGGATATGACAACGATATTATAGCATTCACTGAATCCTGGCTTAGTAGTAAAATTAATAATACCGAAATTATGTGTTCCAGATACCAAATTTTCAGAAAAAATAGAGAAAGTTGTCAAACAGCCAATAATATTGTAAAAAAATCGGGTGGGTGGTGGTGTTTTAATTGCTGTCTCAAGAAATTATACTGATGGATTTTTTACACATTGAGTTTATATGCGTATTAGTGAAAGTACGTAAACAGCTTATGTATATCAATTGCTTGTATATTCCTCCTAACTCACAATTTTCTATCTATGAGGATTACTTAAAAGCTATAAATGTTATTGCAGATAAAGTAAATTCAAGTGATCTCATACTTGTGCTGGGAGATTTTAATATGCCAAATGTGTCCTGGAAATCTTTATCTGATTGTAATCATTGAACACCTCTTCAATCTTCGGAACTATCACAATATTTCATTAACAGTTTACTGGAGTGCTGCCTTTTTCAAATCAACTGCATCACAAATACTTCTGATAAATTGTTAGACCTTTTATTTGTTAATAACCCGTCAGCCTTTTCGATCTCGCAAGTAGTAGTAATGTAGGGATACTACTCCAAGGTAATTTTGTAGGGATACTACTCCAATGTGCTGTAGTAGTAGTAATGTAGGGATACTACTCCAAGGTAATTTTATAGGGTCAATATGTTATATTTATTAACTGATTATCTGAGATATTAGAAAACTTTTGAAGCAGAAAACGTTTTTAAGAACTACTTAGGCGTAAACCTATAGTCTTTGGTACAGATATTTAAATTGTACCAAATTATTCGAGGTGGTATCACGATACCAACAAAGACGTAATGGTACAACAAAATTACAATTGTGTCACGTTTTCCATCCGTGCTCCAAGGTAATGTTTTCAATAGGAAAAAATTCTACACATGAGTGCAATTGAAATTCTCATTTGAGTAGTGTAAGATAAATTTAGAGTTTGAGAATTCAACAAAAAAATTGATAAATGAAATTCTCATTTGAGTAGTGTAAGATATATTTACTAAATTTTTAGTTATCTCTCTTCAAAGTTACTTGAAATTACATGAGAACGTTGCATATTATAAAAAACTCTTTAAATTAAATTAAAAATTTTTAGATCTATCAACAATTTGTTAACATCGCCCAAGGATTAAAATCCGAGTACACCAAAATTGATTATATTCCTTTAAATAAGCGACACAAAATTTTAAATTTTGAGTGGAAGGTTACACAATATGGATCAAAAGTCATAGCGTATTTAGACAACAATAAATGGTTTTATTTACCCCAAAGAATGGTTAAGTACTTAAACAGAGAGGACCCTTACTTAGCTAAAATTAATGACAAAATGTGGTCAATTGTTTACAAAGGACGACAATCACCAAATGGTTCGGTAATTTTCGATCTAAACTATAGCTAATTTTTTTAATTTCACAACATTTTGTAAATTGTATATCTTGCAATAAATGAATGTAGTAAAGTGACATTTAACTTAATTATATTTATTTTAGAAACGAGTTTGCTTGCATTTTATTTGTTTTAAATATGCAGCATTATTTGCTATATAAAGACAAACTCTTAATAAAGAAAAACTTGCTTATTCATGCTTTTTTAAGAAAAAGGATTATTAAAAAAGGGATATGGAAAATTCCAAGGACACTGAAATCTTTTTACTTCAATGTTTAAATGTAGTTTATGAGGTCATAAATATTAAATTGTGTGTATGCTAGGAGGGTGGTTTTTTGTTCAAACTATTAAGGAAGAAGGACATGCGTATGCCTATTTTCAAAAGACATGCGTATTTCTGTTTCCACGATATGCCTGTTTTCATTTATGGTTGATCGCATTTATATTTGATAGGTAAATCTACTTTCTACTTCAAGCTTTAAATGCAATTTATGATGTCGTAAATGTGCGTTGGAAAGGTGGGTATTTCTTTCTTAAGA
The DNA here is from genome assembly GCA_951800035.1 of Linnaemya tessellans. Taxonomy (NCBI): domain Eukaryota; kingdom Metazoa; phylum Arthropoda; class Insecta; order Diptera; family Tachinidae; genus Linnaemya; species Linnaemya tessellans. The sequence continues at coordinate 39,330,282 of OX637534.1, read as the reverse complement.
AAAAATGAAACCTTTTATCGCAAACTATTAAAAAAGAAAGAAAAAACATGCGTGTTTCAGTTTTCATATGTATGTAGTGATGTCTCTAGTAAAAAGTATAAAACCAGCAATTTTTGTTTACAAATTTTAGTTCTGCAAAATTATCACAAGAGAAAAGAGTTTTCAAAATGACAAAAAAAATTATAAATATATACGAGTATATATACATTATATATTTTTCTTAAAAAAATATTTCAAAAATCGTGTGTTATATACATATATACGTTATTTTATAATACAAAATTTATTTTAAATAATGGAAAACCAATTGTACAAGTGTGTTGAATGTGGAAAGTGTTTCAGCAAAAAGAAGCATTTATTTGAGCATGAAAAAACTCATGTGGGTTCTTCAAGGTATTTGAAAGATCTACCTCAAGGTAATGTAAAAACAATACAAAGTGCGTTTAGGACGAGGATTCAAACTTTGGTAATTGAAAATAGAGATGAAGGATGTCTCTTTCCTGAAGAATTTTTAAATAAAGCATCGAAAGACTTAAAACCTAAAATTAATTTTTAGCTTCATCAATATAATGACATGAAAATTAATATTGAGCTACATGGACTATATGCAAAACTAAGAGAAGACATACAAGACACTCCATTAGAGGTGAAGATTTTCCAACCAAAAATGCAAGCTATTTTTAATGACTAAGATTTTAATGAAGTTTTCCCTTTAAAAATAAAAACAATAATGAAAAAAATGGAGGAATCCCAGGAAAGAGACAGTGGATGGACTTTAGTGCAAATCATAAAATTGGAAACCATTAAAGGGTTCTTCATTTATTCCATTGCCTCAGAAGCTAAGCTGAAGAAAACCATGTATAAACAGTGATGAATTTTGTTTTAAGTGGTCCGTTGTCTCTGCTATATTTAATTTAAATACCCATGCCGAACGCGTGTCATCGTAACAGGTGTTACGTTACCTTTACTCTGGGGGCTGTGTTTTGCACCTTGCTAGCTACTGCGGTTCTCCTGGGCGTAGTTCTCAACCCTAATGTTGCCCTCGGCACGTTCCAGCTAAAAAAAAATCTTCTGTACTCACATATATTATTCTGTTACCATTATTGAACCATCATTATAGGAAGGCAGATGTTGACCTCCGATTGCCCTTACCCTTCCATGGTCGCAATCTATCCAGAGCGAAATTTTGCGAGCCCCTTTATCCTTCCCTACATCACCACCCTTAACACTCCCTTTTAATTAATTCAGCCAGACATATTCATTCTGTCCTTATTTTTACAACTTTTATTACATCTATTCCGTTTTAAATGACTTATTCTAATACCTATCTTCTATACTAAACATATATATATATATATAAATATTGACATTAAAATAACCAATAACTAAAATAATACATTCCTCAGATTAAGTAAATAAAAAACTTTTTTTTATAAATTCTAGATAATCACTAATTGGAGACAAAAAAATTTATAATGTCTTTCATCAGGAACTAATTTTAACGCATAAAACAAAAGGTCGGACTAATCTAATAAGCCTTTCATCAATCCGGCTTCCGCGTATAAAACCCCAACTATAAAATTTCACTATCCCTGAAAGAGCTCTCTAAAGGATATGCTAAATGTTAAACACAACAATTCAATAAAAATTTTACTTTAAATTAAGTCACTGGCACGACCCTTTTGTTTGTTCTTTGTCCCCCTTTTTTTCTTTTTGACAAAAAACACTATGAACATTAACACACAATCATAAAATCACTCTTGTTACTTAAACTAAATATTGCTATTTCCTATATATGCATTTTAATTTTAATATCGGGATTCATCCACTTCAGATTATATTATTATTAGGGGTTGCAGATTTTCTTTGTAATTTCCGCACTTGATTTTAACTTAAAATCTTCTTTTAAAGTTTTTTTTTTTCTTTATTTAACAAATATTTGGTTAGGCTTGATTGCGTCTCTATACTTGCGCTGCCTTTTTGCCAATGTCGCTATATTAAAAATGTCCACGGGATCTATAGCAGAAAATATCTCAAATTCCAGGAATTCCTACCAACACTTTTGTCAAGAAAACTAGCGGCCTCTCAATTTTCTATGGCAGAACACCAACAATCGCCTGTGTTCACCGTTTGTTTTCCATTTTGACCTGGACTTCCTGGAACGGATTTTTCATCCATCCTTGTCTCCTTTCCCGCAAACATCTGGCCAGATTTCACTTTCCTACACCTAAATACAACCCTAAGTGGAAAGTAATACGTTCCACTTACCAGATGATTCTCCAGCTGACACGTCATTCACATTTCATTTCCTTTTGACTTTTATTACTCTGGACGTGCAAGCTCTTAACTTCCTAATATTTATTTAATCCATTTAAACCAGACTACAAATTTTTATTTACAAAACTACGCTAATGCATGTGCATAAATAATTGGTCTGTGGTGTTGTCTATGACTTTCCCCCGCAACAAATGAAACTCCGGGGTCGAATCCACAAACATCGACAACGGTGTGCGGTCTGCAGCTTTCCTACTTAACGCGGGGAACTCCTACACCCTGATTCACAGCCGGGCCGTATACCTGTAGCTACTCTTAGTTCGCATCGAGGATACCACTACTAAATCTCTTGCCTCAATATAATACTGCGTTGGTATGTACACACATTAAATTCCATTTCTCTAAGGCGTTTTGTTACCTTGACTTTCCCCTAACTAGATTCTCTGGATACATGAACTCCCCATCCTGCTTTTCTTACTCCTAGTCTTTGGACTACGCCCACCAGTTCTAGGAACACCTATCGCCTACTGATGTCTTTTCTGGTGAAAGGACTAGTGGCTCCCCATTGTTCTAGGATCCTTGTCATGTAATTGGTCCCCGACCAACTGTAGCACTTTTCGCGCAAACTAAAACGAATGCTTCTGTTTCTTTGAAGCTGTGTCTCACACAATAATCATGTTTTATTTATGTATATGTTTTCTTTTATTAATTTCCCTATACTTAATTCTAATCTTCTATTTATTTTTTCTTTTTTTTCAGAATCCTATATCTCATGGAAAATGTTTCTACTCTTTTCCCCGCCCTCTTGTGCGAGTTTTCCTGTCTTCTGGGTCAGGTCTTCGCCCACCTTCTATGTGAAGGCTTCTGAGACCTCTTAGTCCCTACCGTACCTGACGGGAAGTAACTGGCGTCCTTGATAAAAAGTCAATTTACTTTGTTCATCCTTTCTTTTTTTTTTTAGGTTGCTCTATTGCAGCTGTTGTCTTTTAATAAGGCTTTCTGTATTACCTTACGATGACATAGAGGACTTCACAATCTAGACTAGATATCACAGATGGTTACTTAACTACGTGGAATCTAAAATTCTTCAGGTACTTTTTGTCTTATTAACTATATCACAGGTACTTGTTTCTACCCCAGATCTCGACGGTTTTGCCTTATTAGGATTAGTTAGCCTACTTTGAAGATATATCAGAGACTGAATAATCACAATATTGCATTTCCGGCTAAATCCGGATGTCCTTGGCGTGATATACCCCAAGAGCTTTTCCTTGCAATGTTTCTAGTTCGTACATATTATTTCCAACGGGCTTTACTACTCTACATTTTAGAAACTTGCGACTAAATTTTGCATTTACGTTTTTCCCAAAGTTGCTTAAAGCTGTATTTCCCCGATAGACCTCTTGTCCCGGTAACATTCTTATCTTTCTAGCTCCCTTGTTGTATCGCTCTGCACTTCTTTCGTATGCTTTTTTCATATTTTCCTTAATTTGATCGCGCATTATGTCAATTTTATCCTTTTGGTCTAAATTTAGAATTTCGTGGTCTGAAAGTGATTGTAATTTCCTTCCCAGTCAGTAATCCGCGCCATTTGTATACATGTGGTACCCAAATAATGCAAAGAACGGCGAGACACCGGTGGCTGCATGCACAGATGTTCTTAACGCACACTCGATTTCTGATATGTACAAATCCCAGTCTCGATGATCTTTATCAAGATAGGCTCTTATCGCTGCCGGCACAGACTGATTTACCCTTTCGCTTGCGTTGCTTTGCGGGGAGTACACTGCGGTTTTGATGTGTTGAATATGGTAAGATTTGACCAAATTTTCGAAACTTTTAGAGATAAATTGACTTCCATTATCACTGTGAATAACCTCGGGGACGCCAAATTTGTGGAATATTTCACTAACCAGGAAATTAATCACATTATTAGCTGTAGCCTCTCTCATAGTTTTCAAAAACGTGAATTTTGTAAAATGATCTAAAACTATAAAAATATAACTGTTTCCTTTCTTTTATCGTGGATATTTACCCATAAAATCAATGTAAAGCTTTTGGAATGGCCTTTCTGTTACTACTTGTTTGCCTATTTCTGATCTCATACTTACATTGCAGGCTTTTGTTTCCTTACAAGTTTGGCAAGATGCAATAAAACCTTTTACTTGTACAGCCATTTTAGGCCAATAAAAAAATCGTTTGAGACTTTCCAACGTTTTTGTTATACCCCCATGTGCTGTTGTGGGCGTCGCGTGAGCACTTTCTATCACCGGTTGAGTAATATTGGCAGGAATCCACAGTTTCCACGGGCTTTCTCCACTCACCTGGTCAAAACTAGTTTTCTTGTAAATATACCCGTTCTCAACTTTTAAATCTGGTAGAATACCTGCGTTCCTTTTAATGTTTTCTACGAGCCTTAAATACTCGTCGCTCTCAAACTCTGTTGTATCAAATCCTAAAATTTCGGTTATATTTATTTCGTTCACGGATTGGAGTCTTGACAACATATCTGCAACCATATTGTCCGCGCCTTTTCTATGCTGTATTTCAAAATCGAATGCCTGTAATTGTAAGGACCACCTTGCCAATCTGCCTGTAAGGTCTTTTAGTGACATCAGCCATTTTAAGCTAGCGTGATCGGTTACGATTGTGAATGGCATCATTTCTACGTATTGTCTAAATTTCTTTACGGCCATTACCGCAGCTAAGCACTCCTTTTCTGTGACTGTATAATTTCTTTGACATGTCGTTAATTTCTGCGAATAAAATGCAATAGGATGCTCGTGATTGTCTTCGCTCATTTGATACAAAACAGCTCCGATTCCATAGTCACATGCATCGCATTGTATGTAGAATCTTTTAGAGAAATCGGCGTGTCGAAGGACCGGTGCTGATGTCAACGCCTTTTTCAGGGTTTCAAACGCGTTTACTGCCTGTGTGGTCATCTCGAATTTTGTAGCCTTCTTTAATGTGTCTGATAGTGGTGCTGCTATTACGGCAAAATTTCTGATGAATCGCCTGTACCATCCGGCGGTTCCTAAAAAGCTGCGCACTTCTCTCACCGACTTTGGAACACGTATTTCTCGGATTGCGTTTACCTTGTCCGGATCTGTTTTTAACATACCACCCCCTACCACATACCCTAGATACTTCAAACGCTGAAAACAAAATTGTGATTTCTTCAACCCGATTGTCAAATTCGCCTCTCTTAAACATTTGGCCACTTCTTCTAATAAGTTCAGGTGTTTTTCAAAATCATTCGATATTATTAATAAGTCATCTAGATACGTGAATACGTTATCTTTTAGATGTTGCGGAATGACTTTATCCATTAAACGACATAAGCGCTGTGCCGCGTTGCATAAACCAAATGGCATGACTCGGAACTGATACAGCGGTCTTCCGGCGACAGTAAACGCTGTGTATTTTCTGCTCTCAGGTTCCAACTCTATCTGCCAAAACGCGAATTTTAAATCGACACTGCTGATGTAGTATGTTTCGTCGATCCTGCTTAAAATCCCATTAATATTCTGCAGCGGATAGGCATCTTTGACTGTTAATCTGTTTAACTTTCTGGCATCCAGACAAAATCTATTTTTATCCGGTTTCCTAACAATCGTAGTTCTATTGCTCCAGGCACTGTCACTAACTTCGATCACGTTTAACTCTAACATCTTATCTATTTCTTCATATGTAATTTTTTGTACTGCCGGTGAGATCGGGTAATGCCTGTCTTTTATTGGCTCCGCGCCGTCTATTAATGTTATTTTGTGCTTTTCTAAACTTGTTTTACCGAGACCTTTACTTTCGTAAGTATCAAAGCTTTCTATCACTCTCTGTAAACTTTCTTTTTGCAATTTATTTAGATTATGTGGCTCTAGTTTATATTCGGTTTCTTTATCTACCCACTCCTCAACAACCTTTTCCAATTTTATTTCTTCTATTCCTATTACTTCTGGGGCTAAATTAAACATACGCCAAAAATCTATTCCTAAATATAAATTCTGTTCTAGATCAGGACATAGGTACAAAATAATGTTTTTCTTTTGACCTTTGTATTGGATAGATGTGTTTATTTTACCCAATATTCTATAGTGTTGACCACTGGCAGTCTTCACTTGGGAGAATATGGGTAATATTGCCAAATTTACTTCCTCTCCAAACTCTCTACATTCTTTTCCTAACAGGCTTACGGATGCTCCGCTGTCCAACAATCCTGACATCTTTCTGCCCTCCACTTCGACATCCACAAAAACTCTATTATCGGTGTTTGTCTTATGGACGTCCACATTTTTTTATTGATTCTATTAGACGTTTTTTTGTGTACCGTTTCTGTTTGTATATTTCCCTAATTTTTGCAATTCTTTTTGATGGTGATTTCTTGGGGCTACTGGTGCTAAATATTCTGGCTCGGATTTGTGCATATTGTTTCTCTCTAGTTTCTAAAGGCATATAGTGTCTTAATTTACTGAGGTTGGCTTCCGGATTCCCTATCGCTATATTCTCTGAATCCTTGGCTGTACTTCTACTTATTGGTTTTGTAGGTTGAGGATTTTCGTTTGACGTAGGCCCCCATTCACTCCTACGTCTCTCCTCGAGTTTCCCTTTTGGCAGTCTGGACATCGAGGCGCTATTACATTGGGTTTACCACAGCGAAAACAAAACAGGTTTCTCTCGAGTGAGTTACAATCTCTAAATCCATGACCCTGTGACTGGCAATTCCAACATACTAATGGCTCTCTCTGCTGACACGTTTTTATTGCTGCTACCTCTTCAAATTGGTTTTCTAAGACGCCATCATTTTCGACAACAATTTCATTTACCGATCTGACTAGACGTTGCGGTGGCAAGTTACCCCGTTGATCTCTTCTCGGGAAATTCTTCTCAGCCTCCAAACATTCACTCCGTAATTGCTCTACGGACGACACCTGCATGGGATATACTATCCTGGCCACATTTTCTTTTATATTTCTTTTTAGAATTTTTATCATGTCTGATTCCGTGATTGGCTGCAATAATCTTGAGCGAAGTTTGCACATACCATGGAAGTATACATCTAATGACTCGTTTGGTAATTGTTTACGTTCAACCAGATCTCTCATTATTTTAAAATTTGACGTATTCGTTCGAGATTGGTGTGTAAGCTCGAATTTCAGGGTTGGCCAATTCATGACTCCATGTGTCCGAATCAGTAACCAATACCAATCTTTTGCTGGGCCGACAACTAACAAGTGGAAATCTCTCAGAATTTCTTCCCAACTTATACCATAATGGGCCTGCAGATGCTCTATTCTAAAAATGAAGTCTTCCACGCTTACGTGATTATTATTTCCGTCATATAAAATTCCCCATTTGTCCACATGTATACTAATTTTTGCTTGTCCACTAGGATTACTGGCGACTGACGGCATGCTGGATGGAGCCCTATCCTCAGTTGAACCGTTTTGCGCGAGCGTTAACCTGTTCGGTAAATTTTCGGCAGGGTGATGTGCGTTGTTACTGCTGCCCCAGTGCCTACCGCCGTTCACATTTCTTAATGTAGGCAGTTCTGCGGATTCTCGATTTCTAGATCCTGCTGTCGACAGTTCTTTAACCCAGTTAGTCAACTCTCCTATTGATTTCCTAATGTCACTGACTTCGCTCCGAACCATTGATTTCACTTTATCTTCTAATGCTCTTTGCCCTATCAATGTTTCTTTCGCAACTACTTCTCTTACTTCTGGGTTAATACTTTTACTTGCAGACGTGTCCCCATTTGGATCTGTTCCCTTCCTAACTGCACCAGTACTACTCGACAATGGCTGGCTGGGATTTCGATTTATTGAACCCGATAAATCGATAAAGTTATCGCCTCCAATAGTTGCCATATTGGACAGGTGTGTACTAAATCTTCTCGCTTTTGGATTGTTTTCTACGGTAAAACTAAAATTTGCTTGTTGCCTTCTACGCTTTCTGTTTCTAATTTTATGAGGAGTCTCTTTGCTCATTACTTGTATGCCCTGTTCTTAACATTGGTTTCTTATAGACCAACCCTACCAACGACTTACTTCTCTCTGACCTATCGCACAGCAACTCTCAGCTTTTGGATTACACCTTTTTCCAGTAACGAATAAATATGTATTAACTTACAATAAGATTTTCGGTATTATAATTTATATAAAAAAAAGGATTCTTAACCTACTTATGCGCTTGAACGGACTACCTTAACCGCTCACACTTTACAACAAAACTTATATGTACTATGTACGTATTCGAAACGGAATAACTCCAACAGAATTATAATTCATTGATATCCTCACAACTAACCTTGACTTGTTTATTTTAGCTACCAATCCTAATGGTGGAACTGGTGTATCTATTCGATATTCTATTAAAATTTTGATCTATGGGAGTGATTATTATGGTGGCGACGCGACGGTAATATTTTATTTAATCCTTCTGTTTGTCAGAAGCTATAATGTGGTTCATATTCAAATGTTACTTCTAATTGCTGAATTTTATTATCGGATTGGATGTGCTCTCATTAAATGAAATTATAATTAGAAGCCAGTACGTACCTTTTCTTGACACAACGGTCCTCAAGTTCATACTTGAGCGGCTGTCAAACTCTGTACCACTGCTCCACACTCAATCTTTCATCGGAAACTACTTGTTAATTATGAAACGATGGAGAAGAATGTTTAGAAGGACAACTAGTCGCTTACTAATACCTTTTCTTCTTCCTTCGTAGAATTTTAGCGCTTTCCTATGATATTATGATCTTGCTAGGTTTTGGATGTACTACTGTTTTCTCGAAACTATTCCAAGACCGGTTACAACCTCACCTGCTAAATCATACTATTCACAGGACATTTGCGTTGGGCTATTACATAAATCTAGTATTCTTTTTCTTAGTGCTTCGACTTTCTACACTACCTACTTTTCGATTGGGCGCCATTTTAACTGTTACGTTACCTTTACTCTGGGGGCTGTGTTTTGCACCTTGCTAGCTACTGCGGTTCTCCTGGGCGTAGTTCTCAACCCTAATGTTGCCCTCGGCACGTTCCAGCTAAAAAAAATCTTCTGTACTCACATATATTATTCTGTTACCATTATTGAACCATCATTATAGGAAGGCAGATGTTGACCTCCGATTGCCCTTACCCTTCCATGGTCGCAATCTATCCAGAGCGAAATTTTGCGAGCCCCTTTATCCTTCCCTACATCACCACCCTTAACACTCCCTTTTAATTAATTCAGCCAGACATATTCATTCTGTCCTTATTTTTACAACTTTTATTACATCTATTCCGTTTTAAATGACTTATTCTAATACCTATCTTCTATACTAAACATATATATATATATATATATATATATATATATATATAAATATTGACATTAAAATAACCAATAACTAAAATAATACATTCCTCAGATTAAGTAAATAAAAAACTTTTTTTTATAAATTCTAGATAATCACTAATTGGAGACAAAAAAATTTATAATGTCTTTCATCAGGAACTAATTTTAACGCATAAAACAAAAGGTCGGACTAATCTAATAAGCCTTTCATCAATCCGGCTTCCGCGTATAAAACCCTAACTACAAAATTTCACTATCCCTGAAAGAGCTCTCTAAAGGATATGCTAAATGTTAAACACAACAATTCAATAAAAATTTTACTTTAAATTAAGTCACTGGCACGACCCTTTTGTTTGTTCTTTGTCCCCCTTTTTTTCTTTTTGACAAAAAACACTATGAACATTAACACACAATCATAAAATCACTCTTGTTACTTAAACTAAATATTGCTATTTCCTATATATGCATTTAAATTTTAATATCGGGATTCATCCACTTCAGATTATATTATTATTAGGGGTTGCAGATTTTCTTTGTAATTTCCGCACTTGATTTTAACTTAAAATCTTCTTTTAAAGTTTTTTTTTTCTTTATTTAACAAATATTTGGTTAGGCTTGATTGCGTCTCTATACTTGCGCTGCCTTTTTGCCAATGTCGCTATATTAAAAATGTCCACGGGATCTATAGCTGAAAATATCTCAAATTCCAGGAATTCCTACCAACACTTTTGTCAAGAAAACTAGCGGCCTCTCAATTTTCTATGACAGAACACCAACAATCGCCTGTGTTCACCGTTTGTTTTCCATTTTGACCTGGACTTCCTGGAACGGATTTTTCATCCATCCTTGTCTCCTTTCCCGCAAACATCTGGCCAGATTTCACTTTCCTACACCTAAATACAACCCAAGTGGAAAGTAATACGTTCCACTTACCAGATGATTCTGCAGCTGACACGTCATTCACATTTCATTTCCTTTTGACTTTTATTACTCTGGACGTGCAAGCTCTTAACTTCCTAATATTTATTTAATCCATTTAAACCAGACTACAAATTTTTATTTACAAAACTACGCTAATGCATGTGCATAAATAATTGGTCTGTGGTGTTGTCTATGACTTTCCCCCGCAACACAGGTCAACATAATTTCAGCAGAAATATATACAAGAGGGAGAATGTTAAACTTTACTGGTCTGTGCTTCCCGATGCAAATAAAAGATATTGAAGTCTTTGAACAACTAAATGATTGGATTAGCATAAATGTTTTCGGATATGATGAGGAAAAAACATTATCATTGGACCTTATCACAAAACAAAGGAAGTTAAAGATCTTCATATAAATCTACTTATTATTCAAAAGGAAGTAAACTCTAAAACTATCTCATATTATGTTCGGATAAAAAATATGTCCAGGTAGTATAAAATTAAATTTATATCGTCACAGTAACTTACTATCTTTGAATGTTTTTATATGGATTAATACAAGCAAGCAAATTTAAAGGAAAGAATTTCTTGTGTGACTATTGCTTACAATATTTCACAAAAGAAGACACACTGAAGAAACACTCACCAGAATGCGGAAAACGGGTTGTGTATCTCCCTAATCAAGATAAGTTACTTTTAGAATTTAGAAATCATAAAAACATGATGGATGTGCCATTTGTTATCTATGCTGATTCTGAGTGTATATTTCAAAGTATTGAAACATGCATTCCGAATCCATATAAATCATCAACAACGTTGATAAACAAACATCTGCTTTATGCTTTCTCATACTATTTAAAATGTAGTTTTGATAAAAATTTAGACAAGTTTAAGGGGTTAGATTCTCCCAAAAAAATTTATATCCGAATTAGTTAAAGATGAAATAGAATATTCCAAATTTTTAAAAGAAACCAACGAAATGCATCCATTGACTGTAGACGAAGAATTAAGTTATATAAATTCAAATATTTGTCACATTTGTTCAAATTTTATCGTTGATGAAGTTAAAGTAAAAGACTATTATCATTTAAGTGGGAAATATAGAGGACCAGCGTAAAGGTCATGTAATTTAAATTTCAAAGCTATACCACAATTTTTCCCGGTTATATTTCATAATCTTTCTTCTTATGACTCTCATTTGTTTATAAAGGAATTTAATCATATTAATAATAGTCCAATAAACATCATCCCTCTAAATAAAGAGTTGTACATATCCACTTCAAAAACCATCATTATAGATAATGTCAATATCGAAATAATATTTTTAGACTCATATAGATTTATGCAATCAAGCTTAGATTCATTAGCAAATAATCTATCCAGAAGCAATTTTACTATATTAAAATCAATTTTCGAAGATGAAAAACAGTTTTCTTTGTTAATGAGAAAAGGAGTTTTTCCATATACAATAATTATTTGAATTCTTTTGATAAGCTTAAAGAATGCAATTTGCCCAGCAGGGATAAGTTTTTCAATATATTAACTGAGACAGAATGTTCGCCAAATGATTATAATCATGCAAAAGAAGTATGGAATATCTTCAACTGTGAAACATTAGACGACTACCTAATGCTTTATCTCACAACTGATGTTTTGCTTTTAACAGACGTATTTCAAAATTTCAGATTGCTATGCAAAAATATATGTAAGTTAGATCCTTGTCATTATTATACAGCGCCTGGTCTTTCATGGGATGCAATGCTGAAGATGACAAAAATAAAATTAGAACTTTTGAAGGATATTGACATGATTACATTCATCCAGAAGGGAATAAGAGGATGAATCGTTCAATGTTCTAAAAGACATTCAAAGGCCAACAACAAATATATGTCAGACTTTAACGATAAACTTCCATCTAAACATTTAATGTATTTAGATGCAAATAATTTATATGGATGGGCTATGTCGCAATATTTACCAGAAGGTGGATTCGAATGGGTTAACAACGTTGAAAATTTCTCCTTACATTCCATTCCTGATGATTCAACTACTGGATATATTCTAAAAGTAGATTTAATATATCTGCCAAAAGGTCATGATCAGCACAACTTCTTACCATTTTGTTGCGAAAACAAAGTACCCCCAATGAGCAAAGATTCAAAACTTATTCTCGATTTGAACAATAAAAGTAAATATGTTATATATTATAGCACATGGTTTGAAGTTAGACAAAATACATAGAATATTACAATTTAAGCAGTCCGATTGGTTAAAAAGTTATATATCTCTCAATACTTTTCATAGAACGAAAGCAAAAAATAATTTTGAGAATAATTTGTTTAAGTTATTAAATAACGCTAAATATGGGAAAACTATGGAGAATGTTAATAAAAGAAAAAATATAAAAATTGCGAACTCTTGGGAAAATGTTGGTAAACGACTAGGAGCTCGGTCACTAATTGCGAAACCTGAATTTAATTCTCTAAGCATTTTCGATGAAAATATGATTGCTATCGAATTAAATAAAACGCATTCTTTATATAATAAACCAATATATCTAGGATTTTGTGTTTTAGAACTATCAAAGTGGAAAATGAATAATTTTCATTATGATTACATGCTTCCAAAATATGGCTCTAGGGTAGAACTTAATCATATGGATACAGACTCCTTTATTTACACAATCTGTACCGATGATTTTTATAGAGATATTCACAATGACATAGACGATAGATTTGATACATATGATTATGACACAAAGAACATATTTAATATTCCAAAAAGAAACAAGTAAAAACGTTATATTCGACCGGGTCGAATCTTAAATACCCTCCAAATATTTTGTAAGTAAATTTAAAATGTTTAGCTTGGTGGCACAGAGTTCCTTTATATAATATCGTACGTCAACGCCTACTGAAGGGGCGGGTTTAAAAATAGACAATATCATGTTTTCCACAGACGAACGTATGGGCATTGCTAGACCGTCTTAAACTTCATCACTAGTCAAGAATATACATATTTACTTTATAGGGTCCAATTCTCTTTGGAGGGTATAAAAACTGTATTTTGGCGGGGCCGCTCTGGCAAGGGCTGTGGGGGAAATATTTCACCTTTGTCATAAAACTCTAAAAATAAATGCTTGGGATAATTATATACAAAATTAAAATTTCTTTTTTTTGATAGGGTCATTTAGGCAGAAACAGGTAGACATAAAACTCTAAAAATAAATGCTTGGGATGATTTTACACACAATTAAAAAAAATTTTATTTATTTTTAATAGGGTCATTTAGCGGGCAAAGGGAGAGGAGGGGGTAGGGCAGCAACAGGCAGTCATAAAACTCTAAAGATAAATGCTTGGGATGATTACATACAAAATTTAAAAAAAAAAAAAATTTTGGTAGGGTTATTTAGGGGCGAAGGGGAAGGAGGGGGTAGGGCAGAGTAGTACCAGGTTTCGTCTCAGCTTCGTCATTAATAAAGCTTAAAAATGTTATTTTTAAGGAATGTAGGCTTAAGTAAAACGATTTGTTAAATTATTTTTGCCTATAATAACGCCCACTAAAGTGGGCGGGGTCAAAAATATTTTTATTTTATGGCTCCAAGTTTAAGGCGTTGGACCGTATTTGACATAAAAATATATCATTTGCTTAACAAAATAACCAAAAAACTTTAAAAATTATGTTGTTTTTTCTGGGTTGGTTTAGTTCTTCTTAGAGGAACTTTTTTCCCTCTTGCCCGATTTAGGCCATCTTCGAACTTAGCCTGCTCTAAGCTTCAAAATATATTTATGCCAAATTTCAAGAGTCTAGCTCTTTTCGTTTGGACTGAATCGTGATTTCCACAGACGGACGGACGGACATGCTCAGTTCATCTTAGATTTCATCACTGATCAAGAATATATATACTTTATGGGGTCTGAGATGGATATTTCGATGCGTTACAAACGGAATGACAAATGGAATATACCCTCCAAATTCTTTTTTGGAGGGTATAATAAAAAGGTTTTAGGAATGATGAAGGATGAAAATAGTGGTGTCATCATGAGAGAATTTATTGGTTTGAGATCTAAAATGTATTCTTTTAGTACTGAGGAAGGAAAGGAAATAAAAAAGGCGAAAGGTGTAAAAAGTAATATAAGTGTTAAGCTAAGTTTAAGCGATTATAAAAATTGTTTGTATAATAAACAAATATACTATGGGAATATGTATGTATATATTTAAGTCAAAGCTACATTATATATATTCTTCTTTAATATATAAAATATCGTTATGTTATGTAGATGAGAAAAGATGTGTTTGCTTGAATAATGTAGATACCCTGGCTTGGGGGCATTATAAAGAACAATTTATGAATAATAGAGATTACGATGATAATTTAATGCAATTGGATTTTAAATTTGTTTTATTTTTTATGACAAAATTGTATAAATAATATAATAATTTAAAAAGCTTTATATATTTTTTACAATTACCCAAATATATGATAAATTTAATCGACTATCTTAATAAAGGCTAATTAATAAATAAATTTTAACATATGTATATATAATTGTCTAATTTATTGCTCATTATATTTATTGAATAAAAATTTTAGACATATGTGACCACAATTAAAAGTATTGAAATTTTGTTTGCGCTCATAGATATATTCAATAGGTCTCTTTAAATAATTAACTATTTCAATTGGAGGTTGCAAGTTTCCAAAACTATCAAAATATTCATTGTAGTTTCGATTTTTAAAATAAGTAACAATACCACATTCTTGTAGTAATGGTTTTTTAGGCAATCGGTCGCGCATAAAAACTCCTCTAAATTTACTTAGATGTTTTCCATATTTCATCAAATCTAAATTAGTTAGTGCTCGATTGTGTAGTTTCTCTAAAAGTTTTTTGGGAGGGACTTGTAGTATAATCCATATCCAGATCTATATGGTTTAAGATATAAATAGCAATTGATTTCATATTTTTATTATGTCGGGTAGCCTCCGCTAGCTGCTCTTTTCCATTTTTTATATCATTCACTGCTTTCACAATTGCCGATCCTCCAGTAGCCAAACCTCCAAGTGTTGACAAAGCTGTCAACTAATGGTATAAATCCGCCTACTTTTGGCATCGGTATTACTCTTGGAATATTAATATTACTCCTCTTCCTCCCCTTGAACTTTGGATGAACAACTTTTTTTGCAATTTCAATAGCAGTATTTAAATTCTCTGGATTTTCCTTTTTTTAAACTTTTAAAGTTGTTCGAACAACATTAGAAAATAACTTACTATCTGGAGTTTTATTCTTCTTTGATCTCTTTTTATTTTTGTTTAACTTGTGGGCTTTGGTATTCTTCATACCGAATCCTAATTTAACTGTTGCTTTCATCGCGCTTGTTACAAACCAGGCGTTAGTACGCTCTTTTATATTGCTATCTTCATATATGAAACGATTCCAAGCTTTTGCAGCTAATATTTGATTCGCCTGATGTCTTTTATTGATATCGTTTGTTTGGGAATATGCAATATCATGCTCTTTGCAAGCCTCATCCAATAAATGTATTCCTTTGTCCCCTCTCGCTAATCGTTTATTAAGTTTCGTTCCAGGTCCGCAAAACTGATAACCAGTTAAGTGTAGTTCAACGGGTAATTTATCTATTAAGTTGTTGACAAAACCTTCTCCAGTTTTACTGATTGTTAAAATTGCTTTTGCTATAGTTAATAAGCATATTTCTTGTTATTTAATTTTTTGTTGCTATGTGAGAGTAGCATGTTCAATGCTAAATATAGTATTGATGAGATTTCTTTATATACTCGTAAGGCTGAATATATATATATATATATATATATATATATATTTAAATTAGTTATAAATATGCGATTAGTAAATCAGGCTAAACAAATTGTAATAAGAAATGCAGACGACGCTCAAGAGAAGAAGAAGAAAGCTAAAATTGTACATAGTATACTATTGCCGAACTCAATACGAGCACTAATTGTAGGACCTTCTAACTGCGGTAAAACTAACGTCATGATTGGTCTAATAGAAAGCCCGAATGGTCTCAGATTTAGGAACTTGTATATATATACAGGAAATCTTTACTATATATCAACCCAAATATTGTTATCTGAAAAACTGATCGATCCAATACAAGGACTAAATCTGTTTACATATTCAGAAAATGATAAAGTCTTAAGCCCAGCACAAGCTAAACCAAATTCCATTATAATATTTGATGATGTAATTTGTAGTAAACAAGATACTATAAGGATTACTTTTGTATGGGTAGGCATAAGAATATTGACTGTTTTTATCTATGTCAAACGTACACAAAAATTCCAAAGCATCTAATACGAGATAATGCTAATATGATTATAATTTTCAAACAAGACGAAATTAACTTGCGACACATATATAACGATCATGTTCTTGGAGATATGTCATTTAAAACATTTGTGGATATATGTAGTCAGTGCTGGATGGATAAATATGGATTTCTTGTAATAAGTAAAGATGACTGTATGAATAAAGGACAATATAGAAAAGGTTTTTGATAAATTCATACAACTGGAAGTATGAATAGTTCAAAGCTAGATATAAAGCTGATCAATCAATGTTCAGAAAAAAGTAGATCTAACCTGCTAAAAAGAAGATACAGAACAGTTCATACCCAGATAATACCCAATAAAAAGCAGATGTGAAGTAGTTTATAACCAATTAAAGCGTAATAAAAATATGATATACAGCTGATCAAAAGCATTAAGATATCAGTTTGTTAGCAGATATCAATCAGATCAATATGACTAAGAACAATTTATTAAAAGATATTGTTAAGACAAGAGCGATATTAAAAGAAAAATTAAAATGCATAAAATTAAACGAAGTGGATAGACTTAATTTACTAGATGATAGGTTTAAACTATAACAAAGCCTTTAAATAGGATAGTCGAAAAAATGTATGATTACCAAAAAGATAATTTAATAGACGATACATCGCAGCCTTTAAATAACATAGTTAAAATAAAGGATGGATATAAGATGGTGTCTTAACGGATTAACAACTTCCATCACTACCAAGCGAAGAAAGCACTGATAATTATGATGATGCTGAGGGTTATGAAGATATACATAACATTTCTACTAAAAAAGTTAAGAAGTCAAACATAACAACTGATATTGACGATAATGATAAGAACAACCTGTCTGTGACCAAAAATGATAATAATAAGAACCCTCTAGTAAAAAATATTGAAATCCTCCTGAGTAGTAAAAATATTGATATAAATGAAAATGGCAACTGGCAATATGCAAATAATAAACTAAATTTTAATTTGGATAATTCTATTCAAATAGGAAAATCAACATGGAAAATGACTCCTGGCTTATTTGAATTAGTTTTTCACTCAAAACCTTTACATTACAATAAAAATGATTTGAAACAATATAAAGACATTTTAAAGAGTACAAATGCTCATAAGCGTCAATATCAACTAAATAGTCATATTAAATGATCTCGTGCATTCAAATATGTTCATATAATAAAACATTCATTTAATACGAAATCAAATGTTTTAACGAGAGGCAGCGGATTAACGTTAAAATCTGTTGATAATCATAATTCTAGTTATATATATATTGGGATGATACAAATGAATTAGTTGACAGATTACATTTACTTCTTTCATCGCAAAGTGATATACATAATAATCATCGAAATGAAATAATTTCCATTATTGAAGAATTGAGAGAAGCTGATTTAATAGATTAAAAATGAGTCGTATAAATAAGTTCGGAGAAAGTTCTACTAAGAATATTCTAAATACTTTAAAATTAAAAATATACAAAGACAATTTACAAATCATTAACATAGCAAAAGATGTGCAACAGATATATGCTGCAATAAACATTTTTAAGGAACAGATTCGGAATGAAAATATCGAATTTAAAAAAAAATTAAAAAAAAGTTAAATGAAATTGATGAACATAAGAATAAATATGACTATCAATTATATATTATAAAATCGATATTAAATATTTAAAAGAATCAACTGCATATAAGAGAGAAATAGTTAATGAGCTCCACAAACGAGCGCGAAAAAACTTTGAAAGAAGACGAGTTATAATTAAAGGTATTGATGATTTGTGGCAAGCGGATTTGGTTGAAATGACAAATTATGCCCGATATAATAATGGATATCGGTATCTTCTCACTGTTATAGACACCTTTTCAAAAAAAGCATGGGCTGTATCAATTAAAAATAAAACTTCAAATAATGTGACAAATGCAATGAAAAACATATTCATTAGCACCAATCGCAATTCAAAAAATCTACAAACAGATGATGGTAAAAAATTTTTCAATAATAAATTTCATCAATTAATGCAATCCAAAAATATTAATCATTACTCAACATATAGTGTTTTGAAGGCATCGATAGTAGAACGATTTAACAGAACTTTAAAAGAAATGATGTGGAAGGAGTTAAGTTATCAGGGGACATACAAATGGATAAGCATATATATAAAGTTTCTATTGGATGCCGCCCAAAACAATTTAAAAATTTTTAGAAAACCCAAGTTTAAAGTAAATGACAACGTTCGAATAAGTAAATATAAACATACATTCGAAAAGGTTTATACGCCAAATTGGACTACTGAGATCTTTAAAATTAATATGATAAAAAATACAAATCCTAATACCTATATATTAAAAGACTATGAAGGTCACGAAATCAGAGGTGGTTTTTATGAGTATGAACTAATGAAAACTAAATATCCAGAAACATACTTAGTTGAAAAAATTTTAAAAAGGGGTAGAAATATGGTTTATGTTAAATGGTTGGGATTTTCATCAGAACATAACTCTTTGACGATGCTTCATCATAAAAATTGCTGTAAGTTCTCTTAATAAACTAATCGCAGATCAAACGTTAAAATGTCAATTACTTTAATATTGAATGGAGACTCCTTATGTCTTGTTGCGAATTATTTTCCTCCAATCGAACTAAAGGAAAATTATGTATGTGGCCTAATAAGCTTTGACACATATCACTCAATTCCGAATGTTGATGTTGAAACAAATTTATTTCACATTGGTAATTATGAAATTGAAGTTCCCGTTGGATCATATGAGCTAACAGATATAGCTGAAGTACTAACAAATAAATATAATGATATAAATTCAAAAGGAGCTCTTTATGTGCGAGCAAATTACAATACTCTACAAAGCTGTATTAAAAGCACTCAGATACAATTTACTTCAATAAGTCAATATCAATTGGGTCCTTACTATTTTTTAGTAAAAGAGTTTTGGAACCTGGTATAGACTCAGATAAAACAATAGATATAACAAAAATCAACACCCTAATTGTTGAATGTAATATTGTAAGTGGGTCCTATATAAACGACATGTCTGCACATATTTTACATCAGTTATCACTTAACGTTAGCCCGGTATATAAAATAACTGAGGGTCCTACTAATGTAATATATTTCTCTGTAAATTTAAGAACAATAAATAGTACTGTCTTGAAAGTAATTGATCAAGACGGAAACTTAATAAATTTTCGAAGCGAACAAATAACAATTCGATTGCATTTAAAGCCTATGAGAGAATGATTCTATATAATAAAACTGGGGTCCAAAAGCATTTACCATTCATTCTACTCGCATCAGCGGGATTCGAAACAGAAAAACCACCAAATTGTAAAAATCAAGTGAATCAAGATATAAACGAAAATATTGAAAGGATAATAAAAGAGGAATCAAATAATATTTCTCGTGAGGATAATAAAACGTTTTTGAAAAATTTGGGTTTTCATCTAAAGATATAAAAGTATTTATCATATAGATAGAGAAGAGAGAAATTATGAATAATATTATTAATATTTTACAAAAACCTGAATTTAATAATTCAATCATCAAAAAGGAGTATCACAGCTATACATCATATTTGCAGGCATATAAAAACAATGACGAAATTCGAATTGCAATTCAAAATCAAGATTTATATGTTCTACCAAGCGAAAGTGTGCTTTACATTGAAGGACATGCAACAAAAGACGATTCAACAGCTTCTACATCTATACGTCTGCTGAACAATTGTATAGGACGCCTATTTGATGAGATTCGGTAAGAAATCAAGGGAGTTGAAATTGACCACACGCGTCTTTTAGGTATCGCTACAGAATTAAAAAACTATGTTAATTGTTAATGTTATCAACGGGCTTAAGTTCGAATCTGCAAGACTGCAAACCATTTTTATACCCTCTAAAAAAGAATTTGGAAGGTATATTCACTTTGTCATTCCGTTTGTAACGCATCGAAATATCTATCTCAGACCCCATAAAGTATATATATTCTTGATCAGTGATGAAATCTAAGACGAACTGAGCATGTCCGTCTGTCCGTCCGTCTGTGGAAATCACGATTCAGTCCAAACGAAAAGAGCTAGACTCTTGAAATTTGGCATAAATATATTTTAAAGCTTAGAGCAGGTTTAGTTCGAAGATGGGCTAAATCGGGCATGAGGGAAAAAAGTTCCCCTAAGAAGAACTAAACCAACCCAGAAAAAACAACATAATTTTTAAAGTTTTTTTGTTAAGCAAATGATATATTTTTATGTCAAATACGGTCCAACGCCTTAAACTTGGAACCATTAAATAAAATAAAAATATTTTTTTGACCCCGCCCACTTCAGTGGGCGTTATTATAGGCAAAAATAGCATAAAAATTTAACAAATAGTTTTGCTTAAGCCTACATTCCTTAAAAATAACACTTTTAAACTATAATAACGAAGCTGAGACGAAACCTGGTACTACTCTGCCCTACGCCCTCCTTCCCCTTCGCCCCCTAAATGACCCTACCAAAAAAAAAATTTTTTGTAAATTTTGTATATAATCATCCCAAGCATTTATCTTTAGAGTTTTATGACTGCCGATTTCTGCCCTACCTCCCCCACCTCTTCCTTTGCCACCTAAATGACCCTACCAAAAAAAAAAAATTTTTTTTTAAATTTTGTATATAATCATCCCAAGCATTTATTTTTAGAGTTTTTTGACTGCCTGTTGCTGCCCTACCTCCTCCTCCCCCTTTGCCCGCTAAATGACCCTATTAAAAATAAATATACTTTTTTTTTTTATTTTGTGTATCATCATCCCAAGCATTTATTTTTACAGTTTTATGTGTATCTGTTTCTGCCCTACCCCCTCTCCCCCTTTGCCGTCTAAATGACCCTATAAAAAAAAGAAATTTTAATTTTGGATATAATTATCCCAAGCATTTATTTTTAGAGTTTTATTACAAAGGTGAAATGTTTCCCCCACAGCCCTTGCCAGAGTGACCCCGCCAAAATACAGTTTTTATAGCCTCCAAAGAGAATTGTGATGAAGTCTAAGACGGTCTAGCAATGCCCATACGTTCGTCTGTGGAAAACATGATATTGTATATTTTTGAACCCCGCCCCCTTTAGTGGGCGTTGACGTACGATGTTATATAAAGGAACTCTGTCCCACCAAGTTAAACATTTCAAATTCACTTACTAAATATTTGGAGGGTATTTAAGATTCGACCCGGTCGAATATAACGTTTTTACTTGTTTATTATTTTATTAATAAATGAATTTGTTCAAATTCTATTTTTTATTAATTTATATTAAGATTGAAATATTAAGAATATTTTTCAATAATCATCAAACCAGCAGAACGGATCAGTACTGATTTCGAGGCCGCTACACCATCTCATCAGCGTTCTTTGTTCAATTTTTCCACTTTTGCAAGTGGTGCTAGTTAGTAGGAATATCAACTATTTAACCAATATTTTAACGAACATTTAATATGTTTCGCTGAATAAATTTGAAAGTGACAATCTGCTCAATCCCGGATGGTCACCATTTAATGACGAAGATCTTACACTTGTAGATGGCTATTTGAATTTCTGTGTTCCGCTAAAATTATTAATGGGATTCGCTGAAGATTTTAATAAAATAATAGTTAACTGCAAACATGAATTGATTCTTTTAAGATCTAAAGATGATAAACAAGTGTTAAAATCTCAACAATCAAACGAAAAAACTAAGTTATCAATTTTAAATGTTACTTGGAAAGTGCCACATATTCAACTTGCTGATGTTTATAAATTGCAAATGTTTAAAACAATTAACAATCGGCACCCATTAAATATTACTTTTAGAAGTTGGGATATGTATTATTATCCTTCCCTTCCAGAAAGTACAACAGTTTTATGGACCGTTAAACTTGCCACTGAAAATGAAAGACCTCGTTTCCTTCTCTTAGGACTTCGAAATAATGAAAACAACTTTAAGCATTTTGATTTAACGGACATTAAAGTACATCTTAACTCTGATACATATCCTTATGATGATCTGAACCTTAAATTCGATAGAAACCGTTTCGCAATTCTATATGATATGTATATAAAATTTCAAAAGCTATTACTCACGCGATCCGCAGCCGCTATTAACGAGAGAAAATTTTAAAACTATTTGCACCAATAGTTGTTTTGGATGTTACTCATCAGAATGAATCAGTTAAAACTGGTTCAATCGACATTCGAGTTGAGTTGAAGACGTTAAAAAATATTCCACCTAATACGTCTGCTTATTGCTTAATTATACACGATACAATGTTTGAATACATACCCCTCACAAATGAAACTATTATAGACATATACACTGAATATTTATAGTTGTTAGTTAGTTTAAGAAGGACTACAATAAAATTTTTAAATGCTATATAAATATCATACTAACACCATTAAGGTTTATTCACAAACATGTTACGGATCGGAATATTCAAGTTCAATTCGTATGGCTAGGCCTAACGAATGTGGCATCTGTTCTTTTACCTTTAGGGTGGCAGCTCCTTTTTTTCTCCCTGACAGATGTCTAATCAACCCTGAGTTTTCCCTATTGTTTTAATGACATACGTCATTAAAAATAAAAAAACGAAAAAGAATTATGGCGTGAGAATACCGTTATATTGATCGACCAATGAGACCACGATACTTGGCATCACGCAAGGATAACGAAAAACACAGGGCAATAACTGACAATAAGAAAAGTAATCATGGGAGTTCACAAGCATCGTGTAAAGAAAATAGGTCGAAGTTCGGAGGATTGTTAGAAGTGTTAACCTCCTTAAAACGTGGGAGAGAAAATGTTAGAAATTATAAACCATTAATTAAAAGAAAAAGTTAAAATTTACAAAACATAAATTGAAAGAAAAAGTTGAAAATTATAAACCATTAATATAAAGAAAACTAAAATCATAAACCATTAGTGAAAAAAGGAAAAACATTTTTGAGTTAATAATCTAATAGTAAAAGAAAATAAAATTACGACTTAGAGCCTTTACGTACGAATGTTAAATTTGTGTGCAACGCGCTATGGAACTGAATCTTCAACGAAAGGAAAAGTACAACTACTCATCCGTGCAGTGAGGTTAGGTGAATTGCCGTCAACGCGGACAGTACCAAGTAAGAACAAGGTGAACTTGTTTAAAATAATTATACAAACCTTCAACCGCTCACGGGGCGAAATAAAACGTGCTAATTATCGACCTCGCCAGGGTATTTATTAAAGCATCCAACAAACATTTAACTCAGCCACTCCACGCACAAGAAAGCAGCTAACATGTAAAATCTGGGGAAGCCATACTTATCCAATGAATTGAAACGCTAATAGTGAATCTAAATAAAGAATTATATAACACTTAAAATTACTTAAACATAACGTATAAAATCACTTGAATATGACCTACAAAAATATTTACATATAACGAGTAAAACACTTATACAAAAGATGTATACCTACATATATACTTACACATAAAACTATGCCGCCAACCAGAAAGTGCAAAATAGTGAACCTAAATACAAAAAATATACTTACCTGAAATCAACCACGTGAAACCAACGAATGCAGAATAACACTATGCGCAACATCCATCAACAAGGAATCAACTTTCGATCATCCCAAGACAACTGCGGCCTGCCGAGAATATGAACGTCGTCAGCATCTTCAGCACCGTATCATTACGTAGATAAGTAATCCTTATATATATCATATTTCCTTTCTTTTACCTATCTTATAGTATACTTATTATTATTTTTTTTTTGTAAACTGTTCCATTATACTAACCCGAATAGACGTAAGTTATTGTTAAAGGCATAAAATATGTAAAAACTTACGAGTATGAATAAACTTTCTTTGAATTCAAAATGAGTATGCCCACGTAGAGTAATACAGTTGGAGAAATGTTGAGGCAGGACGGGGGGACAGCTGAGTGAGGGGCCTGCTTATCGTCCAGACCGAATCTTAGAAAATTTTTTTTATAACTTGGTGGCTTATACTTCTGAATTTTCTTTACACAGCCTAGGGTATAAATATATATAAAAGCATGTAGGCTGTGTTATATGTTATGCGATGTCAACAAACGGGTTGAGAACCGAATATACCGAAGAGTTAGCTGGGAAAATCTTGTCATGCCTGAGCCGCGTTTATTTACATTGGATTGAAAATTTATGAGTTTTATTGGTTGAATAAACTAATAACACTCAGTAGTATTTTGAAC
Organism: Linnaemya tessellans; assembly: GCA_951800035.1. Lineage (NCBI taxonomy): Eukaryota > Metazoa > Arthropoda > Insecta > Diptera > Tachinidae > Linnaemya > Linnaemya tessellans. The sequence continues at coordinate 39,305,167 of OX637534.1, read as the reverse complement.
TAGACAGCGGTGTATAACATAGATGGCTCCCAACGATAAAGGCCAACGGTAAAGACAAACGATAAAGGCCAACGTTAAAGGCCAACGATAAAGGCCGACGGGAAAGGCCAACCGTAGATCAATGAACTTTAAGCTCCAGTAAAATCTATTATTATTTTTACATCCAAATTGTTTTGGCGATTGTGATAGCTTTGCAAAAGTCTTTACTATCGGAATATAATCTGATATAAATTGCGATGCAGAGCGGCCCAATCTTTCAACACGAATATAATCCATTTAGAACAAAAAATAATGATATATGTATGTATACATATGTACATAAGTTTCCCAATTACTTTTGTCTTCCCGAAGTTGGGAATTATTAAGTCCGGATTGGCGATCATATCGTTCAATTGCCTGTTGCGAATATGAATCATTTTTCGGGAAACCATATTACGTCAGTCTATGTCATTTAAGTCCTTGTGAAATAATAATGTTTGTTTATCAAGATGCGAAATGCATAGCCTGCCAGAATACGGTGACGTTATTACATCTTGCCACGCATGGATTATAATCGAAAATTTTTTGTGTTATGAACATTAACATCAATATGAAAATCAAGAATTGGTGAAACAAGAAAACCTTGAAAAGAGACAGAATACTTAGGTATCTTCGCATTTTCATGTTATAGCACAAACATGTTGTCTCTTACCTCGACTTACCTTAGACTGCCCAACATTTCTCCTACTTCTAATGCATTTATAAAACATTTATCATTACTATCTATATTATTATCATTATCATTGTTATTTTTCTTTTCCACGTTGACGACAGGCACATTGATTTTTTTTGTCCCTTCGAATTTCGACGCACATTCAGAAGCTAGACCTTGCCTGTGAACTCCAAAATTTTGAACCTATCTAATAAACAAAAACAAGTAAAAACGTTATATTCGACCGGGTCGAATCTTAAATACCCTCCAAATATTTAGTAAGTGAATTTCAAATGTTTAACTTGGTGGGACAGAGTTCCTTTATATAATATCGTACGTCAACGCCCACTAAAGGGGACGGGGTTCAAAAATATACAATATCATGTTTTCCACAGACGAACGTATGGGCATTGCTAGACCGTCTTAGACTTCATCACAATTCTCTTTGGAGGCTATAAAAAGTGTATTTTGGCGGGGTCGCTCTGGCAAGGGCTGTGGGGGAAACATTTCACCTTTGTCATACAACTCTAAAAATAAATGCTTGGGATAATTATATACAAAATTAAAATATCTTTTTTTTTGATAGGGTCATTTAGAGGGCAAAGGGGGAGAGGGGGTAGGGCAGAAACAGATACACATAAAACTGTAAAAATAAATGCTTGGGATGATTATACACAAAATAAAAAAAAAATTTTATTTAATTTTTATAGGGTCATTTAGCGGGCAAAGGGGGAGGAGGGGGTAGGGCAGCAACAGGCAGTCATAAAACTCTAAAGATAAATGCTTGGGATGATTATATACAAAATTTAAAAAAAAAATTTTTTTTTTTTGGTAGGGTCATTTAGGTGGCAAAGGAAGAGGTGGGGAGGGGGGAGGTAGGGCAGAAATCGGCAGTCATAAAACTCTAAAGATAAATGTTTGGGATGATTATATACAAAATTTAAATTTTTTTTTTTTTCTTGGTAGGGTCATTTAGGGTGCGAAGGGGAAGGAGGGGGTAGGGCAGAGTACCAGGTTTCGTCTCAGCTTCGTCATTAAAGCTTAAAAGTGTTATTTTAAGGTATGTAGGCTTAAGTAAAACAATTTGTTAAATTTTTATGCTATTTTTGCCTATAATAACGCCCACTGAAGTGGGCGGGGTCAAAAAATATTTTTATTTTATTTAATGGCTCCAAGTTTAAGGCGTTGGACCGTATTTGACATAAAAATATATCATTTGCTTAACAAAATAACCAAAAAACTTTAAAAATTATGTTGTTTTTTCTGGGTTGGTTTAGTTCTTCTTAGGGGAACTTTTTTCCCTCTTGCCCGATTTAGCCCATCTTCGAACTAAACCTGCTCTAAGCTTTAAAATATATTTATGCCAAATTTCGAGAGTTTAGCTTTTTTCGTTTGGACTGAATCGTGATTTCCACAAACGGACGGACGGACGGACATGCTCAGTTCGTCTTAGATTTCATCACTGATCAAGAATATATATACTTTATGGGGTCTGAGATGGATATTTCGATGCGTTACAAACGGAATGACAAAGTGAATATACCCTCCAAATTCTTTTTTGGAGGGTATAAAAAGGAAAATTAATTAAAGAGAAAAAAAAATTAAATTCTTTTCTATTATTTACCCGCCATAATTACATTTGCCACACTTCTTGTAGATTCGCGTTTTTAACTTTCCTACGAGTTGTGTAGTATGCGAAAGAACACCCGATCAGGCGCAAACGCGTCTCGAGGTTCATTGGAGCTAGCTGGAGTGTTCTCGCGCTGTTGAGTGATTGTTCCTTCGTTGTAGCCAAAGCGTCCTGAAAATACCCTAACAGATCTGGGTTTAACCCTGAACTCTGTCCTCCGTCGTTTCCTTCTGTAGCCATCTCTGATTCTTTACTTACGCTAACCTGACTAGAGCCTAAATCAGTTTTCTCTGTTAGTTCCTTTGAACTATTACTGAGCACAGATCTGTATCCGACCCTACAGTTCGCATTGGATTTCTCCTGAAAGGTGATGACGACCTCTTCTTGACTGTAAGAATCAAGCGATCGTGTTTGAGGGGATGTCCTTACGGCTTAATGCTTGAGGTGGAACTAGAGCCTGTCATGCTTGTACCACTATTAGAAAATTTCTTCTGGGCCGTGTCAGTAATATTGTTCTTCTCTGTTCCGGTTATTGCGGATGTCGAAGCAGTAGTATCCAGGGTATTCTTTCCTCTACCTCTAGGGGCTAACAATGTAGAATCTGCTTATGCCCCTCTTCTGAAGAAGAGGGGCATAAGCATCCCAATCCTCATAGGCCTGTTGTGCGCTCTATAATAAGGAGTTCCCATTCCACTGTAGGGAGCCTCCACCGATACCATGGAAACCTCTGAGTTTGATTACGTCAAGAACCTAGTTTCTTCAATGTACTTCCTTCAGTCTTTCCAATTAGAGCCCCTAAGGAATTCCATCCCCTGTATAATCTCCTGATTAAATGTTCGTCTTCTAATTTGACTAAAAGCTGGACAGTTGCACAAGTAGTGCTCCAGTGTCTCGTCCTCTTCCTGGCAGGCCCTGCATGTTATATCGCCAACGATACCCATTCGTGCCAGGTGAGTCCTTAACTCTGTATGTCCTGTTATTAAATAAACCAACCTCCGTAGTGTTGTCCTACTCAATGCTAGGACCTCCTTTGTCCTACTACCATCTGGGTCCCCCATAGAATTCTAGTCACCCTACCTATGGTAGAGTGCTGCCAATCTCTTGTATGCAATTCTTAAGCCCATCGCTTTAGTTCGTTCTTAAAAACCTGAAATGGCTTCGGACTATCTAGTGTGATGTTCGCCATTAGTGCTCCCATCTTTGCTAGCCGATCTGCCTCAACATTTCCAGGTATCCCCTGATGTCCTGGAATCCATATTATCTCTATGCCCCCACATTGCGTGTATGAGTTAATCTCATCCTTGCACTGTAGTACACACCGAGATTGAACCACATGATTCCTTAGGGCCTCGATGGCCTTCCTACTATCCGTGAAAATACGAATCGGTAGTCTGTTAGCGATTTCCTTCAACCATTTTATCCCTTCCGTAATAGCCACGATCTCACTCTGAAATACCGTGCTATGATCCGGCAGGCGGAAGTATTTGCTAATGTTACGACCCATGTCACAGAAACCTCCACCCGATCGGTCACCAATCATCGACCCGTCCGTGTATTGGTTAGTTATGGGGTTCATTGTATCTGCATCCTCCCACTCCATACCTTCCGATATTATGGTGGTGCAGTGTGATTGTACATATCTAATAGGGATTCTATCGCACGTGACCGTGCGAGCGTTGTTCCCGGGTAAGACGTGTACTATACTCTGGTGTTTGGTTGTGTGTTCCCTAGTCAGCCACTCACCCATTACCATCAATCTCGTAGCAGCCAGAGCTGCTTCGTATTTAACCTGTATATCAATAGGCAGTATTGATAGAATATTTTCCATCGCCTTAGTTGATGTGGTTCTCATCGCGCCACAGATGCCGATACAGCACTGTCTTTGTATCCTGTGAAGATGTTTGATATTCACCTTCCTCTCCAAGGACGTCCACCATACTAACGAGGCGTACGTCACAATTGGTCTTACCACACTCGTATAGAGCCAGTATGCCATCTTTGGGCTCATTCCCCATTTGGCCCCAATTGCCCTTCTGCAATAGGTCCAGACTCTTTGGGTCTTGATCACCCTACTTTCTATATGGTCCTTCCAGGATAACCTCCAGTCGAGTATCACTCCTAGATATTTGACCTTTTTATTAATCTGTATCGTCCTATCTCGAAAAACCGGTGATTCCACATGTGAAATCTTCCGTTTCCTTGTGAACATACAAATTTCTGTCTTCTCTGGGTTGACATTGAGACCCCTTTGTTTAGCCCAGTTATAAGCTAAATTCAGGGCCTCTATTGCCCTTTCGCAAAGAACCCCAGGATTGTTTCCCCTTATCAGTATCGCTATATCGTCTGCATAGCAGAAGGGAGCAAATCCTTCTTGGGATAATGTCTTCAGTAGGGTATTTATGGTCACCACCCACAGCAAGGGAAAAAATATTCCCCCCTGTTGCGTTCCTCAACACACATTCCCCCCTACCCTTGTGTCCTTATCTTCCTGTTCCTTAGCATATGACTGATCCATCCAGTCAATCTCTGGTCCAAGTCAAAGTTACCTAGCGAGTCAATAATGCTCGAGGTCCATACATTATTGAAAGCCCCCTCTATATCGATAAATACAGCCATGGTGTACATACCCAAATCGAAGGTTCTCTCTATATGATATACAACCTCTTGTAGGGCCGTCTCAACAGACCTGCCCTTAATATAAGCGTGTTGTTTAAATTTCAGTATATCGTGCGGTATCCTTTCCTTCAACATTGTATCCACAATTCTTTCCAATGTCTTCAGTAAGAATGAAGTTAGGCTTATCGGTCTGTAAGCCCTCGGATCCGTATAGCTTGCCCTACCCGGTTTTGGAATGAAGACAACTCTAGCCTCCCTCCATGCCAGGGGGGTATATGCATTTGTAAGACAGATTGTGAAGATATTAGCCAACCTGTCCTCTATCAGGTTCATACTTCTCTGAAGAAGAGCCGGGAAAATGCCATCAGGCCCTGCTGCTTTATAGGGCGAAAAGCTCTTCACCGCTCTACATACCATTCGAGTATCTATTGTTATCCTTGGATTGTCCATATTCCTCGGGGGTGTACCGATTCCGGACGGTTCTCCTGCACCGTACGGAAGTGTGCCTCCATAAGAAATCCTAATAACTCCTCCATCGTCTCTGCCCTCCTGCCCACCGAGTCAACCAGTGTCTCAGGTTGAGTGTGGGTTTTCGACAGAAGTTTCTTTATTTTGGAAGCCTCACTAACGCTGTCTACCTGTTCGCAGAAAAGCTTCCAGGATTTGCGTTTGGCATCCCTTATTTTTTTATTGTAAACGTTAAGTTTATCCTTATATTCTTCCCAGTGTATATCGAGTCCCTTTCTACGGGGCCTATTAAAGAGCCTTCTGGTTTCTCTCCTGAGATTCATAAGTTGACCCGTCATCCAGGGTTTTTCTTTTGGGTTTCGCCTATTTCTGAGTGGACAACTGTCCTCAAAGGATTCCCTAATATCAGTAGTTAGTCTATCTATCTCTGAATCTATGCGCCCTACAGTATCTACTGGTGGTGGATAGTTCTCGAGTTTGTTTTGTAAACTAGACCTAAATCTTGACCAGTCCGTCTTGGCCCTATTCCTAAATGTTATGGGGTTAGGATCAGGATGGTCTAAAGTCATGAAAATATAGCGATGATCAGAGAAGGAATGTATTTCCGACACGTGCCAATTGCTTATTTCATCAATTAAGTTTTCTGAGCATATAGTGATGTCGATAACCTTTTCCCTAATTCTGTTAACGAAAGTTGGTTCATTCCCAATATTTATTGTGAAGAGGTTACTTGCCACTAAATATTCAAATAACGCATCACCTCTATTGTTGCAATTAGTGCTACCCCAAGAGAGATGATGCGAGTTGGCATCACAGCCTATTAAGATATTCCTACCTTTACTCCTGGCGGAAGATATAATGCGCCTCAAATCCGACGTTGGTGGAGGTGTCGGGGTATCCGATGGTAGATACACTGAAGCCATCAGCATGTTTCGACTGCCATATACTAAAGTTGTGGCGTCTGATGATGATAATTCTGGGGAAAAAAGAAAGTTTAGCCCCTTATGGCATAGTATGCACGCCCTGGGTCTAGCCCCGGTCTTTGCATAAAAAAGTTGATAATTACAGTCGTTCAAGCCAGAAACCTTGTTCTTAATTGTCCATGGTTCCTGTATGAACACTACGTGTATCTTACCTTTAGTTATTTGCTCCATCATGGCTTGGGTCGCCGTCTTACTCCGATGGAGGTTTATCTGCAGCAGGAGCAGCATCTTTATGAGACGGCTTGTGTTGGGGCCTCTTGAGATACACTAATCTCCGATTCCCCTTTTTCTTTAGACTCCGCCTTATCCTTTTTGGCTTTCTCAGTCGGGCCTACTGACCAGCCAATGGGAGTTTTCCCGACTTTGAAATATATGGCTGAGGTGGCAAAGAAGGCCTTCCCTTTTCGTTCTCCCATGTAAGCCATGGACGCTTTGTCCAGACCCACCACGATCAAGGTGCCCTCCTCTGCCTCCTCACGGTGGAAGATTTCCCACTTGCTCGCATCGAGGCCTTTGTTCTGTTTGGTAATTATATTTGTTATGGCCTCTGTTTTCAGACTTCCACCCCATCCTTTTATATAAAAGGTTGCCTTTGTAAGGGCTGGGATTTCCGTCTTCTTCACAAGCGAGAGTCTTCCACCTTCCCATGGTGCCTTAATGTTATTTATTCGGTTTCGTAGTATCTCCACACAGGAGTCAGACTCCAGTTGTAGATACATTACGTCCCGAACAAACTTGCTGCTTTCAATATGAATTTGTGGAGCATCCTCGTCAGCTGACAATGTGTACTCCACAATACATTCGTTTATAGCACTTTCCACCTCCTTGTGGTAGTGCACTGGGATTTTGCCGGATGGGCTGCTGGAATCTATGACAGCATAGCTCAGCTCTTCTGCCAGTTTCCTGCGTGCCACTTTGGCATACGTGGGCAGCTCCTTAGTCCTCCTTTCGTCCGGTTTTCTCTATTTAGTGATTTGGAAGCTTTCGGAGCTCCTCCAACCACTGAAGATTTCCCTGACGCCATCGCCTGTTTGGAGGTACTAGCGCCCGGTGTGACCCCTACTCCCTTTGAGCCCTACGAAGAGTTCTCTTTAGGAAGTTTGGACCCATCGCCCGCTACACCCCCTCCCTGCGGGGAGCGTTTAAATTTAAATTTCTTACGGTGGCCAGCAGTGTTCTGCTCCTCCGGCGAGCGAATCCTCTTGCCCTTCTCCGTGGAGATGGGTGTAGAGGCTTCACCTTCCTTTGAAGCATCCTGCTGATTCCTCCGTTTCAGTTTTGCTGCTTTCCGCCATTGTGCGCCTGAAAGATTCCTCCTTTTCGTGGTGAGTTTGGCTATGCTAGCACTTACTTCCTCGACCATCTTATCTACTTCAGAGGACTCTTTATCTTTTGGATGGGAAGAATCGGAGACCCCGCCTGTCTTTTGTGGCTGGGGATAGTTTGTCATCACCCTTGGCACCGATTCTACCTCTCCTAGGCTTCTTGTAGCTTTAGCAACAGCGGAGGCCAAGTTGCCCACCCCCGAAGTTGTTTTCTTACAGTCACTTGCTGACGACGACTCGGGGCCTGTTTGCTCACCACCAATAGCCGCCGGTACTGAGTTATTTGAGCTCTGCACCGTAACTTTCATATTTTTTAAGTCTTCTTCCATGATTAGTTATTCTTCGGGTACCACCCTAGCCTGGTTTTGGTTGGTCCGCGAGGGATTACGTGAATCCCTTAGGTCCGGGGTAGTGCGGACGATCAACATCCCGGGTGTGCTGAAATCCTGTTCACTGATGTGTCCAGTTCCTCAGCCCATCCCGAGGCGCTAATCGCCCACCCTACTCCAAACCCCCCCTATCCGCCACCTGGGGACGCGTCCGATGGGAGCAAATCCAAGCAAACATCTCCACACGGAAATACATACTCTAAAGAAACGCCCACAATGTTCAGTTGATTACCGTATTGCGAATTTTCACGTTTTTCTAACTGACAAAGCTGAAACTTGGTACTGGACGTACATTAAACCAAACCCAAATGTCACTTACAGTGTGCTTAAGGAAGCCTTAGCAAGCGAATTCGGATCACTAGAGACATATCACGAAATTCTATTAAAAATTTCAAATCGTAAACAATTAGGTAGGGAATGCTACGATGATTTCCACACGGCGATTGTTCAGCTGAATTTTAAACTTAGGAATCTTATGGCATCTCACTCATAAAGATAATTAAGAGAAACGTAAGCCCTGATTTAAAGATAATGCTGTTCATGTCGGATCCTGCGGACTTAGGGGAATTCCGCCTATTGGCAAGAAGGGCTGAGAAGTGCCTCCACGAAAATAGAGTGACTTCAAGTATTGTCAATCGTTCAAAACACGTGAATGAAATAGAGGTGGCACCGGGGGAAACCGAATGTGAACCTGATCCCCAATTGGAAACCATGGTCTCAACACGGGCCTACGTAAGGGGCGATTACTCAAGAGTAAAATGTTGGAACTGTACGAAGATGGGACATAGCTATATATACTGTCCAGAGGAGACGCGGTCCGTTTTTTGTTATAAATGTGGACAGACAGGTGTTACCATACCCAGATGCTCAGGTCCGCATCCGGAAAACCGCCGCAGGAGCGAGCGAACGACCGAGGATGCTCGTCCCTCAAAATAAATCCCGACGTAGCAATTGGTAGTGGGGTTGAGCCCTTGCCGATGGGCATTCCTCAAAACTCATTTCAACCAAAGGAAATCTCAAAATTACAACCAGACGTTCCGATACACCCTGGCATAACAACCACTTCTCTGCACCACCGAAGGCAACTTTGTTTTCAACAACAAACTCGGACTTCCCTACGCGTTCTGAAATGTAGAGGTAGATATAGGGTTGCCATTTCCAATTTTAGAAAAGGAGGACAACGACCTTAAGAAAGGAGGACATTTAACTCAAAAGAGAGGACTCTTTTTTTGCCTAAAATTAAAATATAAAAATCAAAAAACTCAATAAAATATACAAAATGACTTATTTTTATTTAAAAAATGTATATTCATTTCAATACATCGCACTCGTTCAACAATACTGTATTAACTCGAATTTTTTTATATTATCTTTTTGGCAAAAACAATACATAACACTTATGTCTACCTATGGTTAAAAATTCCCATAATTCCGACTACTCTTTCTTAATAAAATTACATGTTGTTATTTTTCCTGCTGAAATGTGTTATTTCTGTGTGATCAAGAAAACAAAATTATTTTGAGTTGTATGAAGTGATTGGCTTTAAGAATTAATTGTTTTTTCTTATAAAAAGTAATATCTTGAGTTAAGTTGTTATTTTAATAATAAGAGATTCTTTTAGTCAGGTAGTGTTTTGAGTTGCAACTGTTTAATTGATTCAGGTTAAGCTAATTTTTTTGTTATAATTCGAAATATGATTGTTTTCATGAAATAATGCTTAACTTTTTCCTTGAGTTGTTACTATTTTCGTGAAATAATTTTGTTTTTTATTGGGTTATTACTGTTTTGGTGAACTAGTTTTAATGACACCTTGTAATATTATTATTTTGCATTTGAGCAATAGAGCAAAAAATTCAATTTTGATCAGCGAATATTTGAAATAAAAAAGTCTAATTAGTTCAATTAACAAAATGAGTTGTCCACAAAAAAAAAAATATGCCACTGTCGGAAAATAAAAGATAGGATATTATGGATCTAGTCAAGAGAAACATAATCCCTAAAAAGAATTGCGATTCATACTACGAAAACTTTAATTAAATATTTTAAACTTTTGAATTTAATAAAATATATATTTTAAACTTTTTAGCTTTAAAAACTTTGTTTACTTTAGTCTTTTTTCATTTCGTGTTTATCTGTTTTATTAAAAATGTATTAAATACAGCAATAAATTTCATATAAAAAATACAACTCAAAATATTCACTTCTTATAAACAAAAATAATACAAGAAAATGATAGTAACAAAAAAATCGCTTTCCTATCTGCAGACAATGAACAAATAAAAAGGTTATGCAGCGAAATACAATAATTTATGGGTTTTCTAAATATTGCCGAATTTTTGTTAATGAAAACTTCCTTCAGCGTTAAGAAAACTGTTTTTTGTCTCTCCTAAAAACTTTGAAGTTTTTGAGTTAATACAGTATTGTTGAACAAGTGCGACATGTCTATCACATTTTGTCAAATATTCATAAAGTGCTTGACAATTCATGCAGTGATGCAACGCAGTCCCTAACGCATCACATATAGCTCTTTTTTGTTCAAAATAGTGATTTTTACTGTCTGTTTTACAAATTCGAACGAGAATTGATTCGTACGAAATCTGTGTTATTTGTAAATTATTTTGGGAGTTTTGTTTTTAAAAATTTATCTTGGCTATTTATGAGCGAAAATGTAGCAGCTTTGATATTTTAAAAATGTAAAAGCAGCAAAAAGTAGGACAACCCAAGACACTTGTTAAAAAAGTAGGAGGACGGACCCCGACGATTTAAAAAAGAGGACGGTGTCCGGGGAAAAGAGGACGGATGGCAACCCTAGGTAGATATAGTGTTAGAAAAGGGTTTAGAAAATTAATTGAAGCAACGCACTTGTCGGACGCTGATGATGGCAGGCCGTATGTCAAAATACAAATATTTGAACAGGACTTATCATTTCTATTAGATTCAGGGGCAAACGTCTCAGTGCTAGGGAAAAACAGTTTAGATTTCATAAGCAAAAATAATGTCCACGTGATCAAATTCGGATCAACCATTTCTACGGCCAATGGATCAAAAACTGAGATTTTGGCCGGTGAAGTTGAAGAAGGGGAATGAGGAAACCTATAGTGTTTTACGTCACACCTTCACTATCCCAGGAGGGTTACCTCGGAGTTAACTTTTGGAGAGCTTTTGCACTCGCGCCCCAAATGGTAACAGACGTGTCACGTATCAACCTGAATGACCCAAGTAACTTAGGAGGCTGTTCTAATTTATCCGTCATATGAGAAGTTAGGCCTGGGATGTACAAGTCTTCTCGAGCACCACATAGAAACGGCTGACGCCTGCTCAACGAAATCCAAACATTACCCTCTTTCTCCTCCCAGACAAGAAGAAATTTATAAAGAGCTTGACAGGTTACTGGAATTAAAGGTTGTAGAGGAGTCTAATTCACCCGATAGTAGCAGTACGCAAACCAGGTAAGGTGAGACTTTGCTTGGATTGCCGGAAATTAAATTCCCTACCTAAGAAGGACTCTTATCCACTTCCCAATATAAGTGGTCTGCTTAGCCGGCTCAAGGATTCTCACTACATAAGTGGAATAGATTTAAAAGACGCGTTTTTCCAGATTAAACTTTCGGCTTCGTCATAGGAGAAAACTGCCTTCGCAGTCCCAGGAAGACCTCTATACCAGTACAGAGTTATGCCTTTTGGAGTTTGTAATGGTCCCCAAACTATGAGCCGCCTAATGGACAAAGTAATGCCATCCAGGCTAAGAGAATATGTCTTTATCTACTTAGATGACCTGCTTGTGTGTAGCGAGAATTTTGATACCCATATTGGGCTACTTTTGGAAGTAGCACATTGCCTTAAAGCCGATGGTCTTACAATAAACGTCGGCAAAAGTAAATTTTGTCAACGCCATCGTTGGTATCGGACGTTCATAAACAATTTTTCAACCCTATCAGGTCCCCTAACAGATTGTCTGCGCAAGAGTAACATACCATTTCGTCTGACTCCAGAGGCCGTTGAATCCTTCAACAAACTGAAATTCGTGCTATCAAACGCGCCCGTAATAGCACAGCCGGACTTTTCAAATGAATTTGTCATACAGTGGGATGTGTCACGAATAGGAGTAGGCGGTGTACTATACCAAATGGATGACGAAGGAAGGGAGCGACCAATCGTGTTCGTGTCTCAGAAGCTAAATAAGGCACAACGTAACTACACGGTCACGGAATTAGAGTGTCTCGCAGCGGTAGTATGCGTAGGGCGATTTAGACAATATGTCGAAGGGCTGCCTTTCAAAATAGTAACAGAATATTCCAGCCTTCAATGGCTAATGGGCCTGAAGGACCTGCATGGTAGGCTGGCTCGGTGGAGCCTAAAGCTACAGAAATTCGACTTCGCTATAGAATATAGGAGAGGGTCCCTGAATGTAGTACCAGATGCACTCTCTAGATTTGACGTAGATGTACTCGAGGTAAACCTTAACCCACCGGAAGTCGATCTGTCTTCTGATGATTTTAATAGCAAAGATTATAACGATTTACGGGAAACTATTCGAGGGAACGGAAAAGCATTGCCAGACTTATGCCTTTCCGAAAATTTCATTTATAAGAGCGAAAAACTTCGTGACACAGAGAGTGACGAAGACAGTCTTTGGAGGTTATGGATTCCTAGGGGCTTAATTAGGAATATAATTAGGTCCGCCCACGAGGAAAGCTGCCACGGCGGATATGCTGAAACGATTTTTTGGATCAGGCTCAAATACTACTGGCCACTTATGACGCGTGATGTGAAAACTTACATTAGTGAATGTGATGACTGCAAGGGTATAAAACAGGTGAATCAAACCTTACGCCCCCCAATGGGAAATCAGCTCGCCACCTACCGCCCATTCCAGAGGCTTTATTGCGTCTTCTTGGGTCCCTATCTGCGTAGTAGATCAGGAAATAGTCAGCTACTCATCGTTGTTGACCACTTGACAAAATTCATATTCTTAAAACCTTTAAGGGCCGCAACATCAAGTAATGTTATTGAATTGTTTCACAATAAAATCTTTTGCACTTATGGCGTCCCGCAATACGTCCATAGCGACAACGCGAAACAATTTACTTCCAAGGAAATTGAAGAATTCTATTCCGCATACGGAATTAAGCATATTACGACTGGATTTTACTCCCCACAGGCGAACGCTTCCGAACGGGCCAACAGGGAAATCATTTCTAAAATCAGATATTTTCTCAAAGATGACACAGATCATACTCGTTGGGATAGGAACCAGAGAAAAGAAATTGCATTGGTTTTATTGCTTTGAATACATTCACACAAAAATTATGTTGATGTCGTTACTACACTCTACGCTAATGAAGCGAATGAAAACACATTCACACAGACATCGTATGATGAAATATGATGTATGTGCTGCATGTATTACCTAAATGTCAACAGTCATTCACAAAGATTCATGAATACCGCGCCTGTATTCATGAATCTTTGTGAATACCTGTGAATGAAGGGTACAAAGAACTAGATTAAAACACATAAAAGAGAATTTTAGTATTGTCAGCTATTGTTAACGAAAACGTGCCGATAGTTATTTCAACGATTTTTTAATACAGCTTAGAAGATGGTATGTATTGTGGCATAAAAAAGTTTATGGTTTTTTATCAAAATATTATTCACTTTATACACAAATAAATCTTGAGGGTTCAGGACTGTACATCATACCTCAAGTGTTTTGTAACTTCATAAAATTAACGTGTGTGCGCGCCGTACACGGCAACAGCACCGCACAAAACAGATTTAGTCATAACAAGTAAAAGTGCTATATTTGGCAATGCCGAATCTTAAATACCCTTCACAGATGTAATTCTTCTTTCTTTCTTTCTTGCCAAAACAGAAAGTAGGTTTAATTAAAAAATCAAAATGATGTTATCGGTTACTTTTATATTTAAGAAAACGTTTAAATTTTTCGGCTGGGAAGCTAAATGGTTGGCTTTTCTTATATCTAATACCAATGAACGTCTTTCGAAAATATGAAATATGTTTAAATTACAAACTAAACAAAATATCCGTTTCATGTACCCCAAAAAGTTCTAATTGTCCAACCGTAGAATCGTCTTTTAGATTTTGTTGCTTTTTAATACCAGTTTACTTCTTTCTGATGTATAAAGTAGGTATAATTCATCATAAAAATCAAAAAATAACAAATAAAATGGCTGCTTTTATGAATCGGAAAATGTCGATTTTCCAACCCTGGGACCGAATTTTTAATTTTTTAATACTAATTTAATTTTTTCTGATATATAAAATAGCTTTAATTCACTAAAAAACAAAATTTGGAATTTATTTATATACCAAAAATATTTCAATTTTCCAACTCTGGAACCGAATTTATAATATTTTGATACTAGTTTAATTTTTTCTGAAATATATAATAGGTTTAATTCACTAAAACCACAAAATTTTGAATTTATGTATGTACTATTATGTACGAAAAATATTTCGATTTCCCAACTCTGGAATTTTTATTTTATTACCAATGCAATTTGTTAACCATAATAAAAAACCATAACTTAAAAATTAAAAGAAATCAAAAAAGACACAACAAGCAAAAATGATTTCACGTATTACTAAAAACTACAAAATGCATATACGACAATATTTAGTCATTTGCCCTTGAACTTGTTATTGCAGTCATTGCCTTTAAAGCCATTTAATATTATAATAACAAATATAAAACTTCATTTACCTTTAGAATCGTTTAATGTTACAATAATAAAACTAAATGTTATTCACCTTTAGAATATTTTAGGCAATACTGCAATAATCCAATTAAAGGCATTTTTTATAACTACTGAAATTGGATCTTTGAATATTATTATTATTAATTTTAAGTTAGACGTAAGCAATTAAATTGTATAAAAGACTGACAAAAATAAAGACAACCAGGCAAACAAAGATTAACTCTTTTCATTGCTTCACGGGTCTTAGTGATTCTACTAAAGCTCAATCATATTTTATATCAGCACAAGGTGTTTCTACCTGGGCTAAACCAATTCTTAACAAACAAAAATCTGAATTCCACAGGAAACCTTTGGTGTTCAACTTATTTCGACGTTGACAATTCAACATTTGGTGACCCCGACGGTCCTGTAACTTGGCACAGGATTAAATAAAAAAAACCACACTGGTTTTAATACTAAAAACAACGCTACACGCAGCGTTCAGTAACCCACCAAAAATCAACATTTGGTGATCCAACGATCCTGTAACTTGGCACAGGATCACATAAAAATAAAAACAGCAAATATACTTTAATATAAATACCAAAATAACATTACACCACACAACAGTTGGTGACATCAACAACATCGAGTCCACAGACAAAAATCGACACTTGTTTCATAAACCTTCAAGCTAGAAAACAAATCATCGACCATGGAAACATTTGACGTCCTACTAGCAGCGCAACAAAAGACGGCGGATAAAATAGTGGCCATAATCCGAAACTTTAAAAAGGACCCAACAACAAGAAAATCGAAAAAGTACTACCTGGAACGTTTAAATCGGCTAGACACTGCATGGCTAGAATTTGAGAACACTGACAACAAATTAAGGTGTCTATCAAATCTTCCAATGCAGCACGAATATTTTACGGACCAATACTTGCGCGTTTCAGGTGACACACTAAAGTACAAAGAGCTATTTGAGTCTGAAATCAAAAGATTCTCAAATACAACAATCAATAATCAACAAACTAATGAAGGTGCCAGCAGCTGCATACAGGGAGAATCACAACTTGACGAAATCACAAATAAGGTTCTTCGTAATCAACGGGCGCTAACAAGAGCACTAAGACGAACAATGGACGAAGCCATGGCCGAAGAAATTCATGAGGTAGCACATGCAAAATTAACTCTCATTGATAAATATATGGGTGATCTCTCGAGAAACAATGACATGTTATGGCAATTAACCACTAAGGAACAAATAGATGGGTACACGGTGGATGACTTCTACAAAACGCAAGCCGAAGTGCACAACATTAAATGTACTCTACAACAACATGGCAGTCTTTCCAATGATAGTGCTCCACAACATATCAACAGAATTGAGCAGTGTCAACCACACCTGCCAAAAATTCAGATTCCAAAATTCAACGGCAGTTATCTCCAATGGGTAGCCTTCAAAGACCTGTATACTCAACTAATTCACAATGCAGCAATGAGCGAAGTTGAAAAAATGTTTTATTTGACAACACATCTCACAGATGAAGCAAAAAAGCTAATAAACCATTTGCCAATTGCAACAGCAAACTATGCAATTGCATGGAATATTCTCGTCAATAGATACGATAACAAAAGGCTCATTGTGACAACATTACTCAACAACTTGCTCTCTAATCCACAAGTGAAAAATGAATCGGCACAATCCCTAAAAAATATACATGACCTCACAAAGGAATGCATCCATGGCTTGAAAGCACAGGGACTTCCAGTGGACCAATGGGACGCAATAATCGTCCACATACTATTGAAAAAGCTTGATCTCTCGATTCAAACACTATTTGTGCAATCACTCAAAGACAACAAAAGCCTCGTAAGTCTCGATGAACTGCTTAAATTCATAGAGCATAGGTTCCACGCATTGGAAACGCGAGGAAGATCGGGCGAATCTGGAGGGGGGAAGGATAGAGCCAAAATCATAACATCAGCTACATCAAATCCAAATTGTAAGGTATGTGGATTAAGAGGACATCCCATATATTACTGTGAAAAGTTCCTGAAGATGTCCCCAGCCGAGAGACTACAATGGACACAAAAGATGAGACTTTGTGTCAACTGTTTTAAATCAGAGCATACCACCAAATCATGCACATCACGGTCATGCTCAAAGTGCGCAAAAAAGCACAACACATTGCTGCATTTAGAAATACCAAGACAATATTCATCAAAAACCTCTGCTGGAAGCCTCGAAAAGACACAAAATCCAGCCATTGCTTCAAATAAAAATTCCCCAATCGTAGCTGCAACAAACAAGCAACTCAGCGGCAACACCTATGTATTACTCGCCACAGCAAGAGTAAAGGTGATTGGAAACAATGGCCGCACCGGCATATTCCGTGCTCTTCTAGATTCTGGATCACAGATCAATCTGGTTACAAATCAAGTGTTAAACAATCTATCATTGGATTCTTCAGATTCTTCTTTGCGCATTGAAGGAATAGGCCGTAAGGTTCACAACACATCCCGACGAATCAATGTAGAGCTACATGCATGCTCAGGCAATTATGCTACCAGAATCGAAGCATTTGTACTCCCAACCATTGTATCACCTCAGCCTACAAAATCGTTCAACACATCAGATTGGAATCTTCCTGAGAATATTAATTTAGCAGATCCATGTTTCAATCAAATGGATAAAATTGATATGCTGATCGGAGCAGAATTTTATCACCAACTAATGCGGCCACAACAAATAAGGCTCAACAAGAACTTACCAATTCTACAAAATACAGCTTTGGGTTGGGTCGTAACAGGTAAACTACAAGAAAACAACGACAACAACTTGGTTACTTGTGCAGTATTTACCCCAGAACAGCAAACAACAAACGAGCTGATTGAAAATTTCTGGAAACTTGAAGAGGCAAATACTTCAGAACGTGCACTATCTTTAGCTGAGAAACGATGTGAAGATCATTTTGTGCAAAACTTACAAAGAAACAAGGATGGGAGACTCGTTGTCCGCTTACCATTTGCAGAAAATCCAACAATTCTCGGAACCTCTAAAACAATGGCTTTCAATCGATTTTTGTCATTGGAAAAACGGTTGAACCTTAAGCCAGAACTTAGAGCAGAATATAATAAATTTATGGAAGAATATGAATCCTTGGGGCACATGGAAGAAATACAGGAAGACGACATTCCCGGTGTACATTACGTCATGCCGCATCATTGCGTGCTGGAACCGGAAAGTTCAACAACGAAATTGCGAGTAGTGTTTGACGCCTCAGCCAAAACATCCAGCGGGTTCTCACTCAACGACATCCTTCATGCAGGACCAACCGTACAAAGTGAGCTATGTTCAGTTCTGCTGAGATTTCGGATGCATAAATTCGTCTTTACTGCAGACATCGAAAAAATGTACCGACAAATTCAAGTCAATTATGCAGACCAAATGTTCCAGCTCATAATTTGGAGATATAACAAATATCAAGATATCAAATATTATCGTCTCAAAACTGTCACCTACGGCACTTCCTCAGCTCCATACCTAGCTACCAAATGCCTTCAACACCTAGCAACACAAAACACCACGAAATATCCACTAGGAGCCTCAATATTACGTGATGATTTTTATGTGGACGATTGCCTAAGCGGAGCCGACTCTATCAGTACAGCATTGGAATCACAACGACAACTCAACTTAATCCTAAAAGAAGCTGGTTTTAAACTTCGGAAATGGTGTTCAAATCATCCCCAGCTGCTAAATGGTATTGCACCTGAAGACCAGGAGATCAATTTGGACTTAGACGAAAACTCAAACTGCTCTATTAAAACACTTGGACTAATATGGTTACCAAGGTCTGACCAGTTATGTGGACGAGCACAAGTACCAACGGCAAATTATTCAAAAGGTGTAACAAAACGAATAGTTAGTTCAGAACTTGCCAAGATATTTGATCCATTAGGAATTTTTGGGCCGGTAGTCGTACGAGCCAAAATATTTTTGCAGGAGCTGTGGCAATTACCACTTTCATGGGATGACGAATTGCCCCTGGATCTTCAAAACGTATGGAATAAATTTCGAACGAGCATAGAAGCACTAAACAAAATTAAGATCGATCGATTCGTACTAAAAACCGAAATTCCAGTAACAACGCAGCTTCACACGTTTGTTGATGCCTCGGAACGAGCCTATGGAACGGCAATCTACATTCGTTCAACATACAAGGACAAAACTGTATCAACAAGATTAATATGTTCCAAGTCTCGTGTAGCACCCATTAAAAAACAGACGCTGCCTCGGCTGGAATTATGTGCCGCAGTACTAGGGGTGGAGCTGACAAACAGAGTGAAGAAAGATCTTCGCCTACAAAATACTGCAAACTTTTTCTGGACAGATTCAAAGATTGTCCTTGCGTGGATAAATTCGACTGCAGCATCCTTCCACACTTTTGTGGCAAACAGAATAGCCAAAATACAAGAATTAAGCGAATCAAATCAATGGCGACATGTCAGCTCCAAACAAAATCCAGCTGACGCAATATCCCGAGGACTGGCACCAGAAAACCTATCACAACATTCAATTTGGTTTTATGGTCCACTATTTCTATCAGGACAAAAAAGTGAGTGGACGAACTCATCTCCACAAGTTTTTGATATACCTTGCAACGAAGAACGCAAAATGTCGAAGCATGTTTTGACGATATCAACGTCGCAGCAAAGGTACGAAGACATTATAAGTCGAATAAACCATCGAAACTCTTTCAAGACTCTTCAGCGCACGATCGGCTATGTCTTGAGATTCATCACAAATTCCAAAACTGCGAAAATTTTTCGTCCATCCAACAAGGCGCTCGATGCACATGAAATGGAAGAAGCTCTGAACGTTATCATCAAATTCATGCAAGCCACGGAATTTGGGGAAGAGCTAGAACGATTATCAAACAAAACACCTGTACATAAATCCAGCCCTTTGGCCTCATTAAATCCATTCTTGGATGAATACCAGATAATGCGTGTAGGTGGTCGTCTGGAGCAATCAACATTACAATTCAAGGCGAAGCATCCAGCAATTTTACCACACAGTCATTTTATGGTAGGGTTATTGATGCAAATGCTACATAACGAAAATCGTCATTGCGGCCCACAAGCATTGTTGGCTGCGTCCAGGGCGCAGTTCTGGATCACCAACGGAAAATCAGTCGCACGCAGTACCGTCCACAAATGCATACGATGCACCAAGGCAAGGCCAGTGTTTTTTAAACAATTGATGGGAAATCTACCAGCTGACAGAGTGACGCCAGGACGTCCATTCATCACTACAGGAGTTGATGACTTCGGGCCGATTTGGATACATCACAAAATTAGGGGCAAAAGACCAGACAAGGCCTATATCGCAGTATTTTGCTGTTTTGCAACCAAGGCCATTCACATGGAAGTTGTGTCCAATCTGTCCACAGAAGCCTTTATCGGAGCATTACGAAGATTCATCAGCAGAAGAGGCCATTGTCAGACATTATATTGCGACAATGCTACTAATTTCGTGGGAGCAAACAACAAAATAGCTGAATTAAAAGAATCAATATATTCTCAATCAGCCCAAGAAAAAATTACACGAGTATGCAGCAATCTATCAATTACCTTCAAATTTATTCCACCCAGAGCCCCTCATTTCGGTGGCCTTTGGGAAGCGGCAGTTAAATCAGCCAAACATCTTCTGCTGAGAAGTGTGACCGCTGCATCACTTACATATGAGGAGTTGGAAACAATAGTGGTTGAAATAGAAGCCATCCTAAACTCGCGACCTTTAATTCCTCTCTCATCAAATTACGAAGATCTTCAAGCTCTCACACCAGGCCACTTTCTAGTAGGTGAGCCATTAACATCAGCAGTGGATGTTAACGCCCAATCTCCAAAATTACCATTAGATGCAAGGTGGAAAATAACTTCAGAGATTAAACACAAATTCTGGAAGGAATGGACACAAAAATATTTACATGAGCTACAACAAAGAGGAAAATGGAAGTCTCCTTCACCGAACGTCATCGAAGGCATGCTTGTCATTCTCAAAGAAGACAATACTCCTGTACTACAATGGCCACTGGGAAGAATCAGCCGAATTTACAAGGGAGATGACGGACTTATTAGGGTCTGCGACGTCAAAACAGTGAAGGGAACTTTCAAAAGGCCAATTCATAGATTAGCGCCCCTGTTCAACGATTTTCACACAGAACACTCCGAATATGACAAGCCAATATCGCAAAAGAGACAACACTCATCAGAAGGCGACTCTATACAGCCCAAACGGAAGGTAGTATCATATGCTTCGCAAGGAATCGTCAGTACAATATGTATTTCGCTCCTGCTACTGCCGATAATACTAGCTTCTCCGATCAATGTCACAGAGTTTTCTTCCAACCCAGGATTGTATTTCGAAGGCATAGGGTCGACAAAATTGGTAACTGCGACCTGGAAATTCATCATATATTACGATCTCACACCGATTTGGGAGAGGAACAAAGTTCTGGAAACCGGAATAACAGCATTTTCAAAGTTCTGCAAACAATCAATAGCTACTAAATCATGTGAAATACTCTACCTCGAACTTCAGCATACCTGGGACAATCTCATTCAAGAATCAGACCTTTTAACTCCAAGAAGAAACCGAAGAGCTGCACTAGATATTGTGGGGAATATGGCTCATGCTCTATTTGGAGTCCTGGATTCGGAATATGCAGAACAAATGGCCCAAACTATAGCCAATGTGAAGCAAAACGAGGAATATCTGCACCTGTTACTCAAAAACCAAACTTCGGTGATAAATTCGACGATTAATATTCTCAAGCAAGGCGAGAATAATATGAAGGTGCACTTCTCAGAGCTTAAAACCAGCATCTATAATGAGTTAAATACAGTTAGAAACGAGAACTCAAATTTGAGACAAACCCAACATCTAATGTCCCTGGCGATTCAATTAAATACACTGGCGGCAGAGTTACAAAGAACTGAGACAGAGCTGGTCGCTGCCCTCACGCACTCAAATCACGGTAAAATAAGTCCACTTCTCCTCACACCAAAACAGTTAAGAACAGAGATAGCTAAGATTAAGGGCCACCTTCCCATTGGTCGCTCGTTACCAATTGAAGATACTGACTTGCTGGAATTATACAAAATCATGAGCGTCAAGGGCACAGTAACACAGGAGAGTGTCATTTTCATGATTGAATTACCGTTAGTGAACCAGGAACATTTTGAGCTCTTCAAGGTCATCCCTATACCCACCAAGATAAACGACAGGGACATTGCTATAAAAACCGATATTGAATATCTCGCTGTGAGCAGCCACCGAGATGAATATCTGTCACTAAATACACTTCAATTCAATAAATGCATTGTAGCAAAGAGCGACATATATCTTTGCACTGCGTTACAAGTCAGCGTTACTCGAGACCCCAGCAGCTATTCCTGCGAAATTGCTCTGTTTAACAACCGGACATCCCCACAATGTAGTTTCGGGAACGTACAAAACAAGGTTTCTTTTATCGCACTAAACACTATCAATCGTTGGCTTTATGCAACAGCAAAACCATTAGAACTAACTGCAGTGTGCGACTCTGAAACCATACATTTTACCGTCAAACAATCTGGCCTCATGTCCATGAAACCAACCTGTATCATCAAGGGAAATTTACTAACTATCCATGGGCATGAAACGAGTATTACTCCTCTTCATACTTCATTTGCCATGTTTGGCAATATTACGGCAATTGGCAAACCCCCCGAGGTCAAGAGGCTACTAGCACCTAACATCGAATTGGACATCAAATTAGATGAGCTCACCAACATCCAAAGACAGCTATCAAACATTAAGAATCTTCCAAGAGATATAGAGTACCCAGTGCTTCATCATCCACATATCGGCTCGTTGGCGCTACTTCTGTCATTATTGATAATAGTCATCCTAATAGGCCGGAAAATTAAATGCTGCAAGGGAGCCTCAATGAACTTGTCCCCAACGATGCCAGAATCAGCCCCACAACCAGCACCACGACAGCTAAACTCTGAGGTTTAAAAAATAAAAAAAAAATATGCCAATTTATTAACTCTTATATTATTAATTCATTTCTCTCATATATAAATTTTGCCTTTCGCTATCCGCTCAACGTGGCGGAGAAAGTTAACCATAATAAAAAACCATAACTTAAAAATTAAAAGAAATCAAAAAAGACACAACAAGCAAAAATGATTTCACGTATTACTAAAAACTACAAAATGCATATACGACAATATTTAGTCATTTGCCCTTGAACTTGTTATTGCAGTCATTGCCTTTAAAGCCATTTAATATTATAATAACAAATATAAAACTTCATTTACCTTTAGAATCGTTTAATGTTACAATAATAAAACTAAATGTTATTCACCTTTAGAATATTTTAGGCAATACTGCAATAATCCAATTAAAGGCATTTTTTATAACTACTGAAATTGGATCTTTGAATATTATTATTATTAATTTTAAGTTAGACGTAAGCAATTAAATTGTATAAAAGACTGACAAAAATAAAGACAACCAGGCAAACAAAGATTAACTCTTTTCATTGCTTCACGGGTCTTAGTGATTCTACTAAAGCTCAATCATATTTTATATCAGCACAAGGTGTTTCTACCTGGGCTAAACCAATTCTTAACAAACAAAAATCTGAATTCCACAGGAAACCTTTGGTGTTCAACTTATTTCGACGTTGACAATTCAACACAATTCTTAGTGAGGTGTAACATAGTTTTACTTGACAAAAAAATTAAAATTTTTAAACTTTTTGGTCACTTTCATGTACCATAAAATATACCATTTGTCCAACCCTGGAGTCGAAATTTTGATTTTTTAAGATTTTAATAATAATTTTGTTCTTCCTGAATTATAAAACAGCTTTAATTAGAAAAAAAAAACAACGTCAATTGCCTTTTTGGTTATTTTTATGCAGAATAAATATATCGATTTCCCAACCCTGGAAACGAAATTTAATTTTTTTTTAACCAATGCAACTTTTAATGAGGCATGAAATAGTTTTATTTAAGAAAAACTTAATATTTATAACCATATAGGATATAAATATAGTTTTAATTAGTAAAAAACAACGTCAATTTTCTTTTTGGTTACATTTATGTTTAAAAAAAAAATTTCAATTTCCCAACCCTGGAAGCGAAATTTAAATTTTTTAAAATTTTCTTTATCAATGCAAATCTTCATGAGGTATAAAGTAGTTTTGTTTAAGGAAAACTCGAATTTTGCAACCATTTTCGTTATAACATGTACTACAAAATATTGCATGTACCAAAACAAAATTTAATTTTTCCAACCCTGGAAACGAAATTTTGATTTTTTTTTTGCTTGTTTTTTTTTATCAGTGCAACGCTTCTTGAGGTATAAGGTAGTTTTATTTACGAAAAATTTCAAATATTTTACCATTTTGGTAACTTTCATGTACCAAAATATATTGCACTTGTCCATCCCTGGATTCGAAATTTTATTTTTTATTTTTGAATTTTTGATACCAATTATGTTCTTCCTAAATTATAAGACAGTTTTAGGTAGCAAAAAACAAAAATAATCAACATCAGTTGCCTGTTTGATTACTTTTATGTATAAAAAAAATTCAATTTCCCACCCCTGGTAGCAAAATTTGAATTTAAAATTTTTGATTTTTTTTTTGGCTAATGCAAATCTTCATGACGTATAAAGTGGTTTTGTTAAAGAAAAACTTGAAATTTTTAACAATTTTAGTTACTATGTACATGTACTACAAAATACGGAAAAGGCCGAAAAAAAAATTTTAATTTCCCATCCCTGGAAAAAAAATTTATTTTTTTAGTTTTAAATAGACCATTGAGGCCCCCAAAGCACGAAGTAGGTTTAATTTACAAACATTAAAAAAAAATAATTGATTTTTGGTATAAATTTTGCGTCGAGAAATAGGTGTAAGCTTCCCAGCTCTGGAACCATACTTTGGATCTTTCTGTATTTCAATAGCAGCTTATTTAAGTTCATTTCCAATCCAACGGTCCAAGAACGAAGTCTCTAGCTCTTCTGCGGGCTTGGGAAAATCGATTTCACGTACAGACGGACGGACAGACGGACATCGCTCAATCGTCATGTCTATTCATAAGGATCCAGAATATATATACTTTATGGGGCCCCATGTGCATATAGAAGAAATTACACACGGAATGACAAACCTATATATACCCTTTCACTTTTTTGTGAAGGGTATAACAAAATAAATTACTAAAAATACGACTTTGACTTTAATTCAAACAGGATCATGAAATTTGAAAAAGGAAAATGGCAAAACAAAATTTTAATCTTTACGGCAATTTAAAATAAGACAGTAAAATAAATTAGGTTCCACCAGGTTACGGCCGTCCGTCCGTAGCGTGTACTAGTAATGCTCCATACGTCGTCGCCGGTAACAAAACACCGTCCAGATATATATAAATTTCCCCCTTTGTTGGTTTCGGAAAACCCGCGGACAAAAAAAACCCAAATTCTCGCGTGGCCCTAGATGAGCTCACCTAACTCACACAAAAGGGATACAACCGTCAAACACGGTAGATTTCCTACTGTATATATATATATATATATATATATATATATATATATATATATATAAATATTAATATATGTATAAAAAAAACGTACGTCACCGTCCGTCCCGTAATGTACTAGTCTATACTTTTTGGCACGATACCTGATACTTTAGGGTGGGCTTCCTGTAGACACTTCCTCTCAGCTGGCTATGTGCGACTCTTCTGCACTTCGGTTGGGTTTTCTAACCTTCAGTTTCAGGATCCCTTGTTGTTGGTGTTTTTTTTTTTTATATGTTATTTTTCACCCGACGCAAATGTTTTGGGGGTGGTTATTTATTAATTTTATTTTATAAATATTAATTTCAGTTTTTATTCAACCTTAGATCTTTTCTTTGTTATTTTCTTTCTTTTCAATCGTTTGCGTTTTGTTTGTGACAGTATTTATATATTTGGTCTTTACTTTTTTTTTCTTTTGTACAAAACTTATATTTCGGTTTCCCCCTCTTTTTATGTTTCTTTTCTTAAATTATTTCTTAACTTTTCTTAAATTATTTCTTATTTCACTGAACCAAAAAAAAAAACGTCTCCATAAAAATCAGTGTCTTCAACAACTTCAAAATCAAAAATGGATCCCTTTCCAAATATACAACCCCCCTTTTATATTTCTTCTACCTATCCACATTCCTTTCCAAATATGTAAACAAAAAAATCCCGCCTTCCCATTTTCGTAAACACAAACATCCCGCCTTCCCATTTTCGTAAACAAAAAGGTACAACAAAGCAAACAAACCATTTACACAATCAACACAACTAAACAGCTGATGACCACTGCACTACCAATCATAGGGTGCACACGACAAAGTTTTAAGCAAATTTAAAATATGTATATAAGTATTCTTCAATTCATTCTGTTTTGAGTATCAAAGAAAAGCACAACTTTAATAAACTTTCCCGTATAAACAAATTTGGCTGAATTCTTTCTTTGGGGTTGAATATCTCTTATCATCACGACTTATCGAACCAAAAGATGATATTCAAAGAATACCGACATATTGGATAATAAAAAATTTTAATTCCTTTTTACAAAAGGGACCAAAAGCTTAAAAAATTAATTTAAGAAAAATCCGAAAAAATTTATTTCTTCTTTCTAAAAAAGAAAATATATTTAATTATTAAAAAAACAAAATTTTGTTTTTCAGTTACTTTTATATTTAAGAAAATGTTTGAATTTTTCAACTAGGAAGCTCTATGTTTGACTTTTCTTATTTCTAATACCAATAAAAGTCTTTCGAAAATATTAAATATATTTAATTTACAAACAAATAAAATATTTCGTTTCAGTTGGATTCTCTTATGTACCAAAAAAACTTCGAACTGTCCAACCCAAGAATCGGCTTCTTGATATTTTCGAATTTTCAATAACGATTCTATCTATCCTGAAGTATAAAATAGGTTTAAATCACAGAAAAAGACAAAATTCGTATTATATTTCGATAGTCTTATGAATTAAACAAATTTTCAATGGTCCAACCCTGGAGACCATTTTTTAGAATATTAATACCAATTTTTGTCTCCTTGTAGCATAAAATAGTTTTAAGACTAACCAAAAACAAAATTTTGTCGCCGTTTTCTTTTATTCAATTTAAATCTGTAAGTATCCAAATATCTAAAATTTGGAAAATGGTTACTTTTATACGTCAAGAAAATCCAAAATCCAATTTTGGTTTTTATTTCAAAAAAATAAAAAATTGGAAATTAATTTTTGGTTGCTTATAAGTACCAACAAATTTCTATTTTCCAACACTGAAGTCGAATTTTTCTTTTTTGGGTTTTAATATCCATTTCATTAATCCTGAAGTATAAAATAGGTTTAATTTACTAAAAAAAACAATATTAGGAACTTATAAAAATTTTTTAAGTACCAAAAAAACTTATAGTTTTCCAACCCTGTAGTGCGATTCACTAACTTTTAACACTTTAGCAAGTGTTAACTTTCTATGTACTCCAATTGATATTACATGGCAGCTCTGTCAATTGAAATGTCAAAATATTAGAAAAGAAAATAAAAATAAAAATAAATCGTTAATTTTGTCAACGGGCTTAAGATCGAATTTGCACGACTGCAAATCATTTTTATAACCTCCAAAAAAGAATTTGGAGGGTATATTCACTTTGTCATTCCGTTTGTAACGTATCGAAATATCCATCTCAGACCCCATAAAGTATACATATATTCTTGATCAGTGATGAAATCTAAGACGAACTGAGCATGTCCGTCCGTCCGTCCGTCCGTCTGTGGAAATCACGATTCAGTCCAAACGAACCCAGAAAAAACAACATAATTTTTAAAGTTTTTTGGTTATTTTGTTAAGCAAATGATATATTTTTATGTCAAATACGGTCCAACGCCTGAAACTTGGAGCCATTAAATAAAATAAAAATATTTTTTGACCCCGCCCACTTCAGTGGGCGTTATTATAGGCAAAAATAGCATAAAAATTTAACAAATTGTTTTACTTAAGCCTACATTTCTTAAAAATAACACTTTTAAGCTTTAATGACGAAGCTGAGACGAAACCTGGTACTACTCTGCCCTACCCCCTCCTTCCCCTTCGCCCCCTAAATGACCCTACCAAAAAAAAAATTTTTTTTTTAAATTTTGTATATAATCATCTCAAGCATTTATCTTTAGAGTTTTATGACTGCCGATTTCTGCCCTACCCCCCCCTCTTCCTTTGCCCCCTAAATGACCTTACCAAAAAAAAATTTTTTTTTAAATTTTGTATACAATCATCCCAAGCATTTATCTTTAGAGTTTTATGACTGCCTGTTGCTGCCCTACCCCCTCCTCCCCCTTTGCCCACTAAATGACCCTATTAAAAATAAATATACATTTTTTTTTATTTTGTGTATCATCATCCCAAGCATTTATTTTTACAGTTTTATGTGTATCTGTTTCTGCCCTACCCCCTCTCCCCCTTTGCCTTCTAAATGACCGTATCAAAAAAAAGAAATTTTAATTTTGTATATAATTATCCCAAGCATTTATTTTTAGAGTTTTATGACAAAGGTGAAATGTTTCCCCCACAGCCCTTGCCAGAGCGACCCCGCCAAAATACAGTTTTTATAGCCTCCAAAGAGAATTGTGATGAAGTCTAAGACGGTCTAGCAATGCCCATACGTTCGTCTGTGGAAAACATGATATTGTATATTTTTGAACCCCGCCCCCTTTAGTGGGCGTTGACGTACGATATTATATAAAGGAAGTCTGTCCCACCAAGTTAAACATTTCAAATTCACTTACTAAATATTTGGAGGGTATTTAAGATCCCGGTCGAATATAACATTTTTACTTATTTTTTTATTATTTTATTAATAAATGAATTTGTTCAAATTCTTTTTATTATTTATATTAAGACTGGAATATTAAGAATATTTTCAATAATCATCAAACCAGCAGAACGGATCAGTACTGATTTCGAGGCCGCTACGCCATCTCATCAGCGTTTTTTGTTCAATTTTTCCACTTTTGTAAGTGGTGCTAGTTAGTAGGAATATCAACTATTTAACCAATGTTTTTAACGAAAATTGAATATGAGAAGTTCCCACATTCATATTTTTAAGTTATTACCTTTTTGGTTAGTACGAAATTCCCCAACCCTGACGATTAATATTCCCAATATTCTATGTATCTCTTCCGCTTTTTCCAGAGCCATCGGCTGCTGATAGCTAAAGCTTATTTGTTATTTATGTTCAACTAATTGAAT
Organism: Linnaemya tessellans; assembly: GCA_951800035.1. Lineage (NCBI taxonomy): Eukaryota > Metazoa > Arthropoda > Insecta > Diptera > Tachinidae > Linnaemya > Linnaemya tessellans. The sequence continues at coordinate 39,276,006 of OX637534.1, read as the reverse complement.
TTAGTTGTCAATTTACAATGAACAAGTGCGCGTTTTAAATTATGTATGAATTTTTATTAGTCGGCTCGGTGCAAAGTAAGTGAAACATTTTTTATTTTTATAATATATTATAATATTGATATATTATATACTTACATATATTCTAGTCATAACAAGTAAAAATGCTATATTCGGCAGTGCCGAATCTTAAATACCCTTCACAGAGGTAATTCTTCTTTCTTTCTTTCTTGCCAAAACAGAAAGTAGGTTTAATTATAAAATTAAAATGATGTTATCGGTTACTTTTATATTTAAGAAAACGTTTAAATTTTTCGGCTAGGAAGCTAAATGTTTGGCTTTTCTTATATCTAATACCAATGAACGTCTTTCGAAAATATGAAATATGTTTAAATTACAAACAAAACAAAAAATCCGTTTCATGTACCCCAAAAATTTCTAATTGTCCAACCGTAGAATCGTCTTTTAGATTTTGTTGGTTTTTAATACCAGTTTACTTCTTTCTGATGTATAAAGTAGGTATAATTCATCATAAAAATCAAAAAATAACAAATTAAATGGCTGCTTTTATGAATCGGAAAATGTCGATTTTCCAACCCTGGGACCGAATTTTTAATTTTTTAATACTAATTTAATTTTTTTTGATATATAAAATACCTTTAATTCACTAAAAAACAAAATTTGGAATTTATGTATGTACTTTTATTTACCAAAAATATTTCAATTTTCCAACTCTGGAGCCGAATTTATAATATTTTGATACTACTTTATTTTTTTCTGAAATATATAATAGGTTTAATTCACTAAAAGCACAAAATTTTGAATTTATGTATGTACTATTATGTACGAAAAATATTTCGATTTCCCAACTCTGGAATTTTTACTTTTTTACCAATGCAATTCTTAGTGAGGTGTAACATAGTTTTACTTGACAAAAAAATTAAAATTTTTAAACTTTTTGGTCACTTTCATGTACCATAAAATATATCATTTGTCCAACCCTGGAGTCGAAATTTTGATTTTTTAATATTTTAATACCAATTTTGTTCTTCCTGAATTATAAAACAGCTTTAATTAGCAAAAAAAAAACAACGTCAATTGCCTTTTTGGTTATTTTTATGCAGAATAAATATATCGATTTCCCAACCCTGGAAACGAAATTTAATATTTTTTTAACCAATGCAACTTTTAATGAGGCATGAAATAGTTTTATTTAAGAAAAACTTAATATTTATAACCATATAGGATATAAATATAGTTTTAATTAGTAAAAAACAACGTCAATTTCCTTTTTGGTTACATTTATGTTTAAAAAAAAATTTCAATTTCCCAACCCTGGAAGCGAAATTTAAATTTTTTAAAATTTTCTTTATCAATGCAAATCTTCATGAGGTATAAAGTAGTTTTGTTTAAGGAAAACTCGAATTTTGCAACCATTTTGGTTATAACATGTACTACAAAATATTGCATGTACCAAAACAAAATTTAATTTTTCCAACCCTGGAAACGAAATTTTAATTTTTTTTTGTTTGTTTTTTTTATCAGTGCAACGCTTCTTGAGGTATAAGGTAGTTTTATTTACGAAAAATTTCAAATATTTTACCATTTTGGTAACTTTCATGTACCAAAAAATATTGCACTTGTCCATCCCTGGATTCGAAATTTTATTTTTTATTTTTGAATTTTTGATACCAATTATGTTCTTCCTAAATTATAAGACAGCTTTAGTTAGCAAAAACAAAAATAATCAACATCAGTTGCCTGTTTGATTACTTTTATGTATAAAAAAAATTCAATTTCCCACCCCTGGTAGCAAAATTTGAATTTAAAATTTTTGATTTTTTTTTGGCTAATGCAAATCTTCATGACGTATAAAGTGGTTTTGTTAAAGAAAAACTTGAAATTTTTAACAATTTTAGTTACTATGTACATGTACTACAAAATACGGAATAGGCCGAAAAAAAAAATTTTTAATTTCCCATCCCTGGAAAAAAAATTTATTTTTTTAGTTTTAAATAGACCATTGAGGCCCCCAAAGCACGAAGTAGGTTTAATTTACAAACATTAAAAAAAAAATAATTGACTTTTGGTATAAATTTTGCGTCGAGAAATAGGTGTAAGCTTCCCAGCTCTGAAACCATACTTTGGATCTTTCTGTATTTCAATAGCAGCTTATTTAAGTTCATTTTCAATGCAACGGTCCAAGAACGAAGTCTCTAGCTCTTCTGCGGGCTTGGGAAAATCGATTTCACGTACAGACGGACGGACAGACGGACATCGCTCAATCGTCATGGCTATTCATAAGGATCCAGAATATATATACTTTATGGGGCCCCATGTGCATATAGAAGAAATTACACACGGAATGACAAACCTATATATACCCTTTCACTTTTTTGTGAAGGGTATAACAAAAGAAATTACTAAAAATACGACTTTGACTTTAATTCAAACAGGATCATGAAATTTTGAAAAGAGAAAATGGCAAAACAAAATTTTAATCTTTACGGCAATTTAAAATAAGACAGTAAAAAAAATTAGGTTCCACCAGGTTACGGCCGTCCGTCCGTGGCGTGTACTAGTAACGCTCCGTACGTCGTCGCCGGTAACAAAACACCGTCCAGATATATATAAATTTCCCCCTTTGTTGGTTTCGGAAAACCCGCGGACAAAAAAAAACCCAAATTCTCGCGTGGGCCTAGATGAGCTCACCTAACTCACACAAAAGGGATGCAACCGTCAAACACGGTAGATTTCCTACTGTATATATATATATATATATATATATATATATATATATATATATATATATATATAAATATATGTATAAAAAAAACGTACGTCACCGTCCGTCCCGTAATGTACTAGTCTATACTTTTCGGCACGATACCTGATACTTTAGGGTGTGCTTCCTGTAGACACTTCCTCTCAGCTGGCTATGTGCGCCTCTTCTGCACTTCGGTTGGGTTTTCTAACCTTCAGTTTCAGGATCCCTTGTTGTTGGTGTTTTTTTTTATATGTTATTTTTCACCCGACGCAAATGTTTTGGGGGTGGTTATTTATTAATTTTATTTTATAAATATTAATTTCAGTTTTTATTCAACCTTAGATCTTTTCTTTGTTATTTTCTTTCTTTTCAATCGTTTGCGTTTTGTTTGTTACAGTATTTATATATTTGGTCTTTACTTTTTTTTCTTTTGTATAAAACTTATATTTCGGTTTCACCCTCTTATTATGTTTTATACAATCATTAATATTCCGCTGAAGACATTTCATTTCTTCACAAGACTCTGAAGTAATCACTGAAACAGATTCAATAAAACACGTAATTGATCTCAAATTAACATGCGTTTATTTTCCAAACTATCCTTAAGGCTTTTCCATGCTGTCTCAAATCCGCTGTTGTATAAAGGGGCCTTTCTTAGGTAGCATAATTATTCAATGTTAGACAGATTTAAATTATTCGTGTAAATGGCTGAAAATAAATCGCGGATGGTCATGTTTGGTAGTTACCCGAAAATGTTTATGTATCACAAGCAGGTAGATGAAAATTAGAACGATAGGTGTTACTATTAAAAATTTTGGGATTTACTTTGGATATACTCGCTAATTGTGGAAACAATTTTAACATACGTGTCGCAGGAACTTTCATACGTCAAACTTACTACTACTTTTGCTTTGTCTCTGTGTACCTCAAGAGCAAAGACAGATGCCAGTTAAATTGCATTTTCAGCTAGTTTTTGTTCGAATTGAACAAGTTTTACGTTAGCACCAATAAATATGTCTAAGTCAGACATAAATATTAATTTACCACAAGCTTTATATGATCAATTAAAAGTTTGAAATAATCTGTCATTCCGTTTGTAACGCATCGAAATATCCATCTCAGACCCCATAAAGTATATATAATCTTGATCAGTGATGAAATCTAGGACGATCTAAGCATGTCCGTCTGTCCGTCCGTCTGTGGAAATTACGATTCAGTCCAAACGAAAAGAGCTAGACTCTTGAAATTTGATATATATATATATATATATATATATATATATATATATATATATATATATACATATATATATATATATATATATATATATATATATATATATATATATATATATTGAAGCTTAGAGCAGGTTAAGTTTGGAGATGGGCTAAATCGAGCCAGGGGGAAAAAAGTTCCCCTTAGAAGAACTAAACCAACCCAGAAAAAACAACATAATTTTATTTTTTTTCTTAAGTTTTTTTTTTGTTATTTTGTTAAGCAAGTGATATAACTTAAACTTAAAAAAAATTAATATAAAAAAAAATTATTTTGGACCACTTTAGTAGGCGTTATTATATGCAAGAATAGCATAAAAATTTAACAAATTGTTTTACTTAAGCCTACATTTCTTAAAAATAAAATTTTTAAGCTTTAATGACCTCCACGCTGGGTGGTCATCTTGTCGCGATGTGGAGGCTTAGGTCTAGTTGACCGGTCTGTACTGGCGGGGGCAGCTGTTATCAGTAGCCCCTGGTAGGGTCACCCATGCCAGAGTGCCCAACAACTAAGTACCGTCCAAGAACCACCCTTCCCGGACTCGATAGCGTCTGTTTTTCCCCATGGGGCGGCTATCGAGTCAGTCCGTTTTTCGGTCCAAGGGACCATGTCCAAATCCATCAGCGTCTGTATCCCATTTGGGGCGGCTGATGGTCTGCGTCTGCATCCAGGTGGGTCAGCAGCTTTTTAACATGGCAGTAGGTATAAAATGCGGCGCCGTGTTGCAATCCCATATACCATAACCCCATATTGGCTTTATAGCACTTTTTCCTATGCTATAAACCCATAATTTGGGTTTGGGGTTATCGCACAAAATAAAATGCAATAAAGCCAATATGGGGTTATAGCATAAATTTCTAATTTTTAATATGGTATTATCTCACTTGTTTGAAGGAAACGATTTTAAACGATTACTCTCCATTCTTTTAAAATTTTCCATATTTATTTTTAAGCAGCATACGCAAAACTGTTTTTAATATTCGCTTTTTATGTGATAACATAGTTATTAGGCAATTCAATGCAAAACAGGTTTAACAGTTAGTTCACTCTCTATTATTGATTGCAAAAAAAAACCCAGCAGAAAATTCAGTATGCCATGAAAAAATAGTTGTAAGGGATTGATTTCGATTATTTTCAAAATATATGAAAAGTTAAAATCACTTATATTGCGCATTTCGTAAAAGGGGAAACCATAATTTTGCAAAAAAATATTATAATAGAAGGGAATTTTCCCTTGTACGAAAAGTTAAAATCAGTCATACTATGTTATTTCTATAAAAAGGAAACCAAATTATTTTGTCTTTTACAAAAATATAACAAAATATATTTATTCAACAAAGAGTATAATATTCAACGCAATAAATTAAACTCAATACAAAATTTTTTAATTATGAGGTTATCGCACAGAAAAAAGTGCATTAAAGCCAATATGGGGTTATAGCATAAATTTCTAATTTTTAATATGGTATTATCTCACTTGTTTGAAGGAAATAAGCCCATATGGGACTATAACACATCGCTGGTGCTATAAAGCCAATATGGGGTTATGGTATATGGGATTGCAACACGGCGCCATAAAATGCAACCTCAAACCCACCAAAAAATGAACAACAAAAAGCCAAGCCCCACGTACCCGGTTAGGGGCTTAATAATCTCCGAGGACCCTATTCCCGCGGCGCAAGTAGCAGGCCGCGGTGAATCGAAAGCTACTGCTGCTCAGACTGGCCGGGTGTCCACATCAGGCCCAACCAGTCTGCGGACTACTGACGTGGTGGGCAATCAGCCTGGATTAACCAGGCAAAAAGGATTACCTCTAGCCACAGTACTGCGTCACCCACTGCCAATCCCGGCAAAAACATCAGTAATCCTTCGCGCAAAAATCCTTCACGCAGGGCCAATGATGCGAGGCGCTCCGCCTTAAGAACCATTTCGCACCTCGGTGCGATCCCGGCTGACCAGCTTTCTGAAAAGCAGGCAGCCTCTCTAAAGTGGGCACAGGCTCATGTGTCGAGGCTGCAAATAAACTCCTCCCCCGCACCTGCCACGGTTGCGGCGCCTAAACGGCAACGTTCGGAAGAGGAGAACGATGCAGCTAGGGCTTCTAGGGCAAAACGTCCTAAGAACATCCCTTCGAAAGGCACCTTTAGTGAGATCGCCAAAGGCAAGCTCATAAGGGCCATAATCGATAGGGATGCATCAGACGGTGCCATTTCCCATGCCAGATGGGACTTGGTCAACCAAAAACTGGCGGGATTGTTCTGGAAGATCCGCAAGGAGAATCCGGGACCGCCGCCTCAATGCGTCGATGCTGGCTGGCACCAGCACGGCGTTAAATTGATGGCCAGCACGGATGAACGCTCAGCGTCTCTGTTGAAGAAGGCCATCGAAGATATTGGCGAGGTGTGGGAAGGCTCTAGGCTGGATGTGGTTTCCGTGGAAGACATACCCAGAAGACCAAGAGCCTTGACCTTAGTTAATGCTGAACCTTCTTCCCCGAAGGAGATCCTTGAGATCCTTAAGGACTGTAACCCGGATCTACCCACCCATGACTGGAGGGTAGCTAAGGTGAATGCACCCGAGAGGTCTAGAAGGGAGGTGGTTCTGATTCTTAACAAAGAATCTTTGGCACCGATCCGTAAGAGGGGCAACAAAATCTTCTACTGTTTCAGTACGATTCTGTTGCGCCTCTACCGGACCGATGTTAGGAAGAACCGCAACCGAGGAGATGATGCTGCAAACGGCGCTGTTGACTGCGCTGCTGCTGGTGTGTCGGACGCAGCTTAATGCGGGCAAGAGGACACCCACTCAGTCTCAGACATGGTGGGTGGCTTCTTTGAACGGATGGCAGTCGCGGATGAGGACACTGACGCCCTCTTGGAATCCAGCCAAGAGGACGCCAACACCACCATAATTGCGCTCCATGATGGTGAAGGTGACGCAGATAAACCTTCACCACTCTAAAGCAGCATCCGCTGCGATGCTCCTCCGGGTGGTAGAGAGGAAGGAGGAGCTGGTTATGGTCCAGGAACTCTGGGTCCACCAAGGACGGGTTCATGGACTGACACTAAAGGGCTACAAGCTATTGTTTGCCAAAGGCACAGGTAATATTAGATCTTGTATCTTGGCTAAAAACTCTTTGCGTATCTTTATCCTATCTGATTTCAGTGATGGGGATACTGTAGCAGCTGCTCTGGAGACCCCGTCCGGTACGGTTTGGCTGGTCTCGAGCTATATAGCGCATGACCATGAGGGCAGTCTACCAAATGGCAAGGTGCGTGCTATTGTGTCCAGGGCGATAAGCACGAGGACGCCTATAATAATAAGTGCTGACGCCAATTCACACCACACCTCCTGGGATAGTAGCGCTACTAACGAGCGGGGTGAGTGTCTCTTCGATTTCATTTTAAATAATAATCTTGAAATTGTCAACAGGGGTTCAGAACCGACTTTTATTGTGTCTAACCGTAGAGAGGTTTTAGATGTAACATTGGTTAGTGCAGAGCACACCAATCTGGTTAGCGATTGGAGGGTTGCGGATGACTGCTCCCTATCCGATCACCGCTATATTGACTTTAACATAGGGTTAGGTGTAAGTAGATTCAATCCTATAGTTAACAGAAAGAAGACTGACTGGGAGCTACAGAACAATGTACTCTGCAACTCCTTATCAACGTCTCCAACTATTAGAAATATTGGGGACATTGACTCTGCTGTGGAGATTCTAAGTGAATCGTTTCGCTGTGCCACTAACGTGGCTTGCAAACCAACGGTTTGCAGGGGAAGGGCCAAACCACCATGGTGGAGCCCGGAAATTGCACATTCACGAAAGGAATGTCGTAGGATATTCAACGAGGCTAAACGATCAGGCGACTAGTCGACATACAAAGCCTCGTTGAATCGCTTCAAGAATCTTGTCAGAAACGCAAAAAGGAGGTCTTGGAGGGCTTTCTGCAGTAATGTGGAGGATTCATCTGAAACCAACAGGCTGCGTAAGATGCTATCAACCGCACCGGTTGTACCCAGCTACATACAGAAACCCTGTGGTAGCTGGACCATGAGTAGTCAAGAGACGCTGAGCGTACTACTCGACACTCATTTTCCTGGTAGCCAGGCGGCACCTTTAACAGGCACTGCCGATGGCAGCTTGACGACAGGCGCAGTCACAACTCCATTGAATATGGATAGGCTCCGCTGGGCTGTTCACAGCTTCGATCCGTTCAAATCTCCGGGACCAGATGGAATAATTCCAGCGGATCTACAGAGAAATGCGGACATTGTCCTACCTTGGCTCACGGTAATTTACAGTGAATGCCTTAGGAGGGCTTATATACCTATATTTTGGCGTACGTGCAAGGTTGTCTTTATCCCGAAGGGGGGTAAGACGTCACACACCAAGCCTAAAGACTTCAGACCGATAAGTCTTACTTCTTTTTTACTCAAAACTTTAGAAAGAGTAGTTGATATTCATCTGAGAATGACCATTCCGAATGAGCTTCTCTCCAAATCACAGCACGCCTACAATAAAGGAAAATCTGTGGAAACTGCACTACATTCTCTAGTGGGCCACATAGAAAAATCTCTTGAGTATAGGGAATTTACTATGGGGGCTTTTCTGGACATAGAGGGTGCTTTCAACTATGTCAACTCCGATTCCATCATCAATGGGATGGTAGCAGTAGGGATTGATGACAATTTATGCCGGTTTGTTAGAAACTTACTAACTTTCAGGGTAGTCAGGGCCTCGATTGGGGATGTCACTGAGTATAGGGCAGTCTATCGGGGCACTCCACAGGGGGGTGTTCTGTCACCTCTATTGTGGAACCTGACCATTAATTCGCTTTTGCTAAGTCTAGAACGCAGACAAATTATGACTGTCGCGTACGCGGATGACGTAGCGGTGGCGATATCGGGTAAGCACTTGGACACCATATCTCAGTGTATGGAGTCTGCGCTGACTCTGCTGAGTAGGTTGAGTGTCAGCTGTGGGCTCGGCATCAACCCAACCAAGACTGAGTTGGTGCTCTTCACTAGGAGGTACAAGACCGATAGCTTTATACACCCAAAGCTTAACGGCACCTCCTTGAAACTATCTAAATCCGCCAAGTACCTGGGTGTGATTCTGGATAGTAAGCTATCATGGAATCAGAACATACAGGCGAGAGTGGAAAGGGCCTTAGTGGCTATTTATACATGCAAAAGGGCAGTAGGCCTCAAATGGGGTACCAACCCTAAGGGGATCAATTGGATCCTTGACGCTGTTATTAAACCAGTACTCTTTTACGGGGTATTGATTTGGTGGAATGCGATGGACAAGCAGGCTCATCGCAGGACATTTGAAAAAGTCTTTCGGGTCATAGCGAGACTGATGACAGGCGCACTACGATCTACACCAACGGGAGCAATTTTTGCAATGCTAAATTGGCTCCCGGTTGACATTCTGGCCAGACAACTGGCTCTATTCTCGGCGGTCAGGTTGAATACAGTATGTCCATGGACTAGGACTGACTATGGGCATGCTAGGATTTTGAGAGAGCACTCGGAAATCCATGCCAACATTGACTACTGTGTACCAATACCCTTCTTTGGTGGACTTTTCCGTTCCATTGTCGTTGACAGGGAACAGGTGGACAGGCTTTCCTTTCCCGAGGATTCAGCTAGAGTTTTCACTGACGGTTCCAAAAGGGAAACAAGAATGGGCGGAGGCTTCTATGTGAAGAACTGCAATGTAAGATCTCCATTCCGGCTCCAGGACGGTTGTACTGTCTTGCAAGCCGAAATCTCTGCTATTACTCGGGCAGCGAGATGGCTAAGGTACTATAGGATATCGAATGATATCTTTATTGTTACCGATAGCAAGGCAGCCATCTCTGCTATTAGTGGTGTGTACAGTACATCAAAAACTGTAGTCGAATGCCGACTGTCTATCAACGAGGTAGCGAGACATTCGAGGGTGACACTGGTTTGGGTGCCGGGGCATTCTGGATGTCCAGGCAACCATACTGCGGATGAGATTGCCAGACAAGGGACTGAATTGAACAGTTCAATGATCAGTCACTTCACTGGCATTCCATTAGCGCGATGCAAGTTTCTGATTCAAAGCGAATCATACAAACTAACTCAACTTAGGTGGGAAAGCATGGCTAACAGTCTCGTGGCAAGAGCCACGTGGCCCCATTACGATTTGCGCAAATCACGCGACCTTCTCAAGTTTGACAAGGCGCGCATGCGTCAACTGGTGACTGTTCTGACAGGACACTGTAGCTTTGGGACTCATGCGAGGAGGATGGGTCTAATATACAACGACTATTGCAGAAGCTGCAATGATGAAGAGGAGGAAGAAACTGTCCTCCATCTTCTGTGTCAGTGTCCTGCCCTTGCTAATGTAAGGGCAGCGGCGCTAGGCTCCCGATTCCTGTCAGACTTAGACAGCCTGGCAAATATGGAGCTTTCAGGGGTATCATCGTTCCTCAGGGGTACAGGATGGTTTGAAACGGCGGAGGACCTCCCTTAGGAGGTCCTCCACTTAAGGGCATCACAAAGGGACCGAAATGACGGACCCAAGTGGATTGTCCCGCCAGGGACAACGGCCCTCTAACCTAACCTAAGCTTAGCTTTAATGAGGAAGCTGAGACGATACCTAGTACTACCCACTCCTCCTTCACCCCATAAAGGACCCTACATCCCAAGCAGTTATTTTTAGAGTTTTATGACTGCCTGTTTTTGCCCTACCCCCTCCTCTTCATTTGCTCCCTAAATGACCCTATCAAAAAAAAAAGAAATTTTAATTTTGTATATAATCATCCCAAGCATTTATTTTTAGAGTTTTATGACTGCCTGCTTCTGCCCTACCCTCTCCTCCCCCTTTGCCCCCTAAATGACTACATAAAAAAATTTTTTTTAAATTTTTTATATAATCATCCCAAGCATTTATTTTTAGAGCTTTATGACTGCCTGTTTGTATAATTATATACAAAAAATTTTATTTTGTATATAACTATCCCAAGCATTTATTTTTAGAGTTTTATGACAAAGGTGAAATGATTCCCCCACAGCCCTTGCCAGAGCGACCCCGCAAAATACAGTTTTTATACCCTCCAAAGAGAATTGGACCCTATGAAGTAAATATCTATATTCTTGATTAGTGATTAAGTTTAAGACGGTCTAGCAATGCCCATACGTTCGTCTGTGGAAAACATGATATTGTCTATAGTAAGTATTTTCACGAACATTATTAAAACAATAACATGTTAACATCAGGTTGATACAGTTCTCGGATTCGTTTTTACAATAAAATTTGTGTAAATAGGAACTGTTATCAAATTCAACTAAGCCACCTAATAAGTGGTGACAAACACAATACACATGAGCACTGATGATGAAAGGGTTGCGTCTTTCAAAAACAGCTGTTCTGCTCTGTAAGTTGAATAACAAAAACTGATGTTGACTTGCCCTTGTCCCTTGGAATTTTTATCATGTCTTTCTGAGATTTTAATTAAAAATTTCGAGCAATTAGCCTATAGAATCTTAATTCAATTTAATATAGCAATATAAAATGTTCGTTAAAATTCTTACAACATGTAAATTTAAGCTATGGCTTGAGCTACCAATAATAAATTGGAAAAACGTTCACATGTACTTAAGTATAAAATTCAAACCAAAAAAGTTTGACTTAGGTATGATGGAACAAAAAATTCAGAAAAATGGGACATGAAGAAAAATAATCAAACGGTAACACGGGTATTATAACAATAACATTCTAACATCAGGTTAATACAGTTTTCGTATTCTTTTTCACAATAAAATTTGTGTAAATAGGAACTGTTATCACATTCAACTAAGCCACCTAATAAGTGGTGACAAACACAATACACATGAGCACTGATGATGAAAGGGTTGCGTCTTTCGAAAACAGCTATTCTGCTCTGCTGTGTAAGTTGAATAAAACTGATTTTGACTTTCCTTTTTGCATTGGAATATTTATCATGTCTTTCTGAGATTTAAAAAAAACAAATTTCAAACAATTACCCTGTGAATCTTAATTCAATTTAATATGATATTGTCTATTTCTGAACGCCCCTTTAGTGGGCGTTGACGTACGATATTGTATAAAGGAACTTTGTTCCACCAAGTTAAACATTTTAAATTCACTTACTATATATTTGGAAGGTATTTAACATTCGACCCGGTCGAATATAACATTTTTATTTGTTTTTGTTTGATACGGTAGCATTATTAAAGTATCACTTGTTCTTTTTCTTTTTTTTTTAAGTAAAAGAACCAGTGATAATAGTAACGAGTAAACTCTTTGTACAAAGAATGTAACGAGTACTAACGTTTGTTCCTTTTTACTTAACTTTGTTTGTGTGAATATGTACGTATATATGTAAGATTTTTAATTGCAAATGGAGAAAAAACACTTGTACATACCGATAATACTGATTATAAATTTTTTTTTCTTATGTGACTTTTTGAAGATATTTTTCTCTCAAGGTCACGTGAAGGTGATGTTCCCATATGTACGAACACTACTTTTTTTTGGATTGAGACCCAAGGTTTCCTTTTTGAGGTTACATTATTGTGCCTGAATAAATATGTATGTATACGAGGCTTGATGCGTTTTGGCACTTATGCTTTTCCCTTCTACACGTACGTAAGTACTTATACTTGTAGTATATTATTCAACGTACCTTTTTTCACGAAAAACTAAGTATTCAGTATATTTTCAATACTTTACTATATACTTAACTGCACTCTTTTATTCTTCAATTCTTCTTGAATAATGTAACTGTGTTGAATGTATGTATATACCATAACTATTTAAAATTAAGGCAAACCTGTTTTTATTAAATAAAACAGAGAGTGATCCTGATGATGTTGAAACAATACTCGTTGCAATATTGATAGTGTAATCGAAAACCATGGCTGACAATCCGGTTCTAAGGACCAATGTTTATAGCGGAGAAATACTGATTCGTCACCTGGGAAAATTCGCCTTAAACTTTATGTTTCAGAAATACCACCTCTTACTAAATTTGTTGATTCTAGTATGATCTAAGGAAATATGATTTCCTTCCTTGTTGTAATTAAAGACTTTAGTCACGTTGCCTTCAAGGCCAAATTCAAAGTGAACTAAAACTTTATTATATTCATATGAGTCGCAAAATCGTAACTTAAAACTAAATGGTTTAACGCATGGAACAATTATCAGGTATATGCAAAGCGAATTCATTACAACAAGGCAAATTTTTTGTGAAACACAATTTCAAATACAAGGCGAACTATTTAACTCGCCTTTGTTAAATAAAGTAATATGTTATGTGAACAAAATTAATTTTATTCACTGTTGTGAAAAACATTAAATTTTAAACTAAAAAAAAATTATTGGAAATGAGGTGTATGTCCACAAGATAAATAAAAGTAGATGCCCCAATGGAGGACAATGACAATAATGAAGAAAATCAATTAGTTGTTGAGAATACCACTTTGGATTTGGAAGTCTGCGCAAATTCTTATGTGGGCTTGGCCCGATGTATCGGCTAATTTTTGTGTCTGATGTGTGTCCTTCGTTGCGCTTTAAAAATGGCTATAAATTATGACATGACCATTTACAATGTGACCATGTATCAAGTGTTGCATAAACAGCTCAATGATGTGTATGTCAGCAGTACTGCTGTTGGCGCGGGTGGTTGTGGAAATGGCGGCGTAGTCGGCGGAGGTGCCGGTTTGCCGGATATAGCCGCACAGCCGGCTTTGGCCGCCCAGGCTTTCAATTATCGGTATTCGATCAAAACTGGGTAGAGACTAAGAGCAAAAAGGCTGCACTAAAATTGGAAACACTTGACTCGGACCTGAAGAACTTTATATCAAGTTCCACCAAGGAAAGTATATGGCGAGGTCATATTTGGGCGATTACTATCTAAGCTGCGAGGATTTGTTCAATGCACTTAAATGCTATTCCCGTGCTAGAGATAATTGCACCAGTGGCAAAGAAGTGGTTAATTAATTGTTTAAAGATCATTAAAGTATCGTTGTATTTGCAAAATTGGTCACACGTACTGAGCTACGTGTCTAAAGTAGAGAGTACAACTGATTTTAACGAGTGATTCAAGGATGCAAACCAGGTGAGAAAAAGGCTAAAAATTCCAAACATTTTTTGTTGGCCAATTTCGATCTTTGTGATTTTCCCGAAATGATTTCACCCAATAATGTCGCTATGTACGGAGGGCTTTGTGCTCTCGCCACATTCGATCGCCAGGAACTGCAAAAAAATCTAATCTCCTCAAGCTCATTTAAGCTATTCCTAGAGTTAGAACCACAACTGAGAGATATTCTCTTTAAGTTCTATGAATCCAATTATACTTCATGTCTTAAGTTACTCGATGAGATACGTGACAACTTGCTGCTTGATATGTATATTGCCCCACATGTAAATAATTTGTATACAAAGATTAGATATCGTGCACTGATTCAGTACTTTAGTCCCTATATATCTGCCGACATGCGTAAAATGGCCACCGCCTTCAATCGTACTGTTAAGGCTTTGGAGAACGAGGTGATGAAGTTGATTTTAAGAGGACAAATTCAATCTCGTATTGACTCGCACAATAAAATATTGTATGCAAAGGAGACTGATCAACGCAGTAGTACTTTCGAACGAGCTATTTCCATAAGCAAGAAATATCAAAGACGTTCTCGCATGTTGGTTTTAAGAGCAGCCATACTCAAAAGTAATATAAACGTTAAGGTTGGTAAAGCATTCATAATTAGCTAATAATTTTTATTAAAAGAAATTTGTAATTTTAGAGCACACCACGTGAATCAGGAAATCATGTCACCGACTTGTGCGTAGCGGCTGGTTCAAGTACTCCTACAACAGCTAGAATTTAACGTTATTTATGTTATTCGTTCTTAAAGATCCTGAGGATATTGTTTGAAAACATTTTCATTAAATATTTGCATACAAATTTATTTTCATTGTGAATTCTAACTCTAGCAATTTAAAACAAAAAATCCCATTTTTTAAAAAAAAGAAAATCATTTACATTTTAGTGTCTTTGGAAAATAGGTCTTCTAAATTATTAAGTCTGATATCATTTGAAGTCTTCACTTTGTTTTGCGGATGTGTTCATGCTTTAAAATTATATGTATATATTTCATAATTTCTTTTATGCAAAAATTCAGCTCCTTTGTGAAAGGTACGATTGTTAAACTTTTATTTTAAAAATTTCAAACAACCAAAACAGTCAGTAAAAAAAAACATAAAATTGCGGCGAATTTAACAAATTTTGACAATCTGTTCACCATCACCTGTGCTGATGCATATACCTGTTTATTGTACCATGGTTTAACGCTTCTATATTTCTAATTATTGATACAAAGTAAACGTATAAGAATAATATTATATATATAGAGATAGGGTGACCATATAGTTATCCAATATAAACACAAACAAAAAGAAAAAATCCGTTTCATGTACCCCAAAAAGTTCTAATTGTCCAACCCCAGAATCGTCTTTTAGACTTTTTTGGTTTTTAATACCAATTAATTTCTTCCTGATATAAAAAGTAGGTACAATATATCATAAAAATCAAAAATAGCATATTATATAGTTACAATTATGAATAAAAAATTTCGATATTTCAACCCTGAAATTGGATTTTTACTTTTTTTGTTTTTTCCAGCCCTGGAGCAAAATTTTTAATACCCATTTAATTCTTCCTTATATATAAAATAGGTTTAATTCACTAAAAAAACAATATATGGAATTTATGCGGGTACTTTTAAGTTCCAAAAAATTTCGATTTTCCAACCCTAGAACCGAAGTTTTCATTTTATAATACTAATTTAATTTTTCCTGAATTATAAAAAAGGTTTAATTCACATAACACAAAATTTGTAACTTATCGATTTTCCAACCATGGAAGCTAATGTTTATTTTTTTACCAATGTGATTTTTAGTGAGGTGTAACATAATTTTACTTGAAGAAAAATTTAAATTTTTAAACTTTTTGGTCACTTTCATGTAATACAAAATATTGCAGTTATCCAACTACGGAATCTAAATTTAGATTTTTTTTTAATTTTTGATACCAATTTTGTTTTTCCTGAACTAAAAAATAGTTTTAAGTAGTAAAAAACTGACGTTAGTTGCCTTTTTGGTTACTTTTATGTATAAAAAAAACTTACAATTTCCCAACCCTGAAAGTGAAATTTTAATTTTTACCAATGCAACTCTTCATGAGGTATAAAGTAGTATTACTTAAGAAAAGTTTACAGTTTTGAACCAATCTGGTCACCATCATGAACAGTAAAATACTGCACTTGTCCAACCCTGGATCCGAAATTTTGATTTTTGTTTTAAATTTTATATTCCAATTTTGTCCTTCGTAAAATATCAAATAGTTTTAGCTAGCAAAAAAAATCCACGTCAATTGCCTTTTTGGTTGGTAGAATCTCTGAGATCCCGTTTTGAAAGGCCTTTTTGGTTACTTTTGTGTATAAAAAATATTTAAATTTCCCAACCCTGGAAGCGAAATTTTAATTTTTCCATATTTATTTTATCAATGCAAATCTTCATGAAGTATAAAGTAGTTTTGTGTAAGAAAAACTCAAATTTTGTAACCATTTTGGATATTACATGTACTAAAAATATAGCATGTACCAAAAAAACCTTCATTTTCCGAACCATGGAAGCTAAATTTTTTGTTTTTTTTTATCAGTGCATCGCTTCATCAGGTATAAAGTAGTTTCATTTAAGAAACATTTTAAATTTTTAACCTTTTTGGTCACTTTCATGTACTATAAAATATTAATTTTGGTGTGTGTTTACTTAAGATATTTTGTCCAGCAATTCAGTTATTTCTTTTTTGTGTGCAATGCTTGAGTGTGGGGGAATAATTTGATTATTCTGATCTTGAAGACGTTGTGAAAAAAAAATTACTATTGCATAAATATTGAATCTGATATTTTGTTTATTTTATACATGACGATCATCGATGGATTTTATTTGGGGATCTGGATGGTGGTGCGATTTCTGTATTTTGTAGAATATGAATATTTATGCTATGTTTAAGTGTGTGTGTGTTTTTGTGTTCAGAGTGGCGATTGGAACGTCTGCCTGTCAGACAGGCTGTGTGTGTAACGATTGGTGAGTCTGTATGACAGTCCGCTTTTTTGCTTCCCTGGATTTAGCGCAAGTGGGTCAGTATGAAATGAAATAAATTTGTAGATATTTATGTACGCATATACATACAAACAAATAATAAGCGTTTATTCGTTGTGCCCAAATATTCCCTTGACCATTTGAATGAATGAACCATTGTGTTTGTTTGTGTGTTCTCTGAAATAAATATGTATGTAGGTTTTTATTTGAAATAAAAGACATTTATTTTAATTTTTATAAGCATTTATTTAAAAGTTTGTTAACATTTTCATTTTTAAGTAAAATTGCATTCCTTAAGGCACAAACACCATAGTCGTGGTAGCTACAATAGAAATATGTTGAATGGTTAGTTCCCATTTGTTTAAAATTAATGCAGCCAATGTCTTCAATGTTATAAACTGTTTGATGAATCATTTTTTCTAGCCATTTTTTCTTCTCTCCCCCCTTAACATATATTTGTGAATTTCTTATATTGGATTTTAAAAACTTGCAAACGCTTTGAAATGAGACTGATCCATCATTCCAGTTAATATGATGATAGTTTTTTGTTAACCAAACTGCTTCTCTCTGTTTTTTGACCGATAAACATGCGAAATCAAAAGGAGGTTTAATGATGAAATTGAGGCATTCGTTGTTGCTGAAAACTACAGCTAGTTCTTTTGCGATGAAGTCATTTGAAGTATTTTTGAAACCTTGCAAGTCTACAAAAACAATATCACCATCCATGTTATTTAATTTATAAGACCTTCCGGACTTGACCTTTTATTGGTATGTATTCTATTACGCGGTCATGAATAAGAACGCAGTAAGCTGATGTCGTTGCTGGAATATTTGTTGCTGTTTCAAATTCAATTTTTATATCAATCGGTCCGGAATTGACTGATTCGTTCTGATAGCTTACATCTACTACAAGAATTGGAGCGTCGTCTTTAAACTCCTGGGCAGTTAATAATGGTTGAGGCTCATTCATATAGTAGCTTTGTTGAAATCTTACATACATATCATATAGAATTGCATACCGTTCATTTTTAAATTTTATATTAAGATCATCATATGGGTAAGAGGTTGATTTTAAATGTACTTTTAAATTAGTGAGGTCACAGTGAACAAATTTGTTATCTCGTTAAAATGCGACCAATACAAAACGTGGTCGCTCTTTACTTGCAGCTAATTTAACATTCCAAATATGACTTGTTCCTGTATTCAATTGTGGATTCATATGACAATCCCAGCTACGAAATGCCATCGGTATAGAAGCACCATTGTTAATAATTTTAATCATATTCAACTTGCTCTGATCAGATAATTGTACGTGTGGAATTCTCCAGGAGATGAGTGAAATTGTAAGTTTCGATTTTTCAGTAGAAACGCTCGAGTGTACAAGAGCTTCATCATTTTTATTGCGCAAGAGTATCAATTCATGCTTTTCATTAAGTATAACTTTGTTGTAGTCTTCAGCAAATCCCAAAAGCATTTTTAGTGGTACATAAAAATTAAAATATCCATTCTTAAGATTCAAATCATCAGTTTTATGCCATCCACCATTTTGCATTACAACGCTTTGAGTTGGTGATAGAGATACCAAATTTTTTATTGTGGTTGTTGTTCCTAAATACCTTGTATGATCGATTTCAATACCATTAAGCTCATAGCGGATTTCATCAAATAGATGTGCAACAAAGTTGTTTTTCAATTTAAAATTTTCTGAAAATT
Source organism: Linnaemya tessellans (assembly GCA_951800035.1). Classification (NCBI taxonomy): domain Eukaryota; kingdom Metazoa; phylum Arthropoda; class Insecta; order Diptera; family Tachinidae; genus Linnaemya; species Linnaemya tessellans. Next base: position 39,257,092 of record OX637534.1, on the reverse strand, counting down.
TTCCAGTTTTTTCATCTACAACGAAACCTTCCACATATATATAGCTCTCACTAGGTAACATGTACAAATCTTGATTTTGTATTGAGATTCGAATCTCATCATTATTATTGTACGATTGTAGATATGGTATGTAGGTATGATAGTCCTTTTTTATTATATTTTCGTCAGACAATGGCTTATCCAATACGTTTATTATTGAGCTCATTTTGTTTTCAGTTTGAAATTCAAAGACTTGAGAAAACTTTTGTTTGTTGTTGTAAGTGACCTTTGACGAGCAGATCTTTTCAATTGTGGTTTAGGTTGTAATATCTGTGGGTGAGACGTGACTGCCGTATTTTGTGATATACTTGTATTGTATATTATCATTACTTAGTTGGTGTTAAATGTATTCGTATTGTAATTTCCTCTCCTCTGAAATTAATTAAATCACCGTTCTGATCAACCACGCGCAGTGATAGAGAACTTATCTCTTTGGTGTTTACAGGTAAATAGATGAGATTCCTTGGAATCTCATCTATTTTATAGCCTGCAGGTACATTAATTGGAAACTCATGAAGTGTGTGCGATTTTGAATTGTTCATATATGTGTTAGTAGCGATACTACTTTCAATTCGCAAGAGATTTACTTTAAAAATATTAACTGGAAGATCTGAGTAATGATCATCGGTCGGTGTTAGGATTTTACTATTGAATCCTAAAAGATTCCCAATTGTATTTTCTTTATTAAAATATATCGGGTCTTTAGAACTATTTATTTTAACTTGCATCGTATTGTTGTTAGCTTCTATAAAAATATGCTCTCCAGGACTGAGTCGTTTGTATTGCTCTTCTATGTAGTCAACTATATCTTTCAATTCATAAGATCCAATTGGTATTTCAATTACATATTCCCCTATATGAAACATATTGTTATAGGAGTCTACATTTGGAATACTGTTGTATGAATGAAAATCAGTTAGCGCACACTCATATGAGTCGTTTAAGTCAATGGGAGGAAAATAATTAGCATATAGCGCTGATGAGTTAGAGCTCAGAGTAAGTGTTATTGACATTATAACAGCCTGTTCACAAATAAATAAAGTTTAATACACACCATGGTTTATAAGAATAATTTGCATATATATTTCATAATCTTATTTTAAAATTAACATTAGTTATTAAAAATATTGATGTTATTGTCGTTGTTATCATTGCGGATGACGATTTATTTCGTTTTCGATCTATAGTATTTCATCTTTGCTTATCCAGGAATTGTGTTGATTAGAAAATCCCAACCATTTAACTAATGCTTTGCCCCCTTTCAGTCGAATCACCTTTTCAACTAGATATGTATTTGGAAATCTAGTTCTTGACAGTTCTTCCGTATAGAAGCCACCTTTAATAGGATTTCCAAGATAATCTTCTAATATGTATGTTGTAGGATATGTATTCTGAACTCTTTGGATTGTGAAAATTTCTGTTGTCCAATTCGGAGTATAGCCTTTCTCAAAAATATGTTTATATTTGCTAATACGTACATGGTCTCCTGCATTAAATTTTGACATTTTGTACATCTTTAAATGACTGTATACTGTATTTAGAAGCTGTTTTTCATTTTTTGAGTTGACTTTAATCGGTGGCATTTTAATTGTGCGATGAACTTTTCTATTGTATGCATTAAGTAAATCTTTGTATATATCAAGCCAGTTGTAGGAACCATTAAAACTAAACTCTTTCCACATCATTCCTTTTAATGTTCTATTGAATCGTTCTACTATTGATGCTTTCATGATGCTATAGGTTGAGTAGTGATTGACGTTGTATTTACCCATCAATTGATTAAAGTGTTTGTTGAAGAATTCTTTACCATCATCTGTTTGTAAGTTTTTTGGCACACGCCCCAACTGAAAAATAGTCTCCATTGCCTGCGTTGTGTCAACAGCTGTTTTTCTTCTCAGAGGTACTGCCCAAGCATATTTGGAGAATGTGTCAATTACAGTTAGCAAAAATCTATAATTTTTATTGTATGTAGAATAGTTCCCCATTTCAACTAAATCCGCTTGCCAAAGATCGTCTATTCCTTTCATAACAACTCTACGACGTCCAAACATTTTTCGAGCTTGCTTATGGAGCTCGTTCACTAAATTTCTTTTTGTATCCATGTCTAAGCTTTAAGAAGTCTTTGGCGGTGTGTTGTGATCTATCTGATGCGCTTTCACCAATTGACACAAACATGTAATTTTCAAATCTATACATTTTCTCATTTAATGTTTCAATTTCTTCTTCGAAGGATGCTCTGATCTTGGAAATGCTTTCTTGCAATTTTTTATTCTCTTCCAACTGTAATATTATTTCATGTTGTTGCATTTCGATTTGATTTTTTAGAGTATTGTGCATTTTGTTGTTATCTTCTTTAAATTCTTTTATAATTTTGTGTTCTACTTCTTCCATTTGAGTTTGCAAAAACAATTTATTGATAGCATCATTTTCCTCCAAAGCTTTTGCAACATTTTTGATTCTTTTGTTTTGGACATCAATGTTGTTGTTCGCATCCATAAAGAGCCCCAACAATTTAAGTGCATTTTTCAATGAAATTATACTGCTAGTGTCGTTTAGATAATGTCCGAATTTATCAACAGACATAATTTATATTTAATGTGTATGCGTTTATATAGTTTATACTATTATATTAGCTTCACGTAGTTCTTCAATAATTGAAACAATCTCGTTGTTGTGATTAGTATGACCTGCAGACTGTGATGCAAGCAGTAGTCTAAGTCGATCTACCAACTCGTTTGGATCATCCCAGTATATATAGTTTGATTTATGAGGATTTACCTGCATCAATCCCGTACCTAAATAAGTAGCCTTTGTTAATTCCGATGAGCTCTTATGATTTTTCTCTTTAAAAAGTTTTCCAATAATATGTTTGTACTTGTACCCTCTAGTCCCCTTGATTTGACCATCGGACTTATAATCTCTTCTGTGTGCATTGGTAGTAAGTATTATTTTTTTTATAGATTTCAAGCTCGAATTTATCATAGTTTTTTGGTGTTTTATGAAACATCAAAGAAAACAGTCCTGGGGTGAGAGCCCATATTTGACCACCAACTTGTATTTTATCTTGATTTAACTCGATGTTGCTACTACCAAATTTCCATTCGGTATTATAATCTCTATGTGGACCATAATTAGTATCTAGTTCATTTCTCGATTGCAATAGTGATAAGTCAGGATAACTCTCGTCATGATTAGAATGTTGTGAATAAAAGTCGTCTTCATCAAAATCGCTGTTACGTTTACTATTAGACTGTTTAAACATTGATTCTTCAATTAGTTTCTTAGGTTTACTTGTTTCCAACTTCATTGTTGAGTTCTGAGGATGAAAACTGGCACTGTCCTCATATTCAGTTTTCTTATCATTCTTTTCTTTTTTATTCGGTATATCAATATATTTAGAGCTATTTATAAGTTCTGTTAAAGGTTCTGTTATAGCTTTGAATGTATCACTTAATTGCTGATGTGTATCTATTTCACCAGTTTTTATACTACTAAGCTTTTTCTTTAATATATTTCTTGTTGTCACCAAGTCTTTTAGAATTTTTTCATTCATTTTAGCTTTTCAGCTATCAGATCAGCTTATCAAGTATCAGATCAGGTTATCAGATCAGGTATCAGATCAGTTTATCAGGTATCAGATCAGCTTAACAGGTGTCAGATCAGGTATCAGATCAGTTTATCAGGTATCAGATCAGCTTATCAGGTGTCAGATCAGGTTATCAGATCAGATATTAGATGAGGTTATCAGATCAGCTTGTTAGGTATCTGATCAGATTATTATGTATCAGATCAAGTTTTTGCTTAGATGACCAGTTATAACAATCACATGAATAAAGTTTAAAGCCAAGCAATACCCTTGATGAACAGTAATTTATATTACGATGAAGTAATCAAATGATTTTCTATAGCGACCATTGTTTAGTTCATTATCTTTACTTATCATCAAAAATCCATATTTATCCTTCCAACATTCTTGACATATAAGCCTAGTATTCTGTTTCAAATTTCATGTGAAATTCTGACAGAACCCATACAAAAAATATTCAATCGAATTATTTGTGGAAAAATGTTGCTAGACTAGTACTCTGTTTTAATTATGAAAAACATGTGAAATAACATGAATGTTATTTATTTCGAACGAAAAAAAAAAATTTCTCATTGAAAATGGAAAACATAATTTCAATTAAAAAGGAAAAAAACTGAAACTGATATAAGTCATGTTGCGCAACATATTCCACAAATTCAAACAGAGTACTAGGCTAAGTATATACTGAAACTTTTCAAATTTCATGTCGCTGGCAACATGATCATCGTATACATGTCTCATATTTTTCGCATCTTGTTTAAACATTATAATTAAATTGGTATTATCTCTTATTAAATGTTTTGGAATTCTTGTGTAGGTTTGACACAAGTAAAATGAATCCACATTCTTATGACGCCCCATACAAAAATATGCACGTATATTGTTTTGGTTTTCACATGCAACATCATCGAAAATCATAATTGAACTGCTTTTAGCTTCGCTAGGAGGAACAACGGACTCAATGTCTGCGAATGTGTAGTATCCCATTCCTTTAATTGGCGAAATTAAATTCTTTAGGTATTCATATTTAGGTTGATACAGAGATTTTGAGTACAAATAGATATTTTCAAACTTGAGACCATTAGGACTTTCTAGCAAACTGATCATTACATTAGTTTTTCCACAATTGGAGGGACCAACTATTAATGCTCGAATAGAATTTGGTAGCAAGGAACTATGTCTTATTTTTGTACTGTCATTTGAAAATACATCCACATTACGAACTAAAATATTTTTGTGTTGTTTTACTAAGCGCATTTCAATAACTACTTGTAAAATTCACAAAACAATATATTTTATTCTAGAATAAAATAATATGGTTACGTTTTATAAAAAAACATTCAGTCATAAGAAAACTATCGTTGGAGAAGGTTTACTAAATAAAACAATAAATTCTCTACCTTTTGAATTACATCTTCCCGGATATCAGTACTGTGGACCTGGCACAAGATTACAAAAGCGTTTAGATAGAGGAGATAAAGGAATTAATTTATTGGATGCTGCTTGCAAAAATCACGATATAGCTTACTCCAAAAACAAATAATTAAACAGTAGACACCAATATGATAAAATTCTTGAAAATAAAGCTTGGGAAAGAGTTCTTTCAAACAATAGCAGTCTTGCAGAAAAAACATTTGCATATATGGTGACCAATGCAATGAAAGCAAAAACTAAATTTGGTATGGGTATGGAGAAGAAGAGCAGAAATAGGCAAAGCCTATCGTTACGAACTCATTTAAATGATAAAAAGCTGTCCAATAATTCAATTAGAGCAGCAACAAAAACATTACGGGAAGAAAAACCACAAGACATTAACTCGGCCATTAAAATCGCTCGTAAAGTTATCAACAGATCACTTAAGGGGAAAAAGGCACGCGTTGTAATACCACGCATAATCAATGTTCCAAAAATTGGTGGATTTTTACCGCTAATTCCAATTCTAACTGCTCTAGGTGCACTTGGTAGTCTAACAACTGGAGGTGCCGCTATAGCTAAGGCTGTAAATGCAACAAAGGACGCAAAAAAAGTAGTGTTTTATCGTTCGTCCGGTGCACACGCGTATTCACATACATAACAATACATAATAAATAAGAAAAAAGAAAAACAAATAAAATTAAAACAAAAATTAAACTCTCATAAGTCTTTTTTTCCCGTTGTGAACCAAATTTAATATCACTTTTAACAATTAAAGAAAATAAAAATTAAACAAGTGCAAACAAGATAGACCAGTGATAAATTAACAAATAATAAATATTTCATAACGCACCAACAATTAAACCAAATAAATCACAAACACGCAACAACAATAACAACAGCACCAAAAGAATGTGTTTTGCATTGCACCTGTGACAAAATTCCAAAATAAGAGAGAAAATAAAATAATAACATCAGTGCTGGCACTATAAACCAGTGTTGGCACTTCGTTCACGATGATCGGATCGGGGCTTTTATGGTTCTCCTTGCGTGTCATTGTGCTATATCGTAAATGTTCGCTCTCATAATAATTTGCTATTGTTGATGCCACGTTGTTGATCACTGTTGGTGTTTAGTGATGAAGGCCTAACACTGATCGCTGAACAACCTTTCTAACAGTGATTAGCATACTGGCATTGGCAATACAAGATTTAATCGTTCGTTTTGTTTTGCTTTGTGTTGTTTTTTATGGCAGGTCGTTTTAGGATAGACTTCTGCAACATACGCGGGCTGCGTGCAAACTTTTTCTCTGTGTATGCCCACGTTTGTCTCCATCGGCCGGATGTTTTCGCCTTATGTGAGACTCAGGTGTCTGAAAATGCTGACCCACAGGATTTCCACATACCTGGATATCACCTACTATCCCTATTCTTTCTTCATAGGGGCCTTGCAATGTACATACGCAATGAAGTTGTGTACCAGCGTCAGCAATCATTAGACGCGCTTGATCCAGAATTTAGCTGTATTTGGGTTAAATTCAAAATCAGGACACATCTTTTGCATTTCGGGTTTCTTTACAGAAGTCCAAACGCGGAAAGGGAAAAAACACTCTCCAACTTCGACGCCCTTTCCGACTCCATTTCGAAGATCTTAGAGAATTATCCGAACAGTGAAATCGTCGTTGCTGGTGATTTTAATGTTCATAATTCATCTTGGCTTCGCCATTCGAGCCATACAACCTCAGAAGGCCATTATGCTGAGCTATTCGCAGCGCATAACCACCTTGCGCAGCTAGTGAATGAGCCAACACATATTTCGTGTGTTGATGGGCACCAACATAATACTCTCGACCTTTTTCTTGCTTCACATCCAGACAAATATACAATGGGTGTTAGCGCACCTCTCGGAAATTCGGATCACTGCACCATTACTGCCTCCTTTTCGATTACAGAACTTCGAAACGTTTCACACTCAGCTACGAAACGTTTAAAATATATTTACGAAAAGGCCCGTTGGGATGACCTCAACGATTTCTTTAGGCATTTTAATTGGAAAATTTGCTTTCTTGACAGTAATGTCGATGCCATGGCGGAAATGGTGGAAAATATAATATTGCTTGGAATGAAAACTTTCATTCCATCCAAGCAAATTCCGATTAAGCCTAAATTTAAATTATGGTTTAATCAGACATGCAGAATTGCTGTCAGATCCAGAGAGGTTGCATTTAGTATTTGGCGTGCTAACAAGAACGCTGAAACTGATTTGATGCGCAAAAGGGCGAGATCTTCGTGTGCCAAGGTACTAAGATGCGAAAAAGCTCTGTACGAGCAGCGTCTTCGTGCTAAAATTCTTTCTGCCCCTCGGGGCAGTAAGAGTTTCTGGTCATTCGTCAAAAGGGTGAAGGACAATGCTAGTTCTTCGATTCCTACTCTTTTGAAGGGTGATCAACTATTCACTGACCCGGTTGACAAAGCTAACCTTCTAGCTGAAATGTTCGCAAGTAATTCACACTTGCCGGAAAGCAATCAACCACTGCCAGTTCTTGAAAATGTATCCATTACTATGCCAAAGATACGCTTTCGGGTCCGGGCGGTTAAAAGGGTCTTATCGGATCTCAACGTAAACAAGTCTCCTGGGCCGAATGGAATTCCAGCACTGGTCTTAAGGCAGTGTTTTTCGACGTTAGCTCGTCCTCTGGCAACCCTGTTCAGCACTATTTACCACTCAGGCGAATTTCCCTCGTGCTGGAAGGTTGCTCATGTAACGCCAATCCCTAAAAAGGGAGAGGCCAACGACCCCCAGAACTACCGCCCAATCGCGATTTGTTCTGCGCTTTCCAAGGTGATGGAAAGCATGGTGAATTTTCACCTAGTGAAATATCTAGAGTCTAATAGCTTACTTAACGACCGCCAATATGGCTTCCGTAGGGGCCGCTCTACGGGGGACCTATTGGCCTTCCTTTCGGAAAAGTGGTGTCAGTCTATTCACCACTTCGGCGAGAGTAAGGTAGTGGCTCTGGATATTTCTAAAGCATTCGACAGAGTGTGGCACGGAGCACTTTTGTCGAAACTTATGGCTTTTGGTGTGGGTGACGTCTTCTCTCGATTTATATCGAGCTTTCTCAGGAATCGTGCTATAAGAGTTGTTATAGACGCGATTTCATCAGACGAGTATAGAATCAACTCTGGGGTACCGCAAGGCTCTGTTCTTTCTCCTACTCTATTTCTTATATTCCTAAATGACCTTCTATGTCAGACTTTAACTCCTATCTACTCTTTTGCAGATGATAGCAGCCTCTGCCATTCATATGCTTTCAGCAATAGGCCGACATCGTCTGGGATCGGGGCGATGAGGCATGATATGAATGTTGCACTAAACTGTGACCTCAATAGGATTGTTGAATGGGGTCACAGAAACAGGGTAAATTTCAATGCCCGTAAAACTCAATGCTGCTTGCTTACACACCGACGCAAGCCCGATCATGCTGCTTCATCTGTAAACATGGGTGGTATAGATATTGAGGAATCAGAAGCTCTTGATGTTCTTGGCATGAAAATCCAGTGCGACGTTCGATGGACAGAACACATTTTTCATGTCTCAAAAGAAGCATTCAAGTGCCTCGGTTTTCTAAGGCGGTGTAAGACATACTTCACCCCATCTGATCTCCTTGCTATTTATACCACTTACATCCGACCGAAAATGGAATACAACTCTCATGTATGGGCCGGTGCTTCAAAGTCTATTTTGAAGTTACTCGACCGTGTACAGGAGAGGGCGAAGAAACTCATAGGAGACGGTAGGGCAGCCAACTCTATCGACTCATTAGAGCATCGACGCAATGTGGGGTGCATTTCACTGTTCTATCGGTACTATAATGGGTTTTGTTCCGACGAAATCAGGGATCTTTTTCCCGAAACACGCACTTACTTACGCTCAACACGCTTTTCAGTGCGATCACACCCATATGTGGTAGATTTACCAGTGAACCGTACTACGCATTACAGGGAAAATTCATTCTTTGCCCGTACTGCCCGCATGTGGAATAGACTCCCTGCGGAGGTCTTTCCTGCCATATATAGCATGAAGAAATTCAAATCGAATGTTCATAGACACTACTCCCTTTATCCTCCTTCCCACAACCAATTTTCCTAGTTTCGGCACAATGTACGCATGAGTAGGGGCCATCCCCTGAGTGCCGGTCCTAATTAAAAAAAAAAAAAAAAAAAAACTTGAGGAAGCCACCAGACACAATAAGGCAATGGAGCCTATTGCTGTGGGAGAAGGACTGTACCTTAAACCATATAAAAAGGGTTATGGACTTGTTTGTAAAGATCATTCAAAAAACTATTAGAAATGCTACCCAACAGACCATTATCAGAATTTGATCTAAGACAATTTTCAGGAAATATTTCACACTTTAGAGGAGTTTATATGTTGGATTCTCTACCAAAACGGCCAAGGACAGTAGAATGTGGAATAATTAATTTAGATTTATCAGCAGGACCAGGTACTCATTGGGTAGCATACTATAGAAACAAGGATGAAAAACAATATTTCGACAGCTTTGGAAATTTACAACCTCCTTTAGAATTAATAAAATATCTAGGTAGAAATATTGAATACAACTACAATCAATATCAAAACTTTAATACATTTAATTGTGGTCATTTATGTTTAAAATTTCTTTATGAAGCAACTAAAGAGTTGAAATAAAACACAAGCATATATTTGTATATTTTAAAAAATTCTATCGTTGTTTTATTGTATTAGTTACAAAATATACATAACATTTTTTTTTATTTTACTGCCAAACAGGGTACTGGGAGTTTGGTATCAAAAACTCGTGCATCTCGCTATCTATGATCAGGTTTCGCTCTCATTTTCCTTGTAGTCGATATTTATCATTCGAAAGATCTTCTAATTCTACATTGGTTAATGCATTATATCGGTTCGGGAGAAACATTATATGGTTTTGCAGCTCAAGTTGAACTGTTTCTCCGTACTTTGTTGTTACCCGCTTTGCACGTAAGATGTGGTATTTGATTGAATCATCTAGATATTTTATATGTATTAAGGTTTTTGTATTGCACGAATTAAATTTTTTCATCAGATCCATTGCGGTAGAAATTTTTCACAACTTAGAGCTTTGAACTTTTATTGCGAACTAATCTCGATTTTAGCTTTCTAGACTGTAAGAAGCCTAACAGAAAATCGTTATGCAATAATTTTTTTGTTTTATTTTGACAAAAGACAAAGTGAGGAGAAATGAAATCTATATAAGTATTTAAAACTAAGTAGTTGAAAAAAGATAGAGAGATGATACAAATATGTATGCATTTTTTTGAGTCGTTCACACACAATTTTAAATTATTTTTCGGATTAAAAACGATCAGGCTTCGTTTTTAAATTTCATAACATGCACCTTCGTACTGGTTCGTTGAAATGAACAATTATAGTTGCAAAGTAACAGTAAAACGGAACGCAAGTAAATTTTGCTAATAAAAAGATCAAATTTAAAATAAAAAAACATGAGTCAAATAAGAGACAAGATTGTGCAATTCCTAATCAACTTTGAAGGATGTCAACTACATGAACACCGGGATATGATGAAATATTTCCTAGACATGTTGGATCAAAACGAAGAAATGGGTATAATGGAAGATGAAGACAAGGACGATGGCCATTTCAAATCCTGTCCTTGGAGCCATCCGGATTGTGTGGAGGGACCAGACACCTGCCGGTGTTCGGTATATTATTTAAGAAAAATGGCAATTAGCCATTTAATTAATTCATATTATGCATTATTTCATTAAAACTAAATAATCAGAATAAAACAAAATCTTTAATGTTTTTTAATATATAATATATTTGTAAAATTCTGGTTTTTTCTCACTCTCTGTTAACAATACAACAATTTTTAACTTAAAAATAAAACATGTTTTCTTTTATTACTAGATTTAACTACTTACACATAGAAATTATTACCTAAAAAATTAGTTGCAGTTATTCCATTGCTTCTTCCTTTTCTAATCTTGAAATTTCCCACAATAGCATATCAAGTTCGTAATCGGGATTGGTTTCTTCGATTCGAAAATGATACCATGCATACGTACTTTTATCATCACTTCTTATTTTTCTTTTATCATCTGCATAATTTAATACTACTTTATTTATTTGATTTGAGTAAATTTGATGAATTTTTGATTTAAATGTTAGCATATCATCATACACAGTCGACTTATTGAATAAGCAATTTCTATATGAAGCTATACTATAATTATTAAGAATGCAGTTCTTTACTCCTTTCGATTTTTTAATATCACTTTGATATTGCACACTAAAAGAGTACATTTTTGATCGCAATCCTACAAATTCCTTCATTACCTTTCCACAATTCTCATAATTCATCATACCCAACACCTTTTTGTTTACCAGAGGAAATCCATATACATTGTCTTTTGGGTAATCTGAAGTATCAAACTTATGGTCGACGTCAGTTTTTATGTCAGCATAGAAATCTTCAGTTTGTACTGTGTAAATGAAAGAGTCTGTGTCCATATAGTTTAATGATAGGTTTGTCTTGAATTTGGGTTGCATGTACCCATAATGGAAATCATACATTTTCCATTTGGAAAGCTCTAATACACAAAATCCTAAATATATGGGTTTATTGTAATAGGTTTTCACTCTTTTCATTTCAATCGCTACCATATCCTCAGAAAATATTGACAAAATATGAAAATTAGGTTTAGATATCCAATCTTGAGCTCCTAAATGATTACAGTTTGTCCTATTCCAGTTAGTAACTATTCGTACATCTTTTCTCTTTTCCACATTCTCCATAGTTTTACCATATACTGCATTATTTAACAATTTAAAGAAATTTTTTTCAAAAACATTTTTTGCAGTAGCCCTATGTTTGGTATTCAAGTCTATACTTTTCAACCAGGTTGATTGCTTATAGGTGAGAATTCGATGTACTTTCTTTAGGACTAGACCATACTGCAAACATTGTTTAAGAACTCTATAATGTATGACATATGTTTGTTTTGTAGAAAAATCTACTAGTAATTTAATGTGCTTTGTTTGCAAAATTTTTTTATTTTCTGGGCAGAAAGGAAGGTCATTGTGAGAGTCATGCAAATGAGAAGGATAGTCTAAAGTAACTTCATAGACATATCCATCGCTTGAACTATCCTCTATGGTTGTCGGATCTAGATTTAGCTCTTCAGTTGACATCCATTTGAATCCACCATAAGGTAGATACTCAGACATTGCCCAACCGTAAAGGTTATTTGCGTCTAAGTGCACAATAAATTCTGAGGGCTTCTCTCTATCAAAATCAGCTAAATATTTATTGTTAGCTTTTGAATAACGATTACTACATTGTACAAGCCCACCACGTATTCCTTTCTTGAAGAAATTGTACATATCTATATCCGTCAAAAGCTCTAATTCTATATTTGTATGCTTCAACATAGCATCCCACGATAGTCCTGGTGCAGTGTAATACTGACATGGATCTAAGTGGTAGATGTTCTTGCAAACCTTTCTAAAACTTTCAAATATATCTGCAAGTAAGAGCACATCCGTTTTTAAATATACTTCCATGTAATCTTGCAAGGTTTTGCAGCTGAAAGCATTCCAAACTTCTTTTGCATGATCATAGTCTTCAATCGAGCACTCCTTATTATTGAGCTGGTTGAAGAAATCTTCCCTTGCTGGAAGTTCACCAACATTCAATTTTTCAAAAGAATTTAGAAAATCATAGGGAAAACCGCCTTTTCTTCTCACAAGATCAAACTCTGTTTTGGTTTTGAATTGTTTTTTAATAATGTTAAAGTCTTGCTCTGAAAGATTATTGGCTAAAGATTCTAAACTATCTGACATAAAACGAATTGTATCTAAACATCTAATTTCAAGGTTGTAGTTGTCGGTCATTTTTGAAAATGTAGACAGTGATATATATATAATTCTTTGTTGAGCGGAAGGACTTTTATATTGTCGGATTTTTTACCCAACTCTTTAACAAAAAGGTGCGAGTCATAAACTGGTATAAATTTAGGAACTTGAAATTTTAAATTGCAAATCTTATGAGCTGCGCCTCTAAATTTACCACTTATGTGGCAGTGATCTCGCACTCTATCATTGCCTAGATGTTTGTGACAAATATGACAACTTATTGCATTTTGTAAATTAAAAATTTCGAAAGGAGATAAAGCATCCATTTTCCTTTTGTTTGCTAGATATTCATTATAAATATCTTCACAATCTTCAATCAAATTTTCTATAAACTTTTCTGCTGCATCCCTTCCCGTATATAATTTAAATTTATCTAAACTATCATTATGCTTACATTTAATATAATAACTATAAGCACATGGTATGTGCTTCTTAATATAATTACTTTTATCACTTACTCTAATACTAACCTCCTGCAGTATGCATTCAAAGTCTGCATACACAACAAATAGTACATCCATTTCTCGTTGCTGGTCTTTAAACTGCAACACCGCTTTTTCCTCAGACGGTAGCTCCGCAACAATTTTCCCACATTCTTCTTTATGTAGTTCTAACGTCCTCTTATTGTGGGTATATTTGAGGCAGCTGTTACAAAACAGAAGTTTTCTGCAGTGCTTGGTAGTCTGGGATTTTAAAAGTCTGTGGAAAGAAAAAAGTTATAAGAATACATATTAATATATTTACGTAAATAAATGTATATTTCTTTACTTACTTTGATATATTTGTTATAAGAATATAATGCTGATATCCTCCAGCATTTTCTAATAATAACAAATTTATATGTTGACATTTTTCATTCTTGGTGTTATAGAATGGTCCAACAATTTCATTCCTTTCATCGTTGTATCCGAACACATTGACGCTGATATTAGGATTACTTTCTTCAAATATCCTAATACTCTTTAATGCCAACGGAAACTTTAAATTCTTAAAATCAAGCTCATTTCCGTTTTGCATGTATATGATATCAGCGCTGATGTCTGCAATGTTGTATGAGCTGCAACGTTGTGGTATTTTAATAACAGAGGTATCCAGTGCAGATATTATAGCCCATTTAAAGCAGTAAATGTCCTTGTTTTCAACATTTATGCAGGCAGCTCTACTTTTTAATTTCTCCGGCGTACTTATCCAGTTGGATCCTCTCACCAAAGATGACTTATTTATGGCGATTTCGAGGCGAACAATTCTAATTAAAGTCCATCCTGAATCCCGTTCTTGGAATTGAGACATTTTGTTGTGAATTTCTTGAAATTGCTTTGCCATAATTTCCTCAACATCATCTCCAATGCACAGAAGATCCATCTTTGCCCGGTGAGAAATAGTACACAATTCCATTTCATCGCTTGCAATTTTAATATACTCTCCAATTAGAGTAATATTAAATTTAATGATCTTGTGCACGGCAAGACTATTTTCAAGTCTTTCTTTGATTATAGTTTTATTATCCACAATAACATCTTCAAATAGAATACAATCCTTATTGATTAGAACTCCAAATGTTGTAATATTATTTTTAAAAGCACTATTTATTATATAATATTTGCGTTCATTTGGAGCTTGAGAGAGTAGATCATCCGCAGAATTTGAGATATCCATTTCTACTTCATCATTTTGAGTATTTGCTTGATCATGTGGAATAACTTGACTTATATCCATGTCTTGAGGAGAATTCTCTACGGGCAAATAGCTTGGGTAATTATTATTGGGTCTATTATTTTGCTGCAACTGTATAGGTACACTATATTCAATGGGATTTGGAATTTCCATAGGTGCTGTGAATTGGTTGGTTGACACTGGATACGGATACAAAGGATATGCTGGAGCCTGCACTGGATACTGATACTGCACTGGATACTGATTCTGCACTGGATACTGATTCTGCACTGGATACTGATACTGCACGGGATACTGGTTCTGCACTGGATACTGATACTGCACGGGATACTGATATAGCAAATTGTTGTAGACCATTGGGTTATAGGGTTGTATGGAATGATATACATCTTGGGGTTGTACGGACTGCTGCACATCTTGGGGTTGAATATGACTTTTGCAATGATTTAAATAGCACTTTTGGTATCTGAATTGCTTATTACAGATATTACAACGGAAAACTGAAGAACTCATTTTTTTTTTTAATTTTTTTTAATATTTATTTATTGAAAAAAGCTTAATATATATGTAGAAACAACTTATAAATGCACTTATATACTGTTTTTAGTTTGTAATATAAAAAAAGTTATATTTTTTAAAACACAAGGAGTTTTGAAATATTCACGACTTATTGGTTTTATATACAAAAATGTACTGACTTGAATCTTAAAAAATTTGATTTACATTAATTCGTGAAAATGTTTAGATGGTCTAGTATGCTACATTTCAAAAAGTAGTTTTCAGTATTTGCGTAGTTAGTAACTTGTAGCTACAAAAATCGTTGGTTGCAAAATTTAAAAAAAGTAGTTTTAGAAGTACAGCGGGTATATGAGATACAGCTTATGCATGCCTCTACGATACAAAATGTTTAAGGGAATGAAACTGCTACGTAGACAATATTTATGTAAACAAACATTTTGATCAGTGATATGTACAGAGTACAGAGACATGCTTGTGCATGCAGATACGTTACAAAGTTTTGAACGGAATGTGATATATACAGAGTACAGGGACATGCTTATGCATGCCGCTACGATACAAAATGTTTAAGGGAATGAAACTGCTACGTAGACAATATTTATGTAAACAAACATTTTGATAAGTGATATGTACAGAGACATGCTTGTGCATGCAGATACGTTACAAAGTTTTGAACGGAATGTGATATATACAGAGTACAGGGACATGCTTATGCATGCCGCTACGATACAAAATGTTTAAGGGAATGAAACTGCTACGTAGACAATATTTATGTAAACAAACATTTTGATAAGTGATATGCACAGAATATGTAGACATGCTTATGCATGTAGAGACGTTCCAAAATTTTGTAGCAAAAGAAACTGCTACGTGGACAATATTTATGTAAACAAACATTTTGATAAGTGATATGCACAGAATACGTAGACATGCTTATGTATGTAGAGACGTTCCAAAATGTTTAAGGGAATGAAACTGCTACGTAGACAATATTTATGTAAACAAACATTTTGATAAGTGATATGCACAGAATACGTAGACATGCTTATGCATGTAGAGACGTTCCAAAATTTTGTAGCAAAAGAAACTGCTACGTGGACAATATTTATGTAAATGACAAACTACAAAAGTTTTGTAGCTAAACAAATTTTCAAAAGCAGAATTATTAAAATTTTAAGTTGAGCTTTTATTTGTAAAATGAAGCCCTTCTGGTACACTCCATTATATCGCAGACTTCAGCGGCATCACTTGAAGGAATATCTGAGAAGAGCCAGACAGGAAGAATTTCATAGATATCTTGAAGGAGATGAGGACCTTTTCCTAGAGCTATCATCGCAGCCAACGTCTGACGCAGCCCCAGAAAATGCAGCATATGAAGAGATGCTAACAGGAGATGAGGATCTTTTCCTAGAGCTGTCATCGCAGCCAACGTCTGACGCAGCCCCAGAAAATACAGCATATGAAGAGATGCTAACAGGCAATAAGGATCTCCTTTTAGCGGTGTCTTCGCAGCCAACCACAACAGTTGATGGTCCAAGAGAGGTAGCAATCAAACCTCAAATAGAAATATTGAGTGTTGAAATACTCCCAAAAATTGATATACCTATTTTTCTTGCGATGTATGGAGACGAACAATTGTTGGTAGAGGCAGCGGACGCAATGGAGGCAGGTTTACATTAAGATATATATACATATTACTTCTTAATAAAAATTAAAACAATACATATGTTTAAACAATGTTTCATTCATTCAAATGGTCAAGGGAATATGCTATATATGTATATGCGTACATAAATATCTACAAATTTATTTCATTTCATACTGACCCACTTGCGCTAAATCCAGGGAAGCAAAAAAGCGGACTGTCATACAGACTCACCAATCGTTACACACACAGCCTGTCTGACAGGCAGACGTTCCAATCGCCACTCAGAACACAAAAACACACACACTTAAACATAGCATAAATATTCATATTCTACAAAATACAGAAATAGCACCACCATCCAGATCCCCAAATAAAATCCATCGATGATCGTCATGTATAAAATAAACAAAATATCAGATTCAATATTTATGCAATAGTAATTTTTTTTGTCACAACGTCTTCAAGATCAGAATAATCAAATTATTCCCCCACACTCAAGCATTGCACACAAAAAAGAAATAACTGAATTGCTGGACAAAATATCTTAAGTAAACACACACCAAAATTAAAAACAAGCTAAAAAATAAAAGAAGAAATCTCACTCCAGCAAGAAGAAACGAACCACAAACATTAGGGCCATCCATTTATACAACACTTTTGAGGTATTGTACTTCCTAAAAAATGTTGTGTCAGATACTAAAAATTTCTTATTTTCTATTAGGCCATAGCACCCATGTAGAGACAGAATTCCTACGCTCACATATGGACAGACAGAAATTCCCACGCTCACATACCGACGGACATGTATTCCCAAGGTCACATATGGACAGACAAAAATTCCCACGGTCTCACGCTCACTTATACAAACTCATTTTGGTTACTACAGCACCCCTCCACCAAACTACCCTCACATATGGACGGACAGAAATTCCCACGGTCTCATACGGACAGACACAAACTCCCAAGGTCTCATATGGACAGACAAAAATTCCCACGCCTACCCCAACATTATAAAAAATATAAAAAATTAAACAACAACAATGTGAACGTCCCTATTTAACCGTGGGAAAATACACACACACACATTAAAGTATCAAATTACAAAAAAAACACATTAACACAAATTTGGCAATTAAAATTTAAAATTTTAAAATTTAATTGCTGAAATTTGAGTATTTTAATTGTTCTCGCACATACAGTTCCTAACTACTGAGGGTACCTATCGGATATGGTCTTTTCGTTTCCTGTAGTCTATTACCATTCGCCATTTTTGTGTTCCACTGGCATACAATTTCTTTGGTACAATCCATACAGAAGAACTCCATGGAGAATAACTTGGACGTATTATCCCCTGATCTAACATGTCCGCTATTTGTCTTTTTACTTCAGTTTTATGTATTTGGGGGTACCTATATGATTTTGTGTGTATAGGGATATCATCCGTTGTTATTATTTTATGTTTAATTTGATTACTAAAAGTCAATTTGGTATTTTCTCTAAAAAATATATCTTTATAATTTCGACAGAGTTTTAACAGGTGTAGTTTTTCCTCCTTGTTTAAATGTTCTGTTCTAAGTGCTAGAGAGTCAAGTTGAGAATTTCCTGTTTCAATTGTCTCAAAGTTAAAGGCTTCTACGAATTCATTGCAATTATACTTGAAGGCTTTTAGTGGTTGTTCTATGTATAATACTTGTTGTTCGTCCGAGATGTTACTGATTTCAAGGAGACTATGCCAGTCTTCTGCTTGGTATATACCTTCTGGTATATAAAGTGAGTCAGTAATAAAGGTTTTGCCTATGTAGATGGCCCCATTTTTAACATCTACTGGAATTTTCTTTATGACTTTGCATTTCTCAGGTATAATATGTTTCCCAGAGGAAAAATTAGGTTTAAATTGTAAAGGAATTGTTTCATTTTTTGTTACAATTGTGTTATTTGCCAAATTTATATTTGCTTCTAGCTGTGATAGTATATCAAGACCAATCAGTCCATCAAAGTAATTATGAAAATTGAATAAAAGAAATTTCAATTCACCTGGTTGATTAAACTCAATAAAGGTTTGGAGTGTAACTTCCTTGTTTAATTCATATTTGTTAAGGATAGTTGTTATTATAATTGGTTTACATGTTTTCTGGTCTGAAGGATTTATAAACTTAGGGTTTATAAATGATGATGATGCCCCGGTGTCAATAAGAAATTTAAGTGGTCTTCCGAATGGAGAAGAAACATTAATATAGCCTAACTCAATTCCATGTTTATTGATGTCTAAGTACCCTGTCTGTTGTTCGAGGCAGATTCTAAAAAATTTGTGTTATCTTTATTGTATAAATTGTTTTCTTGGGTATCCAGGTATTGATCTAAATTTTGTTGGTAACCTACGATTTGTGGTAATGTCTCTAAGCAGTTATTGTTTTGGAAGTTGAAAAGCTCTCCTCTTTTATACTGATTTCCAGCAGCCAAAGTTCGCATAGTTTGATCAGTTTTAAAGGATCTTTGAGTCGTTGTTGGTGCTTGAGTTTTTATATAACCAGAACTAACGTCCATTGGCTCCGGTTTATTGTATCTTTTGAACGTATTACCTCTAAATGGGTTCTGATTATAGTTTGGTTGGGTGTTGTGGTTTATTCTACGTTGAGGTTGGGTATTATAATTTGATTGTTGGGGACGTGTATATTGATTGTTAGCCTGGTTTTGTTGGGAGAAAGGAGTAAATCTATCTACCTATTTCCATAAAATGAATTATTTGGTCTTAGTTGCCACTTATTTTGGATGGCGATGGGATCAGATTTCATATAAAAAATATTTTGTTCTTTAATACATAAAGAAAACGCTTCTGCTAGTGAATCTGGTTTTGATACTCTTATGGTCGAGCCTAGTGGTTCTCTTAAACCAATCAAAAAGCTGTTTAGACACATTTCGGAATAAAGATCTTTTTTTGATTTTACTACTCTATCGCCTCTTTCATGTATTTGGATGTTATTAAATAGTGATGCCTGAATTTCTATAATTTTGCTATAAAATTTTTCTACATTATTTGATTTTTGTCGAATATTATGTAGATCTCTAATGAGGGAAGTCTCAGTCCGTTTGTCCGAGTAATGTAGAATAAGATTTTGTTTTATGTCGTCCCAGTTTAGGTGTGTTCCGTACATATTTAAAACCTCATTAGCTTGGCTAATGATTTTATTACGGATAGCTCTCAATAATATTTGTCCCTGCGGTGTTGCATCATACGATCTAATGTGAAGTAGAATTTCTTCTACATTATTAATAAACTCATTTAAGAGTCGTGGATTGCCTTCGAATGTTGGCAGATCCTTAATGGCATCTGGGATGCGAAGGGATTCAAAAAATGTTTTGGGTGGAGAATGATGAACATTACTTCCCGAGGGGTTTGTCTGTTCGTGAATAGTAGTCATATTGTAGATTTCTGAATTAAAAGATAAATTCTCGGGAATTGAACTCAAGCTTCTACTTTTAAATAGTCTTCCTATCGTACTAGGATATGGTTTGAAAAGTTTTTTGGATATTTTCCGTTTATTCATTTACAAGCACTACAGTCCCTATATATTTTTTTTGCTTTTAGAATTATATATTTTTTTTTTATTCTCTTAAAATTAATTTATAACTTTGTTTATTTGTATACACCTTTTTATATAAAATTCTTTTCAATTTTTTATAAATGTAAACTTTATAAGTTTTATTGTGATATGCCCTCACAATAAAAACATTAAATTTTGTTTCTTTATACTGTAAGTGAGATTCAGGAGTATAATGCTTTTGCATATAACATATTTTCTTTTTTGACCAATTCTTTGGAATTTTACAATTTCTATATATATAAATGGAAGGTGGTAAGGTTATATGGTGTTCTCTTACTGTATACATTTATTTATATTTGTAAATATATTCTATATTTTACATTTATTTATATTTTATAATAAAATTTCACTTTTCCACTTATTCCCTGTTATGTTTTATAATTATTGTTTTTTGTTTTATATACTCTTTTAATTTGGAGGGTCCGGCTTTTTGGGCTACGGAATCACAAGTTTGAGTTTTTTGTTATACTGGAGGGTCCTTCGATAGGATTCGCAGTTTTTTATTTTGTAAAGGCTTTACAAGCCTGCTTATTATAACTTTTTTTTTTTTTTTGTTAACCGCTAATCACAAATTTTTTTTTTCACTCACCCAATCAAGATTATTGTAATCATCTTTCCAATTTACCAGATTTTGTTTCCTCCGATATTCCCTCGAAGTTAGTCTCAGTTATTGTGATATTCCCTCACAGACCTTGACTTGCTGGTTGTAAAGGAAAGGATTTCCAGATTTGTCTTCGATATTCCCTCGAAGTTACTCTCCGTTTTTGTGGCAGATCTTGATTTTACTGTTTCCAGATTTGTCTTCGATATTCCCTCGAAGTAATTCTTAGTTTATGTCCTTCATAGTCCTTGATTTTACTGGAAAAGGTTCTAGCAGTTTTAAAGCGTCAATACGCACCGATTAGAAAAAGTATTTTCACTTTTAATCGTAAACCGCGGCTACCGACTGCGCCAATTACATTTATCACCGGGAAGTGTAGTAAAAAAAAACAACTTTGTTATTTGAGTGTTGAATATTAATTAATTAATTTTGTATTGATTTTTCTTATATATAGTTTTACAATTTTATAAAAGTGCTTATACTAATTCCCGGAATAATTCTAGGAAGTTGAAAAATACAAGAAATGATTTATATATGAAAAGTTAAATTAGTTTACAAAAATATTAATTCTTGGAATAGTTTTAGGAAATAAAAGTAAAATTGAATAGTTTGCATAATTACAATAAAATAATGAAATTAAATAGTTTGCATAATTACAATAAAATAATGAAATTGAATAGTTTGTATAATTACAATATGTAGGTAATAAAAATAAGTATTAAATGGGTCAACATTGGGTTGTTGCCCTTGGTGGTTTAGTTGGTGGTATGGGTGTTTCCATAACTCGCGTGAGTTACATAGATGTGTTATTTATTATTTTTACATATAGTAGGTATGTACATATGTAAGAATAAATTTAATTTTATTTGACAAATTTTTGGAATCTTATGATAAGCCATACTTTATTCTTTTTAGTTCAAAATCTTCCGTTTCTGGGTTGTTTCTAATTTTGTTTACTATAACATTCTTTCTACTTTTTATTATTATTACAATTAATATAATTACGATTACAAGCACAAATACTATGTTTATTCCATAGGAAATATCTTTGTGGACTTTTAATTCCTCTATTTCTTTTACATTCTCAAAATTTTTTAGTTCTATTTGCTTAAAATTAATTGGTGTTATATTAGAAATTGAAAAGTTGTTATTCGGGTAAAAATATCTGTCCTGAAAAGCTATTCTATTATTTTTGAAGATTTGGCTGTTTATTTTCAGTTCGCAATCATAAAAGAAAAGCAAATAATTTTTATTAATTCTTAGCTTTCGATCATCACAGTCCTGTATAATTTTTAAGTCTTTTGGCATTTTTTATTAAAATCATATCGTCTTGTCGGTTGCATTATTATTATTATTTTTATACTGATTTGGGTCTGCTGAATCCAAATCCGTTGTCACTTTGGCGCTATCGTGTCCATAATCCCTGGAAATAGGTGTTCGTAAGCGCGAACATTGGCTTCAATTTAACATGAATATCGCATATGAATCAATTTATGTGCATTTATAAAAATTTTCATTTATATGTAAATATACATATAATAACTAAAGAGAAATGTATGCAATATACTATAAAAATAATAGGATTTTTTTTATATGATATTTTTCAAAGCATTGTGGATGCAAATGCACATTGCATTTTTGGCACATCCACTTGATTGGCTTGCCACACCCTTTGAGATGGCTTCTAAAAGCTATTCCTTGTGGTTCAACTATTGGAATATGTTCGCCTACAGTACGTGGCAGTTGATAAGTTTCTTTCGGATCTTTTTGAGCAGATTCAGCATCTGGCTGCGAACTTATTAGCAAAGCTTTGCTGACGCTCACCCTGAAATCTTTTTGAGATGACGTTCTTTTTCCTTCTGATTCCATGCATTTGCCACTGATGAGCAGAGAACCGAAATAAATAAAGGCCATTACCACTTCCTTGACTTAGTGTTTATTCTGTAGTTTGAAGCAGTGGTTGGGGCACATTCTCATATTTTTTCAATTCTTTCCTCTTTGTTGTCTGCCCAACGACAAACCAGTACCGAATTTGTCCTATCAAATTGGCAATAATTTTTTCCCCGTTTCGGGTGCTTTCCTGTGAGTAGTGGGGCTGTTGTAATGCGATTTAGGCGAACGGTTCCGTAGCACAAAATCTTTTCTCACTTAAAAGGCGCACCAAATAATATGATGCAAAAAAGTTGTCAAAGTATATACATACATATTCAAAAATATACATATTAAAAGTATATATACAGTGGGAAGCTAAACTATCCGGATGTTTTGCACTAAGGAAGTTATTTAATGAAAATAATACAAATATAGGTATATTATCAAATATATGTATTTTTTTTTTTATTTAATTGAACATTATTCTAAATTATAAAACACAAAAACTAATATGAATTGCTTCAAAAAAATAAAAAAATTAAAAAAATCAAAAAATTCACTTTTCGGACACTTTTGCACAGTACAAGAAATAAACGCGACGAAATATTAAATTGGCAACGTTAATTGGTTTCAACAAACGCCGCATACAAAATCGCAAACAGTGCAAAAGTGTTCGAATAGTGAATTTTTTGATTTTTTTATTTTTTTGAAGCAATTCATATGAGTTTTTGTGTTTTATAATTTAGAATAATGTTCAATTAAATAAAAAAAAAAAATACATATATTTGATAATATACCTATATTTGTATTATTTTCATTAAATTACTTCCTTAGTGCAAAACATCCGGACAGTTTAGCTTCCCACTGTATGTATACTCAAATATATGGTATATACATCTTCAGAAATCACTATCAAACACTACAAATGAAAAGTAAAATTACTTTTTTTTACTTTTATCTGGTTTTCTTATATGTAAGATTTAGTAAAAATAATTGTCATAGTTGTTTGCTTTTATTGACCTTTTCTTATATATGTATTTTAGAATGATTGAGCTCGAGGTCGTTTTTGTAAAAATCGTTATAATTTTTCTATTTTATTCGATATTTCGTCAACAATTTGTTGACATCATCAGGAATAACAATCGAAAATTAAAATTTTCTGTATAAATTGGTTTTGAAATATGACAAAAATTTTTTCGAATATATCTATGTTTTCAAAAATATTAACATAAAAACAAAAGCATATATACAGGCTTGTATATATTTATACATGTATACATCAATACATACATGAACGTATACATATATGCATACATGAACATACACAACTACATACAAACATATATACACACACATAGAGGGAGATACAAACACATATCCATGTACATACACATATGCACATACACACATATATATGAATACATATATATAAATAACTATCATAATTACAAATTAATATATTAACATATATACAAATTTACATACATATGTATACAACTAAACATTTACAATATTTAAACTATTCAATCAACATTACAACAAGGATAAGAATTGATTACAGAATAGTGTATATAAATAACATATAAAAATAATGATATGATATAAATATATATACACATGCGCATGCATACACATACACATATATACATATACAGATATACATGTATACACGCATACACACACATACATACATACACATAAATACATACATACATACATAGGAATAAATTCTTTAACCAATTAACATAAATAAACAAAATTTTTTTTTTTTTTTTTTTTTTTTTATAAAAAATTCAAATTTTACTAACTAAATACCTATAATTCTGTGCTAATTTTTCTGTGTCTGCCTTAAAATTTATTCTTTGTGATAAAGGTGTGCGAATTATTTCTAACATTTCTAACATTAAGCGCCGATTATAATTGTTATCTGTGTTTAATATTGAAACATTTTCAAAATCTGCAAAATATCATAGGTTTTTATTTTTGTAAAACCGCTCCTACCTGCATCAGTGTGCCCTGTATAAGAACAATAAACTTGTGTCAAAGAAGTTTGTTCTCCAAACAGCAGCCAATCTTCGCACTTGCGAACAGTTACTTTAACAGCTATAATATGACAGAAATGTTTTGATTTATTTAAATTATTTTACATTATGTGGTCATTTCAATTGACTACATAAGTACCGTATAATAATATATAAAATTTTAATATATATTTTTTTTTTTTATTCTAAAAAAATCCTCTGAAATCGCTTCCCACGAAATATCCCTTCAATTAAAATATGAGATAAATTTTACAAATTATTTTTACGGTTAATTAAAGCCTAAACTACTTATTACATAATAGAATCTCTAAGTTTTAAGCAATAAATGCATAAAGCTTTCGAATTTGTTCGCACTTGCGAACAGTGGCCGAAAATGGGTTAACTTATAGTAGATATCATAGGAACCCCTGTAGCTATTATGTTATGTACAACTATTGTTCATCATTTTAATGTCAAGCAGTACATGTTACATGTTTATATGTTTATGGAACTCCTTAAAATCAAAAATTATTTTAAAAATTTGTCATGGTAAACCAATGATAAATCTATGATTCATTTCCCAAATGGAGAAAATATACTAAACGCATCTTTAAAGAAATACAATATCTAAAATAATAACAAGTAAAAATGTTATATTCGACCGGTTCGAATCTTAAATACCCTCCAAATATTTAAAATTACTAGGAGGTGAATTTAAAATGTTTAACTCGGTGGGACAGAGCTCCTTTATATAATATCGTACGTCAACGCCCACTAAAGGGGGTGGGGTGCAAAAATAGACAATATTATGCTTTCCACAGGCGAACGTCTTAGAGTTCATCACAAATCAAGAATTCTCTTTGGAGGGTATAAAAACCGTATTTTGGCGGGGTCGCTCTGGCATGGGCTGTGGGGGAAACATTTCACCTTTGTCATAAAACTCTAAAAATAAATGCATGGGATAATTGTATCCAAAACCAAAATTTTTTTTTAGGGTCATTTAGGGGGCAAATGCGGAGGATGGGGTAGGGCAGAAATCGGCAGTCATAAAACTCTGAAAATAAATACTTGGGATAATAATTTTGAAAACAAATTTTTTTTATAGGGTCATTTAAGGGGCAAAGGGGGAGGAGGGGGTAGGACAGAAACAGACAGTCATAAAACTCTAAATATAAATGCTTGAGATTATTATATACAAAATAAATTCTTTTTCTTTTGATAGGATCATTTAAGGGGCAAAGGGGGAGGAGGGCGTAGGGCAGAGTAGTACCAGGTTTCGTCTCAGCTTCGTCATTAAACCTTAAAAATGTTATTTTTAAGGAATGTAGGCTTAAAAAACAATTTGTTAAATTTTTATGCTATTTTTGCATATAATAACGCCCACTAAAGTGGGTGGGGTCCAAAAAACTTTTTTGTTATATTATGGCTCCAAGTTTAAGGCGTTGGACAGTATTTGACATAAAAATATATCATTTGCTTAACAAAATAACCAAAAAACTTTAAAAATTATCTTGTTTTTTCTGGGTTGGTTTAGTTCTTCTTAGGGAAATTTTTTTCCTCTTGCCCGATTTAGCCCATCTCCGAACTTAACCTGCTGTAAGCTTTTAAATATATTTATACGAAATTTCAGGAGTCTAGCTCTTTTCGTTTGGACTGAATAGTGATTTCCACAGACGGACGGACGGACATGCTCAGATCATCTTAGATTTCATCATTGATCAAAAATATATATACTTTATGGGGTCTGAGATGGATATTTTGATGCGTTACAAACGGAATGATAAAGTGAATATACCCCCCAAATTATTTTTTGGAGGGTATAGAAAGTTGACATTCCCCAAAAACTTACTTCCAACGTTAAAAATAATAAATACCAATTTTTCCGGAAAAATTATTAAAAATTTTAATATCAAAGCTTTGATTTTATTCCTTTTATGCAAATTGTTATTTTTTCTCATCTGTATTAGCACTATGTACTATCCAGTTCTGACGTCATGCACTCCGCTCCATATCTCCCGGAGAGCTGGCTCTACTAAAAGACTAAATTATAATGACACTTTTAAATATTTTTTGTGAACATCATTCCTCCTGAATATCTTCCTTCGACCTTTTATTATCGGCGAATTGACTGTCATGTGACCAAAAATTTTAACCAAATTAAAAAAATGGGTTAATAAAATTATCTCTTCTAAGCATTCCCACATTACAAGTCCTAATTATAAAAAGTGAATTGTATGAAGATTTAAAAATTTTAGTGTATTTTACTGTCACATAAGGGGACCGTGCTGTGTTTATATAAATATGTACATACATACATATGTATGTATGTATGTACATACATCGTTCTTCCGGATATTTTAATATTGTGCTCATGTATCCAATTATTAAGGTACAATGTTATTGTATCAAATCATTCAAGAAAAAAGAAAATAAATCAAGGAAACCGCATGCAATGATGATATTCCATAATAAAGTAATTATGTAAAAGGCTAAAGTTTCGATTTAATTTTATTAGAAACTAGTTTTGCATTTATTTCTATTTCAGCAGAACATACATATGTTTTGTAACTTTCAAACTTTTCAAATCCATTCTAACAGAGTATTTTTTGTCCTCTTCGTTTTCAACTTTTGTCGAAAAGATATGTACAAATTCTATATATGACCAAATTGCATTTCGGTATCCCTTGTTAGCTTTTCTTTAACATGAATGTCTTCAACCGTCATTCCTTTTTAGTTTGTTTATTCCTGGTTTTTTGTCCCCTTTACTATTTTTTTTTAACAATTTTGAAAATAAACAAAAGTACTCGTACAGGGATAGCTACGCATCCAACTTCATTGTCTACTTTAAAATAATACGTTTTCGTTTACCGGTTCTTGTATGTATATGTATATGTATATATGTACATATCTTGCACAGTCATACAAAATTTGTTTATTATTTGCGAGCTTTTATTATCTCGTTTTAGCAGTAGGTTGTCTGTCTGTTTCTGTTTTTCAACATTTGTTTGTCCGTTTAAGCACTGCGTGTACAGCTGCACAATGAGTTTGATTAACACAAAATAGGAAGTTTAAATATGTATATGGAGACATGATCCATTTTTGAGGTTATGTCGTGAATATAATTATGTGTCTGAATTCGTTAATTATTCTTTAAGTTCCAACGCTGTGAAACATAAAATTATTGTTTATATTAATTCATAAATTTTGTACTTTATTTTTATTTTGTTCTAATATTATACTAATAGTCTGTAAGGATTATATCCATTGACTATATATTTAAATAAATAATTAAAAAAGAATAAATATATATATATATATATATATATATATATACCTATATATATATATATATATATATATATATATATATACATATATATATATATATATATATATATATATATATATATTTATATATATATATATACATATATATATATATATATATATATATATATATATATATATATATATATATATGTACATATATGTATATATATATATATATATATATATATATATATATATATATATATATATATATATTTGTATACTAGCTACTTGGACCTGACGTTGCCCGGCTTCCCCAACTATTCGACTTTGTATGAAAAATTTTCATTTAATGCTTTGCATCCACCTTCTAGAAAATTAAGATCTGTTTTGATGTATTTTCAGTATAAATATTTTTATTTCTTTACTTAAATATTTTCGGTGTGTTGGACGTGGCCTATTTCTTTCATACTTTCCTGATATGTTATCTTCATAATACTGATAACTTGTGCCAAGTTTGGTAACTTTTGGTGAACAAACAAACATTTGGGGAAGAAAAATATTTTTAGGTTATATGGGCGGGATGCGGTGGACGTGGCCATCTTTGATAAAACTTAAAATATTTTTTGACTGAGTTGATAAAAGGATCGTTATACTTTTTGCCATGAAATGCTATGGGGTGTATGAAGAAATACCACTACTATGTACAACACCCACTTGAGATATCAAAAATAGAATTAGCCTATCTTACCCCCAAAATATCCCGTAATGTACTGTCAAAATTATAAATGTGTAACTTCAACGATATATGCGGCGCACGCCAAAACATGTGTCCGATTGCAGAATTTTTTCCTACTTACTTGACACTTATCGTTATATTTTGGACAATTTACACAATATCTTCATAAATTAAAGCCTATGTGTTATTTTGATGTATAAGCTAAATTATTGTTAAGTTTCATTAAAATCCAATCAGTAGTTTTTGCGTGAAAGAGAAACAAACCCACAAACATTCGGCTTTATAATATTATA
This sequence comes from Linnaemya tessellans, assembly GCA_951800035.1. Classification (NCBI taxonomy): domain Eukaryota; kingdom Metazoa; phylum Arthropoda; class Insecta; order Diptera; family Tachinidae; genus Linnaemya; species Linnaemya tessellans. Next base: position 39,227,853 of record OX637534.1, on the reverse strand, counting down.
TATGTATATAGCAGGATATATATGTATACATATATTTTTTTTTTTGGCGTAATGATAGCAACTTCACTAGCACCACCCTGGAACAGCTTTGAAATTTCGTCAGGGTGGGTAGTCTTATCAGTATTATCCCTATGTCCTCCTTAGGTCCTAGGTAAGGAAGTTCGGAACTGAAGCGCATACTTCATCGTTAGTTACTAACGAATTCTAATTATCCTACGAATCCGTTCTATTAGTTCTATAAGAACTAGCTGGACAAAATTACACACGCTGGTCCAATGTAATAAGGATTCCAGCATGACCGGAATTATATTCCCCGGGCTGATCATACGCTTTAACCTTTCTTCTAAATACGACCACCAGTTGTTGAATCGTAAGCAGATATATATATATATATATATATATATATATATATATATATATAAATATATATGTATATATATGTATAGATAATATATATATATATATATATATATAAATATAAAGGTATATATACGTATAGATAATATATATATATATATATATATATATATATAAATATATATGTATATATATAGTATATATATATGTACAGATATATATATATATATATATGTATCTGTACATATATATACTATATATATATGTATATATAGTATATATATGTACAGATATATATATATATATATATATATATATATATATATATATATATATATATATATATGTATATATATATGCATGTATATATATATATATATATATATATATATATATATATATACATATATATATATATATATATATATATATATATATATATATATATATATGTATATATATATGTATACTATATATACAAAGAATTATTAGTTATGCTGATGTTCATATCGGAAAATTTAAAATTTCTATGCAGGAATATATTTTATGTACTAGCAAAGGCATCAGTTTGTTTTTCCACAGTTATAAGCTGTTGAGATCTAAACTAAAATAAAAATTGAACTGCGCGGTAGGTGGAAACAAAAAATATGTAGATCTGCGCAGCCGATCGTGCTGCATACCTAAAGGTACGGTCACATGGAGGAATGATTTGACGAAAAACGACAATTATTTCGTTCTCGTAGTGTGTCATATCCAAACAACAGCTGATTTTTGGCAAATAAATTGTCAGCTTTCAATCATTAATGTTTCTAATGTGAACAAAGTGTGACCACCCAGTGACAAATACGTTGCTGTTTTTTGGCAACTAATTATTAGTTCTTGCAAGTTTTTTGCGAGAACAAGCAGTGTGAAATAACAGCTGTTGCAATTAGGTTTGTAAACCTCCCTAATATATGTATACGATAAGTTTTGAAATAAAATTACTGAAAAAAAAAATTAAAAACAGTCATCCCTGCCAAAAATTATATTAGTTTAGTATTGAAACTGCCATAACTTTTGAAAGTATAAACCGATTCGCACGTGGTAAGTGGTGATTGATGCAGTTCGATACCTATAAAAGATTTGAGAACACTAATATATAATTGCGGATTGTTTTTCTTAGAATAACTTTTAAACGGCATCGCCGAGCGATTCCAAGAATTAATCAATATTTGATATTCAAAAGGCATGTCAAGCTCTACCTCCTGGGTCAAAATCAGTTCGTGTACGTGGCATTTCGTGAACAAGAAATTTCAAAAACAGAACTTCGAAATCATATATCTGATCAATTAGTGTTGGAACCAAACTAATCGCGTTTAAAACTTACATTTCCTGTGAATTAAAACCGGTTTGGAGCGGTATATTTTGAGAAATATCCAAAACACTAAGAACATTTTTTTTCAATTGTGGTTTTTTGAAATGACTTTAATATTGTTTTATCGATCGATTCCAGAAATTAATCACTTCTTGACATTTAAAAACCACGTTGATCACGACCAACCGGGCCAAAATCGATTCATGCGTTTGAAATTTTTCGCGAAAGAAAAAAATTCGAAGAAGTGTTTTAAACAAAAAAAACTCCAAAATTATATATCTGGTCGATTAGAGTTCAAATCAAGAAACTGGTTTGAACCTATTAATTTCATGATATATCAAAAAAAACTAACAAAATGTTTTAAAAAGAGTTTTCCTAGAATAACTTTTAAAGGGTTTTGCCGATCGATTCGAAAAACTAATCAGCTCTTAGCATTCAAAAGCTACGTCGAGCTCCGCAGTTAAAATAGTTTCAAACGTTCGTGAAATAGCTTGTCTGAAAAAATCTAAAGAAAGTAAATATTTTACAAAACTCCAAAATAATATATCTGATCAATGAATGCGCAAACCAAACTAGTCGTCTTTCAAAGGGGGCTTAAATCGTATGTTACCTGTGAATTCGAATCGGTTCGGACCTGTACATTTTGAAAAATATCAAAACAACTAAGAAATTTTTTAAGTGAAACTTCTTTAGAATCGTTGCAATTTCACACTCGATGAAACGAAAGAATAAGTCCATAGATCAGTGATGTCAGCTTCATACACAATTGTGGAAACAAAACTCACACGTACGCTTACGCTCTTTTATTTTGCGAGTGTTATATATAGTATAACTGTTTACTGAAAAACACTCTCATCCAGCGGGAAATATCGCAAGCCCTGTTTTGAGGCCTCTAAACGGAAATAATATATTTATGTATTTTAAATGAAATTTATTTGTTGGTGGTCAAGCAATGTCTATATACATTTCATTGGTGCTTTACCGAATCATCAGCAGACTTTAACCACAGAAAATCCCTTATCTTATGCACATACTTCTGAACCCCATCTGAGAATTCACAATTTGTAAATTACAAATTATTTTCAAAAATCACAGCAGAACAAGCATAGTAGGCTTTGAAACTCATACAAAACTAGCCAAACAAATATATTATATTCGATATGAATCTATTTTATTTTTCTACACTGTAGACTGCGATGTTTCTACATGAAAATGAAAAGTTCATTAATTAGACCTCGCAAGCGTACATTTCTCCCGCTGGAAATGTTAGAGATAAGAGTAATCTCACCAACACAATCGTAATTGACTTCACTGCCATAGAGCAGTGGTGCTCAAAATTAAAAAGCTTTTGTATTGGTGAGAAAATGAGAATAATTTAAAGGTACACTAAAACGAAAAAGTAAACGAAAGGATTTTCCATTTAAATTTTATGTATTAGTTTAAAATAGGAATTTTGCTTACTTTTAAGAAAGCAGAAGCAAGCAATTAAATATATGTGGCTACGCTAATGCTTCTGTGGCAATTTCGCAAGAGCATTAAATGTTTGGAGCTCAGTTTATTCCTTTGTTTTGAACAAATGAATTTCAAATCCGAAAAAATTTTTTCGCACACGTAAGTTGAAGGAAACAGAGACATTATCTTCAAAACATTATTTTTTAACTCTGGATATGTGAATTCATCCAGACTTTTCCAAAATGAGAGCATATCATACATTGGTTGGACTGTTATTTCGCTTCGCAAAATAATGAGTTCCGTTTGTATTTTGAACTTATAATTTGTAACGTCAACTCTAAAGGGGACTTCAAAAAGATCAAGAAATTGTTCAAAGGCATCAAAATCTTTAAACCTGTCTTGCAAGTTGAAAAAAAGTGTTTCAAACATATGTTTTATATATACCACGAACAATTTCCGTAATCGTACCATCTTTTTTTTACGCACAATTTTTAAAGTCACCAAAGCATTCGCTAAGCATGTGTACTTGATGTCGTGTGAAAGACAACTGAATTAAATGAGCGGTGTGCGTTGCAAATAAGCAATTGCACTATGAAACGAGCATCACGGATCTATACCTTTATCTTGCTCCTGGTTCGAGCGTTGTACGTGTTATGTTATTATGTGTTCAATGCATGTGTTTGCGCCTGCGTATTTTTATTTGTGTCAATATTTTCATCTCCTTGATAAATTAATTTTACAAAAAACTAAAGTTAAAAAGAATCGTGAATACTGGCGGAAAAAATTAAAATAAAATTAAATAAAAATACTCATTCAAGAGTATTGCAAATGATAAAATTTGAATTGTTTTCAGTAATTCTAATTATTTTTTTATGTACTTAGAAATATGTATACAGTTTACATGAAGCGACTGTTAATTTTTTCAATACTTTTCAACAAGTTTTTTAATCAGGGACTTTTAAGAAGTTTCACTTCTACTGTGTGTGAATTGCACACACACACTTTTTTTGCAGTGTTTTTTTTAGAATAACCTTTAAACGGCTTTGCCGATCGATTCCAAAAGCTAGTCAGCTTTTGACATTCAAACCCTTCAAAATTAAGAGAATTTTATTAAAAAACTACAAAATTATGTATTTGTGATCAATTAGGTATCGAAGAACTACATCAATCACCGCTTACCACGTGGGAATTGGAAAACTTGTATCAGTTTGAAAATTAAAATTGTAGCAGTTGCAGGGATCTATGGATCTATGAGGTCAACCGTTTTCTTTATTTTTTATTAATATTATTACAAAATAGTGCAGTTGTTCAACCCTAGAATGGAAATTCAATTTCCATAAATTTTTTATACCAATTTTGTTCTTCCTGAATTATAAAATAGTTTCAATTATCAAAAAAAAAAAAAAAAAAACAACGTCAGTTACCTTTTTGGTAACTTTTATGTATAAAAAGAAATTCAATATTATTTTTTTTTTAGCATTGCAATTCTTAATGAGATATAAAGTAGTTTAATTTAAGGAAAACTTAAAATTTTTAACCATTTTGGTCACTTTCTTGTCCTACAAAATATTGCAGTTGTCCAACCCTGGAATCGAAATTTTGAAGATATATATAATTTTTTTTAATACAAATTTCATTCTTCCCAAAGTATGAAATAGGTTTAATTAACAAACAAATAAAAAACAAGTAAAAACGTTATATTCGACCGGGTCGAATCTTAAATACCCTCCTAATATTTAGTAAGTATATTTAAAATGTTTAACTGTGTGGGACAGAGTTCCTTTATATAATATTGTACGTCAACGCCCACTAAAGAGGGCGGGGTTCAAAAATAGACTATATCATGTTTTCCACAGACGGGCGTATGAGCATTGCCAGACCGTCTTAAACTTCATCACTAATCAAGAATATCATTTTTACTTTATAAGGTCCAATTCTCTTTGGAGGGTATAAAAACTGAATTTTGGCGGGGTCGCTATGGCAAGGGCTGTGGGGGAAACATTTCACCTTTGTCATAAAACTCTAAAAATAAATGCTTGGGATAATTACATACAAAATAAAATTTTGTATATTTTTATAGGGTCATTTACGGGGAAAAGGGGGTAGGGCAGAAACAGGCAGTCATAAAACTCTAAAAACAAATGCTTGGCATGATTATATACAAAATTACAAAAAAAAAAATTTTTATAGGGTCATTTAGGCGGCAAAGGGGGAGGAGGGGGTAGGGCAGAAACAGGCAGTCATAAAACTCTAAAAATAAATGCTTGGGATGATTATTTACAAAATTAAAAAAAAACATTTTTTATAGGGTCATTTAGGGGGCAAAGGGGGAGGAGGAGGTAGGGCAGAAACAGGCAGTCATAAAACTCTAAAAATATATGCTTGGGATGATTACATACAACATTAAAAATTGTTTTTTATGGTAGGGTCGTTTAGGGGGAGGAAGGGGTAGGGCAGAGGAGTACCAGGTATCGTCTCAGCTTCGTCATTAAAGTATAAAAATTTTATTTTTAACGAATGTAGGCCTAAGTAAAACAATTTGAAAAATTTTTATGCTATTTTTGTATATAATAACGCCCACTAAAGTGGGCGGGGTTCACAAATAATTTTTTTATGGCTCTAGTTTAAGGCGTTGGACCGTATTTGACATAAAAATATATCATTTGCTTAACAAAATAACCAACAAACTTTAAAAATTATGTTGTTTTTTCTGGGTTTGTTTAGTTCTTCTTAGGGGAACTTTTTTCCCCCTTACCCGATTTAGCCCATCTCCGAACTTAACCTGCTCTAAGTTTTAAAATATATTTATACCAAATGTCAAGAGTCTAGCTCTTTTCGTTTGGACTGAATCGTGATTTCCACAGACGGACATGCTCAGATCGTCTTAGATTTCATCACTGATCAAGAATATATACACTTTATGGGGTCTGGGACGGATATTTCGATGCGTTACAAACGGAATGACAAAGTGAATATACCCTCCAAATTCTTTGGTTTTTGCCACTCAATGCCACTCTATATAAGATAAATTCCAATCCATCAGTCAAAGAATGAAGTCTCTAGCTCTTCTGGGTGCTTGGGAAAACCGATTTCGCGTACAGACAGACGGACATCGCTCATTCGTCATCGCTATTTATAAGTATCCACAATATATGTATACACTTTATGGGTTCCATGTTAATATTGACGCTTTCACTTTTTTTTAAAGGGTATAAAAATATTACTATCGAAGACATAACTAGAAGTGATGGATATAAATTTTGCCCTGCTTGACGAATGGACAATATAAACATCACTTTATGTGATTTTGCATTCCAGTAATAAATTGTTTAATCTAGGTTTAGTAGGGTTGAGAAAGTTGGCAACCGCAGCGTACTGTATACAAATCTTGGAAGAATGGTTAAGAGATATTAGCCCAATTCACAATCCTGTGCAAATGGTCTTGCATTATAGCATTTGCAAATTGAGAGAGTATTTGAGACCATTTTCAATGTATTTTGTTGGTGTAGAGTACAATTATTTTGCAAATGCAATGATGCAGGACCATTTGCACAAGATTGTGAATAGAGCTATTGTTTTATTATTCTAAAACTACTACTACTACTCGTAGTAGTTTTACAATACAAAAAAATTGAAAACTTATTTAAGCAGCAAATTTGCATGACACATTTTTTGTAGGAGAAACAAAACAAAAATGATCTTGCTAACTGATTTCTCATTAAGAAAAATGTCAATAATGTTCACTAAAATGTTAATAAAAAATTTTATTCTTTGAATGTATGTGAAGGAGGAAAAAAATAAAGAACCAAACCTTATTGTGGATTGTAAAACTAGATGGAACACACCATTTGACATGTGCCAAAGATTTTCTGAATTAGAAATACCTATAAACAAAGCTCACTTGAATTCGCAATATATGATGGATGAAGACCATGAAATAGTTCAATAAATAACAAAAACATTAAGCCCGGTAAAAGTAACAAATCTTTGCAAAGCCGACGCCGTTCTTCCATTTTTGATTAAACAAATGTCGCAAATAAACTGCAAATTAAGCGGTGAACCAGAAAAATGCGTTCTTAAACGAATTCAGCAGAGAACGATTACTTATCCGACACTATTCAAAAAACCCAATACTAAAATCTGACTTTGATATAAATCTGGAAATGCTTGAAATTATAAATTAACTAAAAAAGTTCACAGCATATTTTAGAAAAATTGAAAACATAAACGATTTGGCTGATTCAGATTCTGATCTAATATTTTTTGAAGAATTGAGCTCAGATCTCGATGTTTCCACAATAAAAAAAATTAAACGTCGCATGTAAAAGTCCAACCAAAACAAAGGATTTCATTTACAGGCAACACTTTTTAAACGACGGACTAAGTCCTACTTTACTAAAATAAAGTTGTAATAATGGCACCAAAGTTATTAGTTTGCCTAGAGCTTGCTACACTTTTTGATCTCTACATTTTCAATTGCCGAAATTTTTTGATAATTACTTTGGTTTGTTTCAAAAATGTGTGTTTGTTCAAATGTTAATTAAAAATTTCCCTTCACATGTGTTATGTTATTAGCATCCCACAGTGCACTTTTGATGTCAGACCATCATCATTATAAGTTTATAGTAGTTTTTTTGTTGAAGGTAAATTGATGGCAAAACCTGAAGAAGTTGATTGTTTAACAGGGTATTGCATTCTCGAAAATAGTTTACGTTTGTGAATTTTTCCAGTTTATTGTTGTTATTTTTGCTTGCTTTAGTATTATTGTAAGATGATTTTTTATAAGAGTATTAAGTTATGAGAAAAAATATTTTTAGCGTATAGAAGAAATTATATTATACAAAGAATTTTCGTTGTACTTTCTTTTTAAAAGAGTTTTTGATACATTTCCACAGTCATAAGGCAGATAAAGAAAATGCTTACGTGGAAAATTATTTAATAAAATAATGATTTAAGGGTTTGATATATGGAGCAAAATTAATTATAATTTTGAATAGGAAATGTTAGTTGGAGTAATTACAGTCGAATTCGGATAAGTTAACCTGGGGCTAATTAATTTTGGCATACGTATACGAGCGAGTTCTCATTAGAATGTGTGAATTTGTTTACTTTTGGGGCTGTCTTATATGTTAACAAATAATATGCATCGAAATTTCTATGGATGTCGGTCGATAGCGAGCGATTCTTCGAACGGAACTATGCGAGTTTTTACTCGTATGCAAAGAAGCATTCGATCTAAAATTTTTTTATAAATAAGAAAATGTAGGCCACAACTTTATGTGAAAAATATTTCTGTAGCTATATTCATAATCTTGCACAGAAAAAAATCTGGAGAGACTACAGTACAACTTTGAAGTGATAAAGAAGTTGGTACAAATCCCCTTCAAAAAAAGCAATCAAGAAATGTATACGACAAACCTTCAATTGATTTTAAATTAGTTTTGACAAACAAATTTTGATTTAGCGCTATATTTTTGTAATAATAAAAAACTTACAAACCAACAAATAATTTTAACCGTTTTGAAAAATAAAAGTGTCGATCATTTTATTATTACCAAGGCGATATTCGTTATTATTCTGGCTAATGTTAAAGGATTGTGATGGTATTTAAGGTCAATGCTAGAGATCTTCAATATCACGAATTTTTCGTGTTACGGGTGCATCGTGAAAAAATTCCAAGAAAATTTAATGCCGTGCGGGATTTAATGGTATTTTCATACACTCAAAACATTATTCCATGTTAAGTTTTTTCCCTATTTTATATCATAAGCTTATCAAATGTTAAGGTGCTTCCTTACGTAAGAATTTGTTAGGTTAGGCCATTTAGTTTATTTTACGTGATCTTTAAAATGATTACGAGCGTGATAGTAACAGTCTTTAATATCACCATGCTCAAAAAAATTACGATTCTGCCTATTGGCTTATTGAGTGATTTTTGGGAAACTCCCAACGTAAACCACTCTCAATGTAAACAGCTATGGGTTTAGTTAGGTTACGTTAACAACATACTTTTCTGATTTCTAGTACCATAAAATTTCCTTCCGAAATATCAAATATGTTGAATTTATAACCAAAAAGAAAAAATATGTTTCAGTTGATTGCTTTCATGTACTACAAAAAGAAACAATTGTCCAACTTTGGAATCGTGTTTTCGAATTTTCACCAGATCTCGACGTTTTGAGTACCTAGAAAGCTTTCCTAACTACTCCTGAGAAGCGGTCTATATATCTGTATGTATATATGTGTGTATATGTCTGTATGTATGTGGCCCGCTTATAACTTTTGAACGGCTGAACCGAAACGAACCAAACTAGTCGGGTTTCAAAGGATTCCTTAGAATTCCTGTGAATTGAAACCGGTTCCGACCGGTACATTTTCGGAAATATAAAAACAAACTGGACATTTTTGTACCCTCCAAAAAATAATATGGAGTGTATACACAGAAAACATTACGTAGAATAAAACCGAACTAATGTGCAGTTTTTCTGAACATTTTTTACGTTTTCTGCACCGTAAACGCTTGTATTAGAAAACTAAATAAATCGTTCAGACTCGTGACAAACGTGCATTCAGTTTTTTATGTTCTAAAGTTAAGCTTACACAAATGTAGACGCGGGCTCAAAAATATACTATGGACGTTTAGTTATAGCAGTTATAGTGTGTACACGCATTGTAGAGCTGTAAACAACTTTAATCAGTCTAGTTTCAGCATTCAAACAGGCAGGTTGTGTTTATCGCATACTTTAAGAATCAGCGTTGCCAGAAAGCAATGTGAGTCCGATCACAGTTGAGAAATCTTTATGAAAAAAATGTTTGCTGATTTTAGTACAGGGAAAGGCAAATGCTTTGGCGAAAAGTATGAAGAGATGCGGAAAATTATGAATGACATTCCCTTATGACACCCTGGTGTTTTGTTAACAATTTGAACCACAACTCATTGTGTTCATTACATTCAAACTTTTTGCAAATAATGCCTGTTGGTGAATAATGCAATGAAAAATATATATGTACGTTTGTGTATTTGCATTACTCTTTGTCAAATGTCCTACAAAACCTTCTTATTTACACACCATCACGGCATACAGAGCCACAAACATCATTTTGCTCCAATGCCATGCCGATACTAATTTTCTAATATATTGCAAATACCCATAATAAAAACTAGTGGCCTTTTCTAAGAGTATCCTTTTATTTACCAATAATACCTTCTAATTTTATAAGTTGTAAAAACGTCTCCATTTTTAAGCTGAACATTTGGTTAGTTTATATACAAGAGAAACAAAAAGTCTTACTTATGAATTAATTTAAAAGCTACTTTAAGAAATTTTCTAAAAGATGTACCTACATACAGTGGATCCAACTTATTTCAAACCTCTTATATGTATTGTATATATATATATATATATATATATGTATATATATATATATATATATATATATATATATATATATATATATATATGTATATATATTTATATAAATATATTATTTCTGTTTAGAGGCCTCAAAACAGGACTTGCGATCAGGGCTGCCAGAAATTTTTCGTGAAAAATCAGCAAGTTTCCCAAAAAAAATCGGCATTATCGGCACTTTCATTTCTTAAAATCCGCAAAAAATCGGCATTAATTAAAAAACTTATTTTGACATATAAACAAAAACAATTCAATATAATTTATTAAATATTCTACATAAAACAGTATGTATAAATCAATAAATTTGCACCTCACAAGTTTTGAAATTATTTTGGGGTTTCGTTTAATCTCCCAATTGGCAATTTAAAAGAAACGATTTTTTATTTTATTCATTTAGAATGACTTTTACTTACAAAAAATACATAAGATCAACTTGATTTTTATAAAACAGTATAAAATACTTAAAAAAGATGTGTGGTGTCGTGGGACACCGGATAGGAACGCAGTTCCTTATTATCAAAATATTAATTTTAAGTTCTATTCGAGGTATAAAGAAAATAATTATTCGGGTATACATTTTTTATTAGGATTTTGCTTTTCGCCGATCAACGAAAATACAGAATCAGTTTTGTTCCCAAACGAAATTGAATTCTGTCACGGCCAGGCTGCGTATGATTAATATTTGTTTGTATGAAATTTTGTTACTCATACGTCTTAAACATTGAGTTAGAAACAATATATCTTACGTAGCGGACGTTTCTTCCCGGTTAGGGTACCCCTCCGCAAACGTCTCATAAGGAACTTCGTTCTAATTAAAATATATACGTCTTTTCCAATAGTATTTCAAAATTTTGCTATTATATTTCAGAATTTCCTAAAAATTAACTCTACTCGTAGGTTCTAAAATAGGAGTTACAAAATACAATTAAAAATTTAGAATATTATCTTATATGTAAATGTAAATCCTAAAATTTTTGAACAAAATTCGTAAATATAATACAAAAATTGGAAATAATGTGTTTTTCATAAATCAATCATACATACTTGATTTTGACATTTTTATTAAATCGTTATTTATTTCGCAATTAGAGTTTTTCATTTTAAAATAATCTTTAGAATAAAGATTTCTTTCTTTTAAAGTTTTATTTTCTAAGGAACAGCGGAATTTCGTGCACACCTACAACAAGGCAATTAAATTGTTATTAAAAGAAGAATTATATAATAATAGAATTATATAATAAAAGATGTTCCACACTATTATTAAAAAATCTGCATTTTTTAGGGGTAAAATCGGCAAATCGGCATATTGAAATTTTTGAAGTAAAAAATCGTCAAAATGCCGATAAATCGGCATTTCTGGCAGCCCTGCTTGCGATACTTCCCGCTGAATGAGTGTTTTTCAGTAAACAATTATATTTTACGCTCTCAAAATAAGAGAGCGTAAGCGTACATGTGAGTTTTGCTTCCACAATTGTGTATGAGGCTGACATCACTGCAATACACATTCAATTTTTTGTAAACTAAACGTGTGTTCAAAAATAAACTATTAACATTCAATATCCTCATTACTAAACGCGAGTTTGGTTATTTATTAGACTCGTTCAGTGAATTAAATAAAAAAACCATTTGAATATTTTTAATTCATTTATTAATATTTTTTCATATTTTGAAGACTTATACATACAATACAGAAACTCTTTACAAATTATGATACCAAACATACATGCTTCCATTGTTAGCAAACATAATATTCGTTGGCTTTGAAGAAAATAATTCAATATCTATCACATCAACTACATTATCTTCAATTTGTAATATTTCATAAGAAAGAAATGGTCACTAAATTCAGCTACTTTTAACGGACAACATACTGCGAGAATTTTGGAGTTATTATTTATGAAAAACTTATATTTATATATTTTAATACTATCGACATTCTTAATAAGTAAAATAAAATTTTTTTATAAACTATATTTTTGTACGTTATGCAATCAGTGCTTAACACGTTTTTAAAATCCAGAGCATATTGGTTATTTCTAATATTTTCAGTGCTTATATCTTTTAATTTAAAATAACAATTGCTATATAGTTTTGGAAAGCCTTCTTTGAACTTTAGAAGAATGTTGGAAAATTTAAATGAACACTTTGTGGAAATATATTTTTCTTTATTTTTTCGAGATGTAATACCATGGGCATAAATTTTTATCTCTTTGTGCTTATATTCGTATCGCATACCCCACATGTATTTTAAAGATCCGCATTTCAAAATTGCTCCTTTGTAGTGAGTCATAAATTGATATTTGGATTTTAAATTAGCATATAATTGTAAGTATAATGTGTGATGTTCTGTTATAAGTTTATCTAATTTTTCTAGATTTTCTTCACTTAACTGGTTTTGCATCAAGAGATCTATTATTCAATGTTTATTATTTATTGGAATTAAATCTCCAATCATCAGCGGAAGAAACGTTACAAAACATAACGTTTCACTTAAATCATCTTTAAGCCTCCGTTTTTTATATTGTTAATTGTTATATCTGGAGATCTGTTAGTTATCTGAAATTCTCCATGACGAAAAAGACGTTTTCTGGTATTTAAAGAACGCAAAGTTAAAATATTTTCAGTAACTAGAAACAAAAGGACTCGAGAAAGGTCATAAACACACACTCCTTCAAAAATATTGTGCATTATGAATGACATATTTTCAACTAAATGAAAAGATGACAAGTCATTAAAAATGCATTATATTCTTACACCAGTAGTAATATTATTTTCAAGTACATCTGAGCTATAATTATTAAGTGTTCGAAAATTGGATTCAAAAGTACCTATTCTTGTGTAATTTTTTTCTTCTCGACAGTACCTGCAAAATCTTATGGAATTAAACGATTGTGTTAGACATAAAACTGTATTTACTACCAAATTATCCACTACTATTAACCCTAGAACAAAACTTATTCCTTTCGAACCAATAAGAATTCCAGTTTCCAACTATAAAGTAGGGTGATCAAGACCCAAACAATCTGGACCTATTGCAGAAGGGCAATCGGGTCCAAATGGGGAATGAGCCCAAAGATGGCACACTGGCTCTATACGAGTATGGTAAGACCAATTGTGACGTACGCCTCGTTAGTATGGTGGACGTCCTTGGAGAGGAAGGTGAATACCAAACATCTTCAAAGGATACAAAGACAGTGCTGTATCGGCATCTGTGGCGCGATGAGAACCACATCAATTAAGGCGATGGAAAATATTCTATCAATACTGCCTATTGATATACAGGTTAAATACGAAGCAGCTCTGGCTGCTACGAGATTGATGGTAATGGGTGAGTGGCTGACAAGGGAATACACAACCAAACACCAGAGTATAGTACACGTCTTACCCGGGAAGAACGCTCGCACGGTCACGTGCGAGAGAATCCTTATTAGATATGTACAATCACACAGCACCACCATAATATCGAAAGATATAGAGTGGGAGGATGCAGGTACAATGAATCGAGGATTGGTGAGATCGGGTGGAGGTTTCAGTGACATGGGTCGGAACTTTAGCAAATACTTCCGCCTGCCGGATCATAGCACGGTATTTCAGAGTGAGATCGTGGCTATTACGGAAGGGATAAAATGGTTGAAGGAAATCGATAACAGACTACCGATTCGTATATTCACGGATAGTAGGAAGGTCATCGAGGCCCTGCGGAATCATGTGGTTCAATGTCGGTGTGTACTACAGTGCAAGGATGAGATTAAGTCATACACGCAATGTGGGGGCATAGAGATAACATGGATTCCAGGACATCAGGGGATACCTGGAAATATTGAGGCAGATAGGCTAGCAAAGATGGAAGCATTAATGGCGAACACACTAGATAGTCCGAAGCCATTTCAGGTTTTTAAGAACGAACTAAAGCGATGGGCTATAGAATTGAATGCAAGAGATTGGCAGCACTCTACCGTAGGTAGGGTTTATAGAATTCTATTAGGGGACCAAGATGGTAGTAGGACAAAGAAGGTCCTAACATTGAGTAGGCCAACACTACGAAGGTTGGTTTATTTAATAACGACGAACAGAGCTAAGGACTCACCTGGCACGAATGGGTATCGTTGGCGATATAACAGGAAGAGGACGAGACACTGGAGCACTACTTGTGCTACTGTCCAGCTTTTAGCCAAGTCAGAAGGCAAATATTTAATCAGAAGATTATACAGGAGAGGGAACTCCTTAGGGGCTCTAATTGGAAAGACTTAAGGAAGTACATTGAAGAAACTAGGATCTTGACGTAATCAAACTCAGAGGTTTCCATGGTATCGGTGGAGGCTCCCTACAGTGGAATGGGAACTACTTATTATAGAGCGCAAAACAAGCCTATGAAGCCTAAGTGTAATCCAGGACGGATTGGGATGCTTATGCCCCTCTTTTTCAACCTAACCTAACCTTCCAACTATTTCAATACTTTCACCAGTGGTTTCAAACATATTTCAGGACCGAACGTTTTAAAATAGTCACTAGAGCAAAAAAAGCAGGAAATATGGAGTCTAATTTTGATATTAAATATTGTGGAAGTGTTGGAAAACTTTAATAGCATGAGCATATTGAATGAGTGTGTGCTCCTAAAGGATAATTAACTTGAAAGTCATCAAAGTACAAGTTATAATATATAAGTTATATATTTCTGAGTCATTGGAGTATTTGTGCATGACTTCTCCATTTATGAGATTGCATACAAGTTTATTTTCTTTCAAAGTCATAAGATTCTCTTCCATGATGTTGAGAAGATTTGGCAACTCAAAAAATTTTTTTATTTGAAATTCTACAGGTATAACTTGCAAACACATAATTTTTGGACCCAGGGTTGAATTACCTATTGAAACGATTTCATTGATCTCATTATTTACGATAACTGTATCAGGCTCTTTAAATAAATCTGCAGTTTTTAAAGATTTTGTGAATTTAAATTCACTTGTGTAGTTTTCTAATGGTAGTTGGCGTGAATTCGTTAATTCAAGCGTTAAAAGTCTAGATTTGTGCAATTGATCAAATGTAGAATGCCATATATCTTGGAATTTATTTAATATATTTTTGGTATCTTTTCAAGAAAAAAAAATTTTAGAATATAAACTTCAAGCAAAGTCTAACATATTGATCTCTAAATGTTTCACTAAAATTCCTTCGCATTCTTTGGTTTTATTAACAATGTGCTCATTTAAATCTTTACTTTTATTCCTGGATTCTGGATCTATAGTGTTTTGTTCTACATCAATAGATTGTGAAATTTTAGATATTTTTTGAGGTATTTTAAATTCAGTACAAAGAAAAGTTTAAAAGCACAATCAAAAGCTTCTAAAATGTATATATAGTTTAAATACGTACCATCGAAATATATATAAAAATTTTGTGCTAAGTGCAAAACCTCAATAATTGCAAGTGGCTGCAAAGTATTTTTAATCGATTTGCATTTCTCTTCAAGTTGCTCTATTTTTATTGCTATGTTGCTTACACTAACAATGAAAAATTTCTGCGAATCCAAAATCGTGAACGCCTTTCCTCCAAATCCGATTGGTAGCAGTATAGCATTTAGCAAATTTAACAAAACGCTGTTTTGAAAATCTGGAATAAGAAATAAATAATAAAACATTTTCGGTCTTATGCAAGAAATCTTAATATATGTATGCTTGAAGTTCACGTCAGTTAATAGCTACTTTAAGGCTAACATACATACCTATGTTAAAAAATGATATGCAAAAACACTGCGTTAACTATTGCATACTTCAAATAGTTTTACTTGTTGATACTGGCAACATCATCATTCTCTCTTGTCTCTTTATAGTTAACGATGCAAAATAGTGAGTATTAATTCATCCTGATAGTCGGATGTTTTAACAATGTTTTGTATATTTTTAATGTAAAATAAAATTTTTAATTTTTTATATGCAAAATAATATATATACTACATAAAAAACATAAACTAAACATACTTATAATAGTGCAAAATAATAAATACGCCATTTTTTTGTTAAGGGTTTAAGCCGATTATTTAAAAAACAACCATTTTTACTTGTGTTGATTGTATGTACATCACTATAAATTTTATTGTTTTTACATTATGTGTGTTAATACTTTGAATGATATTTACTGTCATAGATGCTGCTTAAGTAACTCATAAGAAAGAATGTAAAAGTCATTGTAAACAAAAATACGGACAAGAACACCAAACATTCAAAGAAAAAAGCATGTGTGGAAGTGGCGGAAAGTTATGTACATCACATACACATATTTGTATATAAACAACCACATGATCATTTCCTTTTTTCAAATTTCTTAAATCTTTTAGCTTCAACAGCTTATGTGTCGGGAGTCAACGCACAATAACACAGCTAAAAAATCAGTGGATGGCTACCAAAATTGTATTCTGGTGATGTTCCACATCCCCTGCTGTCTACTGCAATGTCTTGTTTTAACAGTGTTACAATGTTCCTCACTGTTTCCTTGCTAAAACGGTACTTCCCTTTGAATTGGTCATCTGCAAGAGAAGAAGTTCGTGCCCGATAATAGTCCACTATTTGGTTTATACGTTCTAAATTAAAAATTACACATTGAATAAAATTTTCATATCGAGATAAATAATTTTACCGATTCTGTTCATTAAATTTAATGTATCCATTTCTAATATGAAAATACACGAAACTGAAATGCTCTCATTAGAAGTTTTCACAAAACATTTGGCAAAAAAAAAAATTTAACAGCGCTTTAAAGTACTTGAGTAGCTACTTTAAATTATTTGATGTTAACATCGGTTTACAACACGTGTGTTAAGCTAACTATCGTTTTTGCATGATGCTTTACGGAATTTTGCTTAACATTGGTTTACCAGCCTGTGTTAAGTTTTTTTGCATAAGGCTGTTTGACTTTTATTTATGTATATGTACTCGTATATCAACACAATATTACCTTGATTATTGGACTCTAAAGCGTTTTTAAGCAGTTCTCTGCAATGTTGATTCAATTGTTTAGTTGAATAGTATTTAAGAATTTCCTCTTTGAATTGAGGCCACTTGTCTATTAATTGATTCTTTTTTCCCGGAAATGCGATTTCAAAGTCTATGTTTATCTACATGAAACAAATTTTATAATTCAACTAGCTGACCCGGTCCGCGTTGCTGGCCCTGAACAAGCATTAGTGTTGTATTACCACACGATTTAAATTAAGCTTTTAACGAAATTTACGGGCTTTAAATAGAAATTCATGGAATACCTTTCATAAAGTTTTTTACAGAATAACTTACATATGGTGCAGATATGGGCTCAGTCAAAAACAAACGCATGTATTTAAGAGAAAGTGGAAATTATATTTATTTATTACTTCATCTTAAGGCTAGAGGATAGACAATGTTTTTCGTTTTTTGATTTGGTGTAAAAACGTATAAATTTTTTGGCGTGCCAACTCGGGAGCAAGCCACATACAAAATTAAGCCAGCAATAGTCAATGATTGGCCTTGTGCTTTGTTGATGGTAATAGCAAAGGCAAGACGCAAAGGGAATTGGAGCCGCTTGAATTTGAATGGTAAATCGTTGGAAATCATCGGAATTCGTGGAATAAGTACGTCTTCGCCTTTGAATCTGCCACCGATGATTGTTGCCTCGATTAAATTTGGTGAATAGTTTTTTATGGTCAATCTGGTTCCGTTGCACAACTTTGGTGCGTTTAAGTTGCGAATAAGAATTACCGGTGATCCAACCTTTAATGTTAGCACATGCGGTGGCATTCCGGGTGGTTGCAATGAATTTAAAAATTCAGTGGGATAATTGACGGCTTGTTCTTCATCCATTACTGTGTCAATCGATTTGTATTTGATTAATTTGCCTGGCAGTTTTAATTGAATTTGCTCATTGAGCTTGTTGACATCATCATTTTTTGGTGCCAAAATTGCACGTTCGCACAGCCAATCCGGATTTTTGTAGGAGGTTGTTAGATTTGGAAATACCTTGTCGACAACGGCTTGAATATTCATTTGCATTTGACAGAAGTTAGGTGGGAATGAAATCTCGTTCGTTGCGCGATTGATTCGAATTTTTCCATTTCCGATGTCCAAAAGTTGTTTTGAGAATGTTTGGGCAGACGGGTCTTGCAACAAATGCACACGCATGTTCGTCGATAGCGTAATTTTCTCGACTCGATTCCAAAGATACGAAGCTTTCAAGCATGCGTTCAGCTCATCTGCGGGCATTGATCTTGGAATAACGGGCAAAGTTTGACGGAAATCACCGGCAAGAAGAATAAGAGTACCTCCCATCAGTTGGTTGTTTCCTCGGAAGTCACGTAGAGTCCGGTCAAGCGCCTCGAGCGATTTCTTATGGGCCATTGTGCATTCGTCCCAAATGATAATTTTGTACCTTTTAAGGATTGTGGCCATGCCGGAGTTTTTGCTGATGTTGCAAGTTGGTGTTTCTACCTGGTTCAAATCCAATGGAAGTTTCAGTGCTGAGTGTGCAGTGCGTCCGCCGTCCAATAGCGTTGATGCAATTCCAGATGATGCCACTGCGAGTGCAATGCAATGTTGCATTCGAACCGACGCCAATATTAAATTAATGAGGAATGTTTTGCCTGTTCCTCCTGGTGCATCGAGGAAAATAAGTCCCCCATTTCCGTTGGTTACCCTTTCCATGATTTTTGCATATGCAGTTTTTTGATCATCAACCAACCGTCTTGATTGAGTCTCCACATATTGTTGTTGCTGGTTGACATCGAAGTGCTGTTCTCGCTCCAGGTCTCTGTTTTGAACACTGTTTCTGTCGCGTATCGGAGCCGGCATTCCAAGTTCAATACGGAGTTTGTTGTTGATGGATGAAAATCTCGTCCGAATACTCCTGGTTGGGATAAGTTGCGCGTAAATGCCTGAGAATATCTTCACCTAAGGTTTCGCGATGCGTTTCCCACAGTTCTCGTGGATTAGATGGTGAACATGTTGTTAAAATTATTGCAAACAAAGTGAGTATTTGTTTTGGGTGACACGTGAGTGACGCCTCTGTCAGCGTTGTGTTCCAATGCTGATCACTTTCAAGCAGGCCCAAACGAAAACATGCTTCTCTATAAGTCTGACATTCATTTCCATGAATGGTTTTCAAGGCGGCGAATGATGTTGGACCTTTGATCGTATGCAATAGCAATCGCAAATAATAGCATTCAGCATTATTCGGATGAACGGTGTAGACACGTCCTAAAGCATCAGAAGAATGCACACCAGCATATTCTGCGACAATCGCACCACGCTTTCTTCTCATGAACTTCTTCGACGACGTGTTCCAAGTGTAATATTTAGGAATTTCAGGATATATTAAAGTTTTGGCGAAATTGTCGGTTGCACACAATTCAAAGAAAGCGGTGAGAGTGGTGTGTGGTGGCTGTTCGGCTCGATTTGCAGCATTTCGTTCGGTGAAATAAACACGCTGACCATTTTCCAAATGAACAGCTAGATGTTGAACTATTGGATATCGCTCGTGGATATTGAATGAAAGTATACGCCAAACGGCTTCATTGCTGCTGATGTAACGGCCTATCTGGAATTGCGTGATTTCGTCAGTTTGATTGGCAAGCCTGAATACTGCCATGTCGCTGCCTTTATTAACGTATTTGCAAATATATTTGATCGACTTGACCGAATTACAATACTCAACATTGATGTGGGCATCAAACATTTTTGAAAGCAGCGGTGAGTAGGGCACGATCCATCTGTTATCGACGTCAACATCTACATTGCGCATTTTAATTGTTGTTGTATATCCACCGTCGTTCGCACTTCTTCGCCTATACAGAGGATATCCATCGCCTCCTGTTTGAGTTTCTTGGAGGAGCTCGCGTGGATAACGCTTTGTACACTTGCCTTCTTTCATGCATGGTGAATTTCTGTTCAGTTGACCGCAAGGACCGTGGACCATGTGTTTTCGGATTGATTCAAATAGAACCGGATCCGCTGTGGGATTCGGGAGTTCTGCGGAAATCACGTCATCGATTTGCGTTGGCATGATTTTTTGTTTTAGCCAGAGTAAAATATGGGCGTGTGGCAGGCCTCGCTTCTGCCATTCAACCGAGTACATCCAGCATAGAGTTTCGCCAAATATGTAATTTTTGGTGATGACATCCATCAGCCTTGTCAACTTTTGTTTGAATACTCGGGCGAGAATATCGTGTCTATGTGTTGAATTCTGGCCGGTAAAGGTCGGTGATGTCTTTCCATGCTGGGTTGCATGTGAAAGTGATGAAGAGGTCTAGCCGTCCATATTTGCGCAAGTATGTCATGGCATCTTGAGCGTACTGGTGCATGTGTCGCGGACTGCCTGTGTATGTTGCTGGCAAGATCACCATTTGGCCGATATTCGCAGCGTTTCCATCATTGGCGATCGCATCACGCAAGTGGACATATTCTTCGACGCGTAGCTTTTGCTGATTCAACCGAATGAATAGCAGACGTTCACTTTCAATTTTCGCGTACATGTCGACAATGAATTGATGGAAGACTTCACGACATTTCAACAAATGATTACATTCATTTGGCCTGATCATAAGGCGATAGGCATAAAAGTGCATACAGGCAACTTTTTTTGTGGACTGATACTTTTTTTGTTGAAATGATACCCATCCTCACCACGCGGAAAAAGTAGTGGATATTGTAGTGCATCGTACGATCGATGAGTTTCCGCAATGCGTTGAACACTTGCATTCCGGCGATGGATGATAATATCGCGACGCTCGAAGTCTGTGCCGACCATAACAACTGCAACGTCACCTATCACAGGTGCATTGAAGCGCCGCTCATGCTCACCAGCCGGTGTCTTGTCAGCTCTTATCACAACCGTATAATCATCTGTCGGCATCTGGTCTAGGGCTGTGTTGAATAGACAGATGAGGCTGTTGTGTTCGTGTAACATAGCTTGAATTCTCGAAACGATTTCCCGTCTGACTTCAGTACTGATTGTGCAACGCTGTTCAACCTCTGTAGCTTCATCGGCAGTGAAGTAAATTTGGAGGAACTTGGCATCATCATTGGGAAGTGGGAGCAACGATCCAATTCTGTGGTAGATTTGGCCTTGCACTTTGAAAGTGGGCATGTAACCGGCGTTGTTGATGATATTCGTTGCTCCGAAGGACGTCATTTGAAAGCATGAGTTGTAGTTTCGTATGTTTTGAAGGAAGTGCTTTGAAGTCGGATTGGCGCCAGAAATGTAACTTTGTAGGGGTTCAGGCTGCTCAATTATTGGTGGTAAAACAACTTTACCGTTCAAACAACACATTCCCGGGGATTCCTTAGCGAACTTCAGAGCACGACAATTTAAGCAAACTTTGTCCATTGCGCCAATCACTACGTCCTTGTGATTGCGGTAGTCATCTTCCTTATTGTAGTGAAATGCCGCCAACTTTAAATCGGTTCTTTTTCTTGATCGAACCATTCGGGAGCGATTGGCAGTAAGGCTTTCGACGTGCTGTTGGTGTGTCTCAGCAGCTCTAAATGAAGATGTACTGTCACGCATTTGCTGAAGCCGTGATTCGCGTTGTCTCTCCGTTTCTGCGGCTCTAGACGTAGATGCCCTTTCACGATTTTCTTGAAGACGTGATTCGTGTTCCTCAGCTGATTCAGCGGCTCTTCTTGTCCTCTGCTGCCGCGTTGCGATGGTTTTTTTAGGTGGCATTTTAGTAAACTGGAATAGTGCAAAAGGAACAATGATGTGTTTTGTTTTTTTACTTTTATAACATTTTATTGGTTGTTGGAACCACAGTAATCATATTACCTATTTGATGAATTGGCATTAAAAATAATTTGTGAAGTTATTTCACTATTGTAAATTTAAAAACACTTGTTATTTACTAAATTGATTTCACTTATAGGTTTCTCACTTATGAACACAAAACAGCAAAGTTTGTTGGATTGTACCGTTATTTTTTACCAGCGTTTAAAAAAAGAAATGCAGTCAGTGAGCAATTGAAAAAAACTCCAAATGTGCATAAAATGTAGGTATCTTAAATGCAAGAAAAGTTGTTTATCATCGATTGATATAATATAAATATTATTTTAAACTTATTGTACAATGTTGCACCTTAGTAAGCGGGGAATATGTTGTATTATATAGTAATGTAAATATTTTGTAAATAAACCGAAAACTCGGATTTTTGAATGCAACATTTCGGAAGTTTTAAAATTTTGATATTTTATAATATATATTAGTGAGTTTTTTTTTGTAAATATCTTCGGAACTACATAACCAATTTAAGAGATTGATATCTCGTTTTGAAAAGCATAACAATGGCTTTAAAAAATAAAAGAAAAAAGAAAAAAAATAATAAATATGTATATGTATATATCATTGGTGGGTTTTGCCACGCCCCTCCCACAGACCGAAAATCAAAAATCGGACTTCACAGTGTCACCCGCCTGA
Source organism: Linnaemya tessellans (assembly GCA_951800035.1). Lineage (NCBI taxonomy): Eukaryota > Metazoa > Arthropoda > Insecta > Diptera > Tachinidae > Linnaemya > Linnaemya tessellans. The sequence continues at coordinate 39,204,849 of OX637534.1, read as the reverse complement.
ATATTCTGAAGATTCTCTGAAAATTTCATCAAAATCGGCCCAGCCGTTTTCGAGTCCATTTCTTACATACATACACACATCCTCTTTTATATATATAGAAGAATTAAGTAGTTACCAAACACTTTAAACGGTGTCTTTAAAAACTTTAAAGTGACGCCTAAAGGTCTGCAAAATTTTGAACGAAACTATAAATTGACTGTTTATTGTTATTAACCAATGGCATTTGACGGTGTGTAAATTTTTTAAAGCGACTTTGATTTGACTGCTTAGTTTGTTTATGTTTGTGGATGATGTATGCTTGTATGGATGTGTAATGCTTTCTATTAAAAATAAAACAACATTTAAATTTTAAAATCATAGAAGTACGTAGATATGTATGTATATCTATATACATATTTCATTTTAATAAATTGAAATTATCCAACGTATGTATTTAGTTAAAACCAAACAGAGCATTTTGTTTGTCATAAAGTGGAAATAAGTTATAAAACAAAAAATAGCATATATTAACAAGAATTGCTGAGATCCAATGTTCTAATAATGAAAAATACCTATATAATTTTAATTCTGTTTAATTTTTAATAGAAGGTATTTCGCAAATTTCAAGCATTCGTAGCACATATAATATATTTGTAAAATATTAAAACTTAACAAATTTATGGCTCGTGCGTCTTTTAAAATTGGCCATTCTTTTAAAAAGGAATAATTATCTAGCTTGCTTATGTCTTCTTGTCTTAAAGAATACGTCCGCGACCACCGATCGCATATTGTCTCCCAAATTTGTAATGGCCAAAACAGTTCTTACTTCAATTGGTTAATATGCTTATCGACTTCTTCTATTTCAGAAGATAATGTTTTATCAAGAGACGTTTCCTCAAGTTTTCTATTTTTCGCCCTATAATTGTGATAACGGTAAAGCAACTTTCCTCCCGGAGCTTTTTTTCCTTTGCGAGGATAGTAATAATAATCCTGAAAAAAATTATACCTTATTATAAATAGATAGCTCTCCCATTTAGTTTCGCTAGTTTGATTATTTCACTGCAATTTACATAAAATTGCAGTAAAATAATTAAACCAACAAAATCATATATAATTATGCAGCTCTTTTCAATTGATTACTTACCGAAACATGTTTCTTTTACTATTTCCTTGAAATCGGATAGAGTCAGTTATATTTCATTCAGAAAAGTGTTTTCCAAAATTATATTTATTAGTTTGTCCCTGATTTCAGAGGGCAAAAATTCATTTTTTTATAAAAGTATGTAACACTGATGCCGGTATCTGTACATGACAAAAACTCTCCCAACGTCTGAAACAACATACATTTGAAAATACATAAGAGGTAACAACCACAAGATTAACTGCTTACCTTTTCAGATAATATGCGTTTGTTTTTATTCAGATTCTTCAATGGCTGTTGAAAGTAAAGTTTGTATAACTATATATTTATATATATTTCCCCCATAGGAAAAGTTTTTCGTGAAATTTTGCTCTTGGGCCTACCTTTTTTATTGCATCAGCAATATCGCGTTCATTTAAGAACTGAAAGTGCCGGTATTCTATTCCTGCTTTCAAAAAACAATGACAGATAAAATTTTATAACTATAAAATAATATGTACATACATACATATGTATGTATATGTATTTATGTATGTATACATAAATAATTATAAAAAAGCACAAATGACGTACCTTTTAACTCTGGCAAAAGATATTGCAAACTAAATTCTTCCATGGATACAATTTATCACGATGAAAATCTACACTAATATGACATGTTAAGCAGATCATTTCGTTGAACGAAACATTTTATCAGTTTGACTATTTCCGAACATTTCGTTTAGCCCATTTTGTTTTTTTTGAGAATTTACTTTTTCATTCCGTTTGTAACGCAGAGAATATCCATCTTGATCAGTGATGAAATCTAAGACGATCTGAGCATGTCCTTCCGTCCGTCTGTGCAAATCACGATACAGTCCAAACGAAAAGAGCCATAATAATATATTTTTATGTCAAAGAAGGTCCAACGAGTTAAACTTGGAGCCATAAAATAAACAAAATAAATTTTTGCACCACGGTCCAAAATGGGCGTTATTATATGATAAAATAGCGTAAATATTTAACAAATTGTATTGTTACAAAGTTTAAAAATATATTCAAATATATCGACAATGTGGCTATATGTACTTGGCTGCACTGCCAACTTATCTCTAGTTGTCAAAATGTAACAACCCGGGTGAACACAATATAGATAATATTCAAATTAACGGAAATGGAATATTCCGGATACATCGTCGAGAATATACAAGATCATTCGAGACTGTGCAATAATAAGTGTAAATAACAACAGCGAAAACCCTAGCAACATCAATGCTGAGAGATGATGATGTTATTATTACCCAGCTAGCCTTTTCAATCGCTGAAGAGTCTACTGCGAATCTCATGCAGAGCGTTTTTAATCGCCGACGAGCGCATTTTTTAATCGTGGAAGATACAGCGTACGGGAGAAACTGTTACATGTAGATGCTTCGTCTGCGAGAGTCTTCCACAACGCAGCGAAAGACGCTTGTACTAATCGTAGATAGAATCACTGAAGATTTATTTACAGATTATCTTACAAATCTTTTATTAAGAACATGGAGAATCGTCTGGGGCTCATGCAGAGATTATTTTACAACTTCTGAACTGCTCTTCATGTTATTATTATATAAGTCATTGAAAGAGTCATAAAAGCATCATTTGATGATAATTTGCCGAACCCGGCAATGCTCCTACCGAGCTGTTCATTTTGCAAGCTATGTATGTATTAAGAAATCAGTTTCAGTTTTTGTATTACAAATTAATTAATAAAAACATTTCTCGTTTATTGAATATAAAGTACTTTAGAAAAAAATGAGAATAGAATAGATCATGAAACGAAAAAAATTAATAAAGAAAACAAAAAATTAATTCAAACTATGGTATATGTAAAAAGTCATATAGATATAACAGCCTCCTGATATTGAAAAATAATGGAAGTTATTTTGTTTGATTTTTCTTTGTTAAACGTCTTTCGATGCGGTCCTTAGCATGTACGAAGTGTTGCTGCAAAGTTCTGTTAATAATAGTATCATCACAATGTGCGAATTTGGAATGACACAGATCTATAAAAAACAAAAATTAATCAAAAATAACACACATTTAATTTATACTTTCCTTTAAAAATTTTTTCATTTTATTTTCTTAAATCAATTTTTAGTAATAAACAAATAATATCTTAAGATATCTTAAGAAACGAATTTGATTCTTAAAAATACCACTTTACACAAGCGGCACGGGTCTTAATCAAAACATTAATGCAAATATCAACGAACAAAAGAAGAATAAATAAAAATCCTAACGGTTAATTGCATGAAAATAAAAACAATAACAAAAATATTTTGGCAAAAAATCGTCGATTAAACATTGCAAGATTAAAAACCAATCCTTTCAAAGAAAGATGAAAGATAAATCTTCAAAAGATCATCAGAAATATCTTTAAAGTATTGTATATTAATCATTGCAAGATTAAACGGCGAACGTGCCTAAAAACTTAAAATAAACAAAAGAATAAACATCGTTTTGTTATTGTAACCCGTCAAATAATCATCAGGAGTTTCGTTTGGGAATTGTATTTTAGTCACAATCGTCTATTAAACAGCTCTTGGCTAGCTGGGTAATGATCTCGTACGCAAATATTCGCTGCTAATAAAAGCTAAATATGTACACAAATACACAGCGACATACAGACATAGCACAAGAAGAAAAACACCACACAACACACAGAACAGGCATACATACAACCACACATAGTTATAATAAGCAGTGATGTTAACCGTACGGTAATTACCGTATTGTACGGTAATTTAGCCCACCGAACGGTAAGCAGGTAATTCTATATTTGTACGGTAATTTTAAAAAATTTTAATTTTTAATTGTTAGACCGCAAACTTTATTTCATAATGTGTCTACCAGGGCGAATTCATAACTGTGTTAATATATCAGTTTTTTGACTGCCCAAATATAAATTCTTCACTGCAAATTCTTTTCCGACTACATATTTCTCATTAAAAACATCAAAAAAGTACGGTTTCATTACAACTCTGCAAAATAATGCCTATTGCAGTTAAATTCTATAAGTTTTAATTTTGTACCAGACTTTGCATACAGTAGTTTTACCTAAAAACGGTAAATTTTTTAGAGCTGTACGGAAATCGAAATAAAAAAGTTAACATCACTGATAATAAGCAAAACACACATGCTTGCATTGTCATATATACAAACACACGTATATAGCTACATGTTCAGTAAAGCACAACCAGCAACAACCATGACCAGATGCTTCGCGATGTTACCAGACGACGTCACTTTGCTATATAAAGTCGCTGCTAGAGATCAGCGGGATTAGTGTGATCTAGACGTGTTAACAGCGTTAAGTGTTTAGTAGTACAAATACTCGTGTTAATCAAGTAGTAAATAAAGTGTTGCCGCATTATATTTCTAAAATTAATTGTCTGTGTTTTTAATTTGATGCAATTAAACAAATCCTTGAAGGATAAGTAAAAACCGTTTTTACGAAAAGGTCTAAAAACGTAACAATTGGTGTTAGAAGTGGGATTGCAAAATTAAATAAAAGGACAGTGCAATTTAAGGAAAAAATGACATTAAAAAAATACAATAATAATAAATAACCATGAAGTTTGATGAGCTAAAAGCTGAACAGCTAAAAAAGGAGTTTGGGAAGCGGAAATTGCCAACAGCAGGTGACAAGGCTGAACTGCAGAAGAGACTGATAGATGAGTTTAAGAATCGCGACATGGACATTGCGACAAACGAGTTTAAGGACAAAGACGATGTACAGTTATGTATTCCTGCTATGACAAGCAGCGTGGACATAAATTCAATGCTATGAAAATCCAGATAACACGAATCAATGATGCACAAGTTGAAATAAAACAGAACTGTCAGCAGATGCAGGAAGCATCAAAGATTAGCACTGAAAAACTTATAGCCGAAATAACTGAAATAAAACAGAACTCAAAGATCAGCACTAAAAAGGTTGTAGCCGAAATACAGAAGTCAAATAGCGCCACGAACGAGACTCTGGTAGAGGTTTCTGAGGCCATTAAAAGGAGGGTGGATTCTATTGAGAATAAATTCTCAGAGCTGGCAGATAGAATCCAACATCTAGAAAGCGGTGGCCTGGATCAGCATGCAAAAGAGTTTGAAGAGAAATTGCATTGCTTCTGCGCGAATACAAGCGCCATGCTTTGACGGCAGTGTACCATTGGTTATCCTTAAATTCCAGTTAGAGACGGTTGCTAGCAGAAGTGAATGAGATGCTGAAGAAAATGCCATAGAGCTGATTTTGTCCTTAAAGTATTTACTTCGCAAAGGAAATTGAGCTTTTAGTGCAGCTCACATATCGAGGCGAGAGTCATCCGTTCCTGGACCACTTTAAAACTGAGGTATTCGTTAATGGCATTCGCTACTCTGATATTAATCGGGCTGTGTGCGCTACGCAAAAATTCACTTTCGTCGAAACTGTTTCATTTGCGCTGGCTCAAGAGACTGCGAGGATGGTTTTCAAGCCACAGATGTGTAAGGTGCGGAATGTTGAGGTTTTGTCCGAGAACGATAATAGCCTAGTTACTAGTGTTAAGGAGGCAATGCGACAACTATTGGCGAAAAGTGCTACCAAAGAAAAGTCTAAATGCCTTAACTGCGGAAAAGTCGGTAATTTTCAGCGCAGCTGCAAAGCACCAAAAGAAGGTAGATCTGTTTCGCCACCAAGAGACATCAAACGGGTGAATCAAACAACAGCACACGAGTTCCCGTTTACTGTGAGGCATGTGTTTACTGCTTTTTTTTTTTTTTTTTTTTAGGAGTAGGACCAGCACTCAGGGGATGACCCTTACATATGCAATGCATTGCGCCGGAACTGAAAACGAGGGGATAGTATTAAGGGGACAGATGAGAAGATAGACAAATTTTTGTAGCTATTTCAACCTTTTACTTCGCCGGCTAATTTTTGCTACAGGGTCGACGAAGGTGGGTGCTGTTACTCTGCTTTTTAGTACATGATAGTGTCAGTCGCCGCCAATTATGTTCAGTGACCAGTGACTATGCCTTCATCATTGAAACAGGCTGGCAACAACTAACACAACCACGCACTAATGCTGATCAGAAGAATTCAACACAATATTTCATGACTTCGCGCGGGCTCGAACTCTCGACACTCCGCTTCATAGTCTCGTGTTCTACTACTTCAGCCAACAGCACCAGCCGATATTGTCGATGAGGTAATTATTGGAGCCGATTTTATGACTAACCATGGCATTAATCTACATATGGGGCAACAGCTGATGATTTGGCGTAATGTGGAAATACCCATTGATGTTGGATATGGCAGCTAACCGCAAGTAACAAAAGTATTTAATTTTTCAGTTGACAAAAATAAGAGACATCATGGCTTTTAGTATTTTTATTTGATTTGAAGTTTTTTTATGTTAATAATAATAATGAAAATAATATTCATTTAATTATAAACTAATTACTCAACAAAAGAAAAAAAGATATTTAATATATTACAACAAAATAATATAAACATAACATATAATTAAGTATATTATCAAGCTTTAATTTAATTTTGATAATCGTTTCTAACATATTGCTTAGCTAACTCGTCCAAATCGATGTCTCCTCTGTACTCCTTGATGCGCAGTAGATCGGCTATGGGTCGGTCGGTTTAGTTTAGGTCGGTTAACTTATTGCGCTGCATATTCAAAATTATTTTTAGACTTGAAAATGCTACCTCACAGTTATATGTTGTGCCAAACATGGAGTATAGTTTGTACATTTCATTTTTAAGTTTAGGACATTTATTGTCATCGATCTGCGTCCAAAATTTTTCGCCAGTTTCCAGAGGAATTTCTAGATCGGAATCTATACACTTTTATTTTATACCTGTTCGATATCTGTTAAATTTTGGAATTTCTTCTTCCTTTTAATATGAGATTTGTAATATTTATGATTTCGATTTGTAACATGATCATCATCTATTCTACATACAACCACTTTCCCAAATTTTGAGTGGTTTTTCCCCCTCTTTCAACTTTAAGGTATACCGGTCCGGTTTGTATTTCTACGTTTTCTCTTTGTTTATTTAGTTTCTCTAAAGTTCTCTCTTTTTGTTTAATGATTTTTTCTCCGATTAAAGGGTATTCCTATTACTTATATTATCATTTCTGAAATCAATTGGTTGTCTACCGGTAGTAGAGTGTACGGAATTATTATAATAAATCATGATTTTATAAATTTTCTCTTCGACGCTTTCTATGTCCCTATTTTAATCATGTTTTAAGATTCGAATATGTTCATTTATAGTATTATGAAGCCTTTCTATGTCCGACTCCGATGTATGATTATTGTTGGAAGTATAATGAATTTCAATATTTTGTTCTCTTAAAAATTCTATTTAGATTTGTGTTACAGCAATTTTGAATTCAATCCATGATTTTGATAGCTTGAGCGTATTTAGAAAACTTGTCGATGAATGTTAAAAATTTATTTTTTTCAAGGCTGTAAAAAACATTCACATTAACTACTTCGCCTGGGTTTTCTGGTGTTTCAGTTAACTAGAATTTTCGTTTTACTGGTTTCCTATCGTATTTTTCCAAACTGCAAATATTGCAATTGTTAATGAACTGGTTGATGCGCAATTTTAAATTTGGATGGTAAATTTCGGTTTTTAACGCAGTGAAATTTTCATTAATGCCTCTGTGGTTATTTCTTGCATGTTCTGTTTCTACACTTTCTGCCAATTCTATTTCATCTACGACATCCAAAAGGAATGTTTTGCATCTAAGGATTTTGAAATTTCCACTTTCCGCGAAATACCTATTCGCAACTTCTTTCAGGTTATCATATATCATTTCATTGCCCACGAAGACGGCATTTGTTTTGTCAGGACAGAAATGGTTTTTCAATATTATTTTGAGATTTTCTTCGTCAAAGTTTTTGCGTATATGGTTTTTCTATTATTTTTAAAAATATGTTCATTTTTAATTTTGAGTGATTCTGATGAAATTATTTTGAATACTATTTGTCTTTTATAAAAGTTGAGAGGATTACTAGTCTCTGCAGACATTGAGCTCTGATTCTTCATTGCTATATTGAGCCTTGATAACGCGTCTGCATTTCCATTTTGTGTTCCTTTTTGTACACAATTTCATAGTTGTATTCTAGTAACCTTAATCTCCATCTAATTATTTTGGAGCTCGGTTCTTTTATAGAAAATAGCCAAGTTAATGGTCTATGTTTCAATGAGAAAACGTCTGCCAAATAGGTATGGCCTAAAATATTTCGTGACTCAGATTGCGACAAAATTGCTCCCAAAGCATAGTTGCTTGCGTCAGTCTGGAGATTTCGCTGAAATCAGGATATGTAAATACTGGGGAATTTGTCAATAGTATTTTAAGTGTCTCGAAACTTTCAATGTACTCTAAATTTTTTACGTCGACTTTTGCATCCTTTTTCAAGCATCTCGTCATAGGACGAGCGATCTTTGAATAATCTCTTATAAATTTGCGGTAATAACCCGCTAACCCCATGAATTGTTTTATTTCCTTCTGTGTGTTTGGCGGAGGAAACTTTTGAATAAATATTATCTGGTCAGGATTAGGATGTATCCCTTTATCCGACACAATATGACCAAGTAAGCTTGTTTCTCTTTTAAGGAACTCGCTTTTGTCAATTTGAATTTTTAGATTCACCTCTGTCAGACGTTGCAAAACTTTTGTCAAAGATTCCACGTGTTCCTGTAAAGAAGTGCTAAATATAATTATATCATCCAGATACACCAAACATATCTTGTTTATCAGATCGGACAGCTCATTATTCATTAAACGTTCGTTTTCACCCCAAATTCCATACGAATAAATTCGTAGTGACCGTTCTCGACGCTGAAGGCTGTCTTTGGTATGTCCTATTCGTGGATTTCAATTTGGTGAAATTCTTTCGCGAAATCTAGAGTTGTGAAATATTGGCAGCGTCCGAGCGTTTCCAATATCTCATCTATATTTGGTATAGTTACTTCGTTAAGTTTTCTATAGTCGACGACAAGCCTCCATTTCTGTTTGCCGCTGGCGTCCAATTTTTTGGGCACAATCCAGACGGGCGCAGGATATGGGGAGTGACTGTGCCGGATTATTCCTTTATCCAGCATCTCTTGTATCTGTCGTTGTACTTCCTGTTTATGAACGTATGGGTACCGGTATGTTTTAGCAGTGATAGGTATATTATTGACGGTTATTATTTCATGTTTTATGGCGTTTGTAAACGAGAGGTTGTTTTCCTCTGAATAGAATACTTATGTTTTTAAATTTTTTTTTTACTCCAAAAATTTTCTGTTTCTCTTCTTCATTCAAATGGTTTAGTCTTACATTTTCTATTGGGTCATCCATTCGCTTTAGCTCTCTTTCTACCTTAAAAACATTATCTTGTTTTTCATTGTGCAAAGCTTCAGTTGGAAATATAAGTGGAATTTTATTCTTATTTATAATCAAAACATTGTCCCTCATGTTGACAATAGCTTTTAAAGTTTTTAAAATATTCTGCCTTATTACCGTTCTCGAATCGACTCGAGCGTTTGTAATAGACTAAAGAAAAATCTTGTATTTTTCTTTAATCTATTACATTCTTTCGAGTCGAATCGAGAACCGTAATAAGGCCCACTATTTCCTATTAAGACGTCGAAATACTCGTGAAATTTACAAATTAAAAAATCAATCTTAGTGTTTGGTGTTCCGCCAAATTCTTGAAAAATTTGTACAGAAACCTTTTCTTTTATTTTTATAGTATTTGATATTTATAATATCGCAGGGTACCTTCTATTTCGGATTGCATATCCCTGGATTAATAACGGAGTGTATTGCTCCTGTATCTACTATGAATTTAAGCTAAACCAGTTTTGATTGAATTACTATATATGGTAATTCTCCGTATAGGCAGCTGGCCGAAAATTTTGCGCAGTACTTATTTCCATCGGCTCGATTATTTGATGTTGCTGATTGTGATTGTTCGTCCATCGTGGAGCTTGTTGAAAAGGTCCATAGAACCCTTGTTGTCCGCCCTGCTGATTTTGTGAATGAAAATTCTGTTGGTCACCTATTTGATTTCTTCTGGGAAAATCGTTTCTATTGTAGTTTGCATTCTGAGGCCTTTGTGGTATGTTACCCCTAGATTATAGATTATTTCCGTACTTTTGGTTTTATCTAGGCATTTTATATTTTCCATGGTAAACTCGCCCGTCCTTTTCTATTTTATCGTACCCATTCCCATAAAGAATATTAATCGCACCTTCGAGAGATTGAGGTTCGGGGATCTTGCTTTTAAAGATGTTCAGAGCAGACCTCTGATTATTGATTGCAACGTGGTTGCCAGCTTCGCCTTCCCCTAATATGAGTGCGGATTTATTATTTAATCTCCTCAATCTATATTTAATATTGTTAATGAAATCTATTGTGTTAGTTTTATTTTTAAGTAAATCCTTAATTTAGTTCCACGACTGTGCTTGTGTATTAATTTCTAGAATCTCTCTTGCCCTACACGTAATTCGACTGTTTATTATATCTGAGAACACTAACTGGGACAAACCATCATAACCAGAAATGATGAGGTGGATTCTGTCAATGAGCTTCGTGAAAGTCGGAAGTTCGTTTATATTTCCGGAAAATTGTGGTATACTATTTAGGTATTTGATAGGGTCTAATTGAATTTGAGGAGGATTTGCCATTTTGGGGTACTATTTTCTTTGGATCTTTCTAGTTTTTGTATATGTATATAAATTTTTGTTGTCTTTTTAGCAAGAACTATTAAAGAGAATATTTATTCATTTTGAACAGGACTTTATCAAATTCACTTTCAGAGAAATTTCACGGTTTGGTTAATTAATATGTAGTCACAATTTTCTTTTGTTTGTTTGTTTGTAATTTTTATACCCTCCAAAAAAGAATTTGGAGGGTATATTCACTTTGTTTTTTTCTCTTTTTTTAAATTATATTAATTAAATTTCTAATATCTAATTAAATTATAACATAATTTAAACAAATCATAGTACATATACATATAAATAAATTATTTGCGTGCTTACTTTGTATTGAAGTTGCTTTATTGGTGTTGCAATTACTCTCTCTAATGTAGATATTCTTTTAATTACTGTGGAAGATGTGTTGTAGTATATTTTCGTTGAATTTCCTCTTTGTTGCTTTTTTAGTGTTGATCGTTGATTAAGATGCTAAGTTATTACTCTTTCTTCTATAGATGTCTTGTAGTTGTTAGTTGTTTTATTTTATTTGTTGCAGTGTTTTATCTTTCAAAGATGCAAATGCAGAAAATTGTTTTTTTCCTCGTAGTTTTTTCTCTACTTAATTAATTAATTTTATTCCGCTTGTTTGAACTATATTTATTGATATATTTTTTTTTTCACTTTGTCGGGGAATAAATTTTGGCACACTCAGGTCTACGTAGAAAAAAAATATCATTATATTATTTAGATTCGGGAGAGTTTTTATTAATAATATTTTTTATGCACAAATATTTTAAACTTAAAAATTTTTATTTAATTTTTAATTTGTTATTTTTTTTTTATTTTTATTGTTCAATTAAAAATTTTAAATTTTATTTTGTGTTTTTTACACACGAGAAAAATTTGTTTTAATTGTTCACTTAAAAAATTTTCACACGAAAATTTTTTTAAAATTGTTTACGTAAAAATTTTAAATTTAGTATTTTTAAACACAACTTTCTTAAAATTATAGGGAAAAAAATTATATATTTTTACGTATAAATTATAAGGATATTGAAATATCCATCCCATCGTCGTCGCCAATAAAGAATTAGGATTTTTCCTAATATAAAAAATATTTAAGACTTTTGCTTTTGGCTGTATTTTTACAACTGTCCCTTTATTCATTCATTTCGAATTATATATACCTACTTAAAATTTATTGCTAAACTACATTTTGTTTATTAAGCTTATTTCTATTTTTTATAAACTTAAAATTAGTTGTCATAGTACATTTTGTTTATTAAGGTTTTTTCTATTTGAAGGGCAAAACAGATATTTCCTGGAGTAATTCCGTATGTATGTACTTTACTTGCACCTGAACAAAAGTTTAGAATTGCATTTTCGTATGGGAACGGAAATGCAGATTTATGATGAAAAGAAACGAAATTAAGTTTATATTAAAATCAAAGAAATTAAAATTTTTATTAGGTTGCATTTTTGCTATACAAACACACGTATATGGCTACATGTTAAGTAAAGCACAACCAACAACAACCATGACCAGATGCTTCGCGAAGTTACCAGACGACGTCACTTTGCTATATAAAGTCGCTGCCAGAGATCTGCGGTATTAGTGTGATTTTAAATCTAGACGTGTTAACATCGCTAAGTGTTTAGTAGTACAAATACTCGTGTTAATTAACCCTTTCACTACCGTTGGGATCATGCATCCCAAGAGAAATTAAAAAAATCGCAAAAAATACAATACTCGCTCTATTTAACAAAATCAGCTGCTTTGAGTGTGTTTAGTAAGTATATTGTTTTATATTGCAATTATTTCGCAACATCTTCAGTTGGACGCGCACGTGTTTTACTAATTTTTCTGCGTATAAGTGCTTTTACTTTTTATATTTAAATTTTGCAAATAATAAAAGTGTCTGATATTATACATAAGTGTGTAAAGAATAACATGTGCTAAACATTTTATTTTATGCGAGTTTATTCCATTTGGGATAATAGATCCCACTGGTTTTGTTTGGCCCGCATAAATGGGATATAATATCCCATTAGTATATATTAGTAAGGCAATTCGTATCTTTGCAGAATGAATAGAAACAAATCTGGTACACTGAAGGGCGACGAAATCTCTACCATAATAAATTCCAGTGACTCTGATCTTGGGGACTTTAGTGCTTTTGATTCCAAATATATTATTTCCGATGAAGAAACAGATGAATCTTTGGACAACCCTGATGAAGTTTTAGCCACTGATAATAATGCAACTATTGTCCGATGAAATTTCCAATCTTCACGTTTTATGGGGAGAACCATCGGACTTATTTAGTCCTTGATTTTCCATCACTGAAGAAATTGAGCCCATTTTGCTAGCGCCAGTTTATAGAAATTCAACTGAGCTCGAAAGCTTTAAATGTTTGTTTCCAGAATCGTTGTTTATTTTTATCGGTCAATGCACAAATGAACGATTGAACATTCTTAAAGAAAAAGAAGCAATAACTGATGCAGCAGAAATTAAAATTTTGTTGGGCATTTAACTTTTAATTGGCTATAATAGACTTCCTGAAACTTCTGATTATTGGTCCGAAAACGAATCTCTAGGAAATGAATTTGTAAAAAAGCTATGGTACGAAATCGTTATAAAATTTTAATGTCAAAGCTGTATTTTAATTCCCCTGAAAAACCAGATGCAGCTTCTAAGCTTTACTATATGGAAGAAATTGCCAATTGTTTAAAATATACTTTTATGAAATCTCGTAGCGATAGTTTGCGTCAAAGCATTGATGAATCAATGGCTAAATTCAAAGGCAGGTCCTCCCTAAAACAGTATCTTCCATTAAAGCCGATTAAAAGAGGTATTAAAATTTGTCAAAGGTGCAATTCTTAAACAGGATACACTTATAACTTTAATATCTACGCCGGTAAAGATAACTGCCCTGATTTAGTTGGAACTTTAGGAGAGTGAGTCGTTACTAAATTGAGCAAAACTATTCGCAATCCAAACACGATCTTAGTCTTCGATCGCTTTTTCACTTCATATAATCTGATGAAAACCTTACCATTTGCTTGCGTTGGAACATGTATTCAAAATAGGAAGAACTTGCCAGCCATAAGTGAACGATTGAAAAAAGGAGAAGGTATATTTCGCATTAGTGAAGCTGGTGTGATGGTATCAAAACCAGGACTCACGTGAAGTAATTGAGTAACTGTCACAAGCCTACTATCTCCACAGTGTTGTGAATACAGAAAGATGGTTCTAGAGCTGTAGTTAACTGTCCTGAAGCCTTGGCTTTCTATAATCAGAGCATGGGAGGAGTTGACATATCTGATCAAAACAGAAAATCGACAAAATGGTGGCGTAAAGTTTTTTTCAAGCTCCTAATGACATCCGTTGTAAATGCTCATATCCTTCATCAGGAAAATGTACACAAAAAATCGCAAATGAAAAACTTTATTGTTCCACCTGCAGAAAGGTTCTAGATCAGTGGTGTTCAAAAATAAAAGTGAAGATGTATTGGTGAGAGATTTTGCCCAGCAAACATATTGTCAAACGCTTAAAATAAGAAAAAAAGACAGAGTTTTTGCTATATATAAAAAGCTTATTAAGTGAATGCAATTTTAATTTTAAGAAAACAAATATCGGGGGCCGTAAATAGCAGTTATCAATGACAAAAAATAGAACAGTTATATTGAGATAAAACAAAAATAAATCTATTTAAACCAGTTTTTTATGTAAGATTAAAACTTGTGTCATTCCTCATTATAATTTTTAAAATCGCTTTGAAAATTTTAAATTAAACATTCCATGTTAATACTTGCATGACAATTGCGAATTAGTAAAATGTTTTTTAAATTCAAAGAAGTTATTTTATTTCGCTGCTTGGAACAAACATTTTTCATGTCTGAAAAAATTTGTTCACATAAGTAAGTAATGGAAAAAATGATAAATATTTTAAATAAAAGGCATTGAATGTTATGAAAAGCATCATATATCATAAAATACTTTTCATATTTCATTCCGTGAACGTGTATGCTTTTATTCAATTTCGAGTTTAATTTTTGTGTTCAATTGTAATTGAATCGCTTGTGTTTGCTATGCTTCGTCCAACAAGAAGCAACAACAATGCTTAATAAATTTCTGAAATAAAATGACAACAACCATCCGCATGTGTTCTCATCGCTTGCTCAACGCCGACTGAATAAAAATTTTTATAAGAGCATATCAAATGTGTGTAAATTTTTTAAACAATTGTTGTATGGGCTGAACACCACTGTTCTAGATCAAAAGGGTCTAAAAAAATGTTAAATGTAGGAG
The DNA here is from genome assembly GCA_951800035.1 of Linnaemya tessellans. Taxonomy (NCBI): domain Eukaryota; kingdom Metazoa; phylum Arthropoda; class Insecta; order Diptera; family Tachinidae; genus Linnaemya; species Linnaemya tessellans. The sequence goes on along the minus strand of OX637534.1, from coordinate 39,189,711 downwards.
ATCATATGCCGGTAAAAACAGATCACCGTAGACGTTGTGTTTTATGCAGCTCAATGAAAAAGGAAAAACGTTCATATTATATATGTTCAATGTGCAAAGAGCCCCTTTGTTTTGAATGTTTTTGGTAAATTTCATAAATAAGTGAACCGAATATTGAATAAAACTTTCATTTTAATAAAAACTGTCTCATTTTATTTTCATACATACACTACTAATGGGATATTTAGTCCCAATTTATGATGCTTTAAAAACCCAATGGGACATATTATCCCAGGATATATCTATGTCCTAAAGAACAGTAGAATTTAAAAAAAAATTTTTTGCGCTCCTGAGTATCACATCTATACGATGAACTTACTTAAATTTGCTAAAGCTCACTTTTTATAGTACGGTAGTGAAAGGTAGTAAATAAAGTGTTGTCGCATTATATTTGTAAAATTAATTGTCTGTATTTTTAATTTGATGCAATTAAACGAATCCTTGAAGGATAAGTAAAAAGCTTTTTTCCGAAAAGGCCTAAAACGTAACAGTATTATTTAAGCCTACATCCCTTAAAAATAACATTTTTAAGCTTTAGTGACGAAATTGAGACGTAAACTGGTACTCCTCTAACCTACCCCTTTGCTCCCTAAATGACCCCATAAAAAAAATTCACATTTAATTATTCCGGAAATTTATTTTTAAGTTTTATGGCAAAGATGAAATTCTCCCACTGTCCTTGCCAGAGAGAGGCGGCTGAATACAGTTTTATTACACTCCAAAAAGAATTGGACACCATAAAGTATACAATATATTTTTGATCAGTGATGAAGTCTGAGACGATCTAGCAATGCCCATACGTTCGTCTGTGGAAAACATGATATAGTTTCTTTTTGGAGCCCGCCCCGTTTGGTAGGCGTTGACGTACGAAAATAGTGTAAATATTTAACTATATTTATTCCTTTGGCCTATTAGTTTTTATAATAAATTTTAAGCGGCGTTGACCATCGATTCTTAATATTAATCAGATTTTGACAATTAAAAGCCACGTTGAACGCTACCAATTGGGTCAAAATCGGCTTACGCTTTCGTGAGATATCTTAAACTAAAAGAAAAAATAGCTTTTTTGAATTTTTTAAAATACTCCGAATTTATTAATGTGAGCAATTAGTGTTCTCGCTTCTCTTATAGGTATAAAATAACTATATCAATCACTGTCTTATATGTGAGAATCGGTTGATCCGTTCAAAAGTTATAACAGTTTTAAAAGTAAAATAATAAAATTTTTAGCGGTTAAAATTAGTGGAAAGTTGCAGGGAAGGCCTTTAGGTAAAATCGTTTTCCATATATATGTTTTACTACCAATTCTATTCTTCCTGATATATAAAATAGTTTAATTCTCAAAAAACCAAAATTAGAAACCTGTTCTGTTACTTTTCTGTACAAAAAAATGTTCAATTCTTCAACCCTGGAGTCGCCTTTTTCAATCGCATAAATTCGAATTTTTGTTGTATTGGTTTTTCATATTAACTTAGTTCTTTCTGAAGTACAAAATAGATTTACTGCTCCAAAAAACCAAAATTAGTAACCTATTTGGTTACTTAATCAGTCTTGATCTTATTTGCTGCCTTGCTTGCTTTTGTTGAGGATTGTGAACAATGATAACTAGGCACGATATATTAATTAAAGGTAATTATGTATATACCTATGTATATAGTTATGTTAGTACATACATTATTCTTTCGCTTTTGTTTTTTTTTTTTTTTGTTTTCTTAATTCCTTCTCATTCTGGTTCATGTTTTTTTTTACTTTGCCGACAGTGCCGAGTTATCAATAGCACTCTGGTTTTACCATTAGACTTTCTGTCTTTTGCTCTATTTTGCCCATGATAATGATATATACGATATTCTTAAGGTGACTAGGTTTTGGCAATCCTCCTCTGTTACTTTCTGGGTTCGGGATGGAATTGGGCTACCAACTTTGTGATGTCGGTAGTTTCTGCTAGGTAAGTATGTCTGCTATCGGGTAGGCTCCTGCTTTATGCCCACATAAAGGTTTACTGAACCAGTGTTACAAGTGATAAACTGAATATGGAAAACAGCAAAGGAAAAAAAAATACTGTGGTGGATCAAGTGATTAGTCCAGCACGATGATGTAAGACTTTTGTGTGAAATTTATTGCCTTTTTCTTTCTTTTCCGAAACAGTGAGACTTCTCTGGGTTGCTTTATGAAGCCATTCGTATTATCCCCAAAAGCATTTATCTGTATAAGGAAATTTATTTTATTTTATTTGTATTAACAAATTCTGAAATCTATTATATTCCACGGCGATTGTACCAAAAAAAAAATCTTCGCGAGATCTTACCCTAGTATTGAGTTCTTCAGCAGATCGACAAGAAAGAATTTTTCCTCTTTCGCGGAAACTGTCTTTATTAAAACGTGGTATATGTTCAAGCAGCGCAGAGTTGTGTTCAAAGGGACGAGTTGTGATGTCTGACAATCCGTTGTCAACATTGGGGAATAGTTGGCACAATACCAAGTTACTTGCTTTTGTGACCACTAAACACACTCTACGAAGCCGCGACCGTTAAATTTAAAATCTGAAGCTATTTGCACGAGATATACATATATATATATATATATATATATATATATAAATATACCTATCGATATATGAAACTAAAGGCAAAAAAAACTACATTTAGCAATTCTTTGTTTCTTAACAAGTTTTACTCTCTAGGGATTTCATTGAAACTGTTCAGTCAAACGGGGGTAACAATCTATTAACACGGTAATAGTTGAGATACAACTTTCCTTCCCCAGCCCACCGTACCTACTTAATGCATAAAGGCGTCTCTGGTGCTCCCGTGAATATATATATACATTCCTCGAATTAAATTTGTAATTCCAACGCAGTTATACAAATCCCGTGCTAACTAAATTTCCCGGTTACTTTACTACTAGGGGTTTTCTTCAATGTTACAGTCTGGCAGCCTGAATTGGCATGGGCTTTCAGTAGAACCGTTTCACTAGCATTAAGTTCAGCCCGCATCCAGCACAAAGCCAGCCTTAACTGTTATACAACATATGCAGCAATACTAACATAGCACTGTACAGAACCAACTCTTAACATTAGCCCAATTCACAATCCTGTGCAAATGGTCTTGCATTATAGCATTTGCAAATTGAGAGAGTATTTGAGAGCATTTTCAATGTATTTTGTTGGTGTAGAGTACAATTATTTTGCTCATGCTACGATGCTAGACAACTTGCTCGAGATTGTGAACTGGGCTATTTTGTATCATAACAATAACTACTGTGCATGTTTAGACATATAAATTATTAATACAAATTAACAGACGAATCCTATGGTATAATCAGCAATAATTCTTAACTAGAAATATTAATAGTAGAGATTTGTAGGATAATAATCAATATATTACTAACAGGTAGTGATAAGTATTTATAATGAAGCAAAAATTTATTTATAATATATGTATAGGAGTTATGGAAAATAACATACTTGGTAATCGAAGTTATTTTTACCGCCAAAAACAATTGTATTAAAGGAAATTTGAAAGATATGATAGTGGATCCTGAACTGACATTAAACTTTTTAATAAAAAACTTGATAAATAAATATAAAATTGATTTAGTTTTTATTCTTTGCATTATGTATGTATAGTATGCAGGTAAAAAAATTAGCATCTGTAATCCAGACACTCCAGTAATACGGACATGCTCAGGATTTATGGTGTCCGGATTATCGAGATAGTATTGTACTTAATGCAAAAAAAATGTAATTTTTGCGGATTTGTATTTAAAAACACTTGACTAAACTACTAATATCACGGAAATTCGATTAAAAAATGTTTAGCTTTACAGTCGACTCCGCTTTACTGGAAATAACCAAAACCAATTTTTTTCAAATATCCGATTTTTCTCTAAAACGTAGTTCGGATTACTGAAATTTGTTACAGTGAAGCGTACTGCTTAAAATCAGTAAAACAATATTTTTTACATCAAAGCTGTATACATATTTTTTATGTCAATTTAACGTAAAAATTTTATTTAAAAAAAAATTATTCGTAGAATTATTAATTTTGTTGTTGAAATTTTTCACGAATTCCTAGAAAATGTCTAGTCACTTGCATTGACAATATATTGGAAAAAGACGATAAAGATCGTAAGAGCGAAAAGGACAAATACATTTTTCCATTTAATTTTTTAACGGACAAAACATATAAAATTTTTTCAGCCTTAAGTTATGCAATCGATTTCTAATAAATAAATTTCTTATTGTTTAATTTTTCAATAAGCGAAGTAAAGCTATGTACAGACGATTGGCAGATCTTCCAATATTGTCAGAAAAATGTTAAGAAAATGTCTAACAACCGTGTGAACTTACAATTTTTATATTGCAACGTTGTTAGAAAAACCATTGGCAGCACATTGTAAGGCAATAATATTGTAAGCTATCTAACAATCGTGTGAACACCTTATTTTGTCATTGTTAGTCAATTGTCAGACATTGTAAGCTCATTGGATGTTGGCACATGTGTGAAATTCATGCAGCTGACAATGGCACTATTGTCAGCGAAATATTTCTATTGGCAACGCTGTTCATAAATACGTGAAACAAACCAAAGCCAAAAGTTAAAAAAATAAACAAATTAAGTTGAAAATGGACAGCGACACTTCCATTAATTTATTTGAAATAATTTTCACACAATAAAAAATAAAACACTAGATAATTTTTGTCAAATGTTTCGACAGTTCTGGCAATGCCTAACAATGCATCTGGCACTTTTTATCATACAACAATCTGACAACCGTTTGAACTGGTAATTTTTGTTGGCAGATAAATTTATGGTCTTACAATTATCTGACAATGAAATTGTAAGGTTTTCTTACAGTCGTCTAAACACGCAATTTAACTTTTGCTTCCAATCTGTCATTGTCAGTACGTTGCCAGCCCATTGACAGATCTTACAATATTGGAAGATCTGCCAATCGTCTGTACATAGCTTAAGTTTCATACAAAACGTAGTTGTGTGCTAGCCTTTGGTTTTCAGTAATACGATATTTTCAATAAAGCGATGTTTCGCCTTAAAGTGAATAAGACTAGCTGCGTTTAAAATCAGTGCGGCGGCTTGTATAGCTTTTAGTAACCCGATTTTTTTCAATAAGGCGTGTTGCGCTAAAGCGGATTCGACTGTATTTTAAAATTTAAATGATCCGCACAATAAACAAGTGAACTTGTGTACATTTCATATAGATATACATAAACGCTTCATACAAGTATGAGTGAGACGACTCGAGATCGAACATCTTTTACTGACATCATACATGAAAGTTTTTATTCTCTTTTGAAAACGCAGCAAAAGAGATTGTTGAATGAAAACAGTATCATATCGGCGAACGAGTTAATTTCCTTTTTAAGGAAATGAGTAAAAAAAATATATTTTGTTTTTTTCCGCTGCACTGAAATGTGCACTTCTTTATTTAGTATATTTTTAAGACTGATCAAAAATTGTTTCTTTACATCTATTTATCTAAAAATATTCTTTGTTAAAAATAATGTATTTTCCTAATTACTGTTTACTTAGGATCTATCGTAAAATATTTATTGTTTTATGGATTATTATATGTAGTCTTATCTCTAGTCTAGTTCCATATATGTTAAATTGCCAATGTGTTTATTTTAGGTCTAGACCATTGTCTGGTTATAATTATCTTCATCCCTTATTTTATGAGCCGTCTGCATTTATATATTAATGCATTACTGTCATGCTTTGTGTCTGTTAGGTATGTTATGCGTTAACTCTCCCCTGTGTCGAAAAGAAAATGTCCTCGTTTTTATACTTGAATCTGAAGTCTAAGTAATTCTGCCTCGTAATGTCTGTTATATAATTCTTGTGCCTTTCTCTTTTGTTGTGCTCTGTAGCATTTGCAAAGCTGTACCAAGGAGTAGATTATTGCTAGAAGTATTGTAAATATTAAAATTATAGCCCAATTCACAATCCTGTGCAAATGGTCTTGCATCATAGCATTTGCAAATTGAGAGAGTATTTGAGAGCATTTTCAATGTATTTTGTTGGTGTAGAGTAGAATTATTTTGCTCATGCTACGATGCTAGAGTACTTGCTCGAGATTGTGAACTGGGCTTATGTGTAGTGTGGTTATAAATGGATGTTCCTCTAAAGGGATGAATAATGTAGATATTTCTTGAATATTTGTAAATTTATTTTCTGAGTCTGTATACAGGATTTCGAGTATACTTAATTTTTCATTGTGTTTTTTATGAATGATGTCATAAATTCTTTGTTTTTCGTTAAAGTATATTTTGTCATCTATAGTTATGTTTTGGTCAAACTGTACCAAATGTGGTCCGTTTATAGTTAGGTTGTTTAATGCATGTTTATTATCGATAAAAATATTCCCATTACCCAAGTCTTCGATGTCCGGGTTATTCTCAAGTTTGGTTTTACATTGTGCAGGTTCGTTGTTTAAAATAGTTAGTGTGCAATTATCTTTAGATTCAATTTTACATATATGGGTACCAATAATATTTTTACATTTAGTTATTCTTTGATAATTATTTTTACATAAAGTAATATTATCATCTAATAATAATTTTCCGAGTTTATTTGCTAAGGGATAGATTTTGTACAGTTTACATTCTTCTTCGATAATAGGATATTTACATATATATTACAAAAATTGCTTGGCTAAATTCACAAACATGTATATCTGAATATTCGAGTATATTAATTACAGGAATTTTTATTTTTTCATTTTTTATAATGGATTCAATTTCCTCTACATTTAATGTTCCTGAATAAAATTTATTATTTTTTGCAAAATTAATTGTATTAGTTAATGTTATTAATTCATTGTAAACTTCGTTTAATATTAATTCTTCGTTTATTTTTTCAATGCTGATATTATTATTTGTTGATTACTATTTTCTACAAGTTGGTTTAATCTAGTTTTTATTTCAATTTCATCGTTATGATCTGGAGTACCAGTGATAAATTTAAGATCTGATCCTAAAAAGTTTAGAGATCTTTTATTTCTATTGTTCGTTAATTGGGTTTTTAAATTTAAAATTTTCTTGATTAAAACTTGAAGTTCTATATTTTCTTGTGTGTTGTATGCATTTTTTCATTATATTTTCGTATGGTTTTAATGTTTTTGTAATGTTTACAACATGGTGCAGGTATTCATAGTTCTTGTGTAAATATACTTGGTTGTCTTCAATTAAGACATATTTTTTAGATCAATTATATTATTCGCTAATATGAGTTGGGTTACCGTTAATAGGATCACTATCTTTGCTGACATGTTTATTTCTAATGTTGTCCTTGTGTATTATTAATTTTCTGGATGTGGTAATGGTTTTACCGTTGTCTGTCTCGACAATATGTTTTTGCAATTTAGCTACTTCTTCTATGCGTCCTGGAGTAAATAATGTCCTTTTATATATTGGATGAATTTTTTATATTGGATGAATTTGCGCTTCATATTGTGGTAGGCCAAAGTTTTTGTTTGAGCGTCCTTAATCACATCATATATATGAGGATACTCCCGCTGATTAAAGAACACGTCCTCGGGTTTTTCTTTAGTGACTGAGTGTATAGTCCTATTGTATTGGGGAACTGCCTCAAATATATTTTCATTAGGAGCAGTAATTCCCTTTAGTGATAACAAGTTTGCGAGTTCGATGATTGTACTGTGTATACGTTCGACTTGACCGTTTGTGTTTGAATGAAATGGGTCTGTAACTACATGCTGTATATGGAGTCTTTCGTATATTTGGTTAGCTAAAATTCCATTAAAACTTGCTTCATTATCGGTAACGACGAATTTAGCGTTCGGGTAAGTGAGAGAGAGAACCTCGTCAATATTTTTATATATGTCTTTTTTTGTTGGTATGTGTCGTATATGACAAAATTTAGAGAATTCGTATTATCCCCAAAAGCATTTATATGTATAAGGAAATTTATTTTATTTGTATTAACAAATTCTGAAAGCTATTATATTCCACGGCGATTGTACCAAAAAAAATCTTCGCGAGATCTTACCCTAGTATTGAGTTCTTCAGCAGATCGACAAGAAAGAATTTTTCCTCTTTCGCGGAAACTGTCTTTATTAAAACGTGGTATATGTTCAAGCAGCGCAGAGTTGTGTTCAAAGGGACGAGTTGTGATGTCTGACAATCCGTTGTCAACATTGGGGAATAGTTGGCACAATACCAAGTTACTTGCTTTTGTGACTACTAAACACACTCTACGAAGCCGCGACCGTTAAATTTAAAATCTGAAGCTATTTGCACGAGATAGATATACATATATATATATGTATATATATATATATATATATATATATATATATATATATATATATATATATATATATATATATATATATATATATATATAACAAGTTTGCGAGTTCGATGATTGTACTGTGTATACGTTCGACTTGGCCGTTTGTTGTTGAATGAAATGGGTCTGTAACTACATGCTGTATATGGAGTCTTTCGTATATTTGGTTAGCTAAAATTCCATTAAAACTTGCTTCATTATCGGTAACGACGAATTTAGCGTTCGGGTAAGTGAGAGAGAGAACCTCGTCAATATTTTTATACATGTCTTTTTTTGTTGGTATGTGTCGTATATGACAAAATTTAGAGAACTTGTCTAAACTGGTTATAAACATTTGTCCGCTGAAGTAAAATATATCCATATTCTCACCAGGTTTTCTAGGTATTGGTGCTTCGCCAATAGGAATTTTGTTAGGTTGTCTGTCGTATTTGTGAGTTGGACTCGCAGTTATTATTAAATTCGTGGCAATGTTTTTTTAAGTCGGGCCAAAAATATTCTCTTTCTAGTTCTAAAATATTATTTCGTACATTTCTATGAGCTCTCTCATGAATTTGTTTAACTAGTAGTTTCTGTCTTTCTTCGTCTAATATATCCTCGACTAAATTGTTCGCTTCTACAAATTTTACTGTAGGGAAGGTTTCTTTCAATATATCCCTAATATTAAACATTGTCTCTGCGTCGACGAGCAATACATTAATCACCTTTGGTTTCAATATTAATTTCATGTTATTGTTGCGGGTGGAATCCCCGTACATACTAATGTCTTCTGTGTGTCCTCCTTAATGTGTATGTGATTCTGTTTGTAGCTCAGTTTTCCTGTAATTAGTCTATGCCTGTATTTTACGTGTGTTATGTGTGCGAATAATTATGGCAAGTTAAATGTGAATGGCATCTGTCAAAGTGTCTATCTGAAGGGCGTACTTACATGTAGATGTGTTCAATGTGAAACGAATGAACAGGGTGCTTCTGAATCCAATTTTGACTGGATTCTCAGGAAAGAAGTTATTTCTCTCTTCCAGGATCAAAGATCCAAGAATTTAATGGGGAATATATAAGTTGTGTTTGTGTTGGTGCTAACTGTCGAATTGGACGACAAAGAATTTATTACCGATACAGAAAAATATTTAATCAACAAGAAACCGCTGCCGAGTGAAGAATAAGGCTCAGTAAATTTAAAATTCCTGCACTAAAAATAAAAGTGAAGAAAGTTTATTGTCCAATTTGCGGGAAGCATATGGTGGTGGAGTATATTGAATAAATAAATAAATTACCTGTGTCTGCAACGGTGAGTGAAAATACAAAGTCTGTGAATAGGGGATAATCTATAGTTTTATTTTCAAAACGTTTAGTGTCCTGTCTGTAGGAGTGTTTAGGAAACAACAACAGTTTCAAGGGAGCTGGTGAATGGTATGCCCAAGTAAAAAGGCTCGGAGCAGAACAGGTAACAATATATAGTATATATATAAAACTAGTGTGGCAGGCCTCATATGAGAAAGAAAGTACAGACAACAAGAGACAGGAAGCTAAAGAACCCACTATAGTGCGGTCAACACTGGTCCCACAATATTTTATCCGTGGAGCTAATTCCCGAACCCTATGGACACGCAGCTATAATAGCCACCACATTATCGGTTTATAGAGAAAAAAAAACCAGTCGGCCAATCCTTACACAGACAGAAAGAAAAAAGAAGACAAATAATTTACCAGGAAACAAATATCACAATTTTATATAAGAATAAATTGATTTAGAAATTTAGGATATTGTGTAGCTTATATATATATATCTATTTTTTTGTTGAGTGTTAAATAATTGTCTAGGTTAAGTAAATCGTATAGTGCTTAGATGCAATAAGAGTATAGTATACATGCAGATACATATATAGAGTGGTATAAATAGTATTTATTGGGTAGTCTGTGATAAACTAGTTTTTTTTTCTTCGTTTTTTTTTGTTCTGTTTGTGCACCCGGAAATAGAGGGTGAACCAAACCGCCTAAAAGAGCTCGTTTAGGTAGGGTATTAAATAATAGTTTCGGTTTTGATTATTTAGAAGATTTTTTTTTGTTCCTAGATCGACTCAATAATTTCTCGTTTTTCTTTTATACCATATACATATATATATATGTATATATATATATATATATATATATATATATATATACATATATATATATCTACCGGTTTTCTTTTGTGTTTTGCATCCAGGTATCGTTAGTTTAAGTTTTCAGTATTTTAATTTAAAGTTTTCGTTTATCCATAAAACCATTTTTTTAGCCATTTTCATTTACATACATATAGTTCTGTTTGTTTAAAATTATTTATTATATTTTAATTTGATTTTATTTCATATATCTTTATACTTACATTTTAAGTTTTTTTTTAATAAAGATATGTGAATTAGTATAGAGTAATAACCAAGATGATAATGTGCTAAATTTATTGTTCGGGGGAGGTGAAGTGAGACCAGGACCGTGAGGTGAGTGTGTGTGGATTATGGGGGACCTAAAATTTGGGTAGGAATGAAACCGTGTCCCAGGTAGGGAGGGCAAGTAGAGGAATAACATCTGTTCCCTCTCTCCGAAATGTTTTTCCGCTTTGTGTTAGTTTATTTGTTTGTTTTGTGATCATTTTGATTGTTCGGATCTCAGCTGAAGTTGAGGGTTGGAACCTGCCCTGTGGAGACCGTACGAGAGATGGCTGGCATCACAACAACTGCAGCGAATTGAGGCCACGTAACAATATGGCGCCCAATTTTAAAAAGAATTTAAATAATTTCAGCAGAATAGCGCAGCAACATGGCGCAAAACGAAAACAAATAAGGCTGCGAAATTATTTATGAAATAGAATTTTTTATGTTAAGTATATATGTCATCTAAGTATACTCGTCAATAGAAATGTTAGTTTAGTGCAATAGCCCAGTAGGATGGAAAGTCTTAATTAATTTGTTCAAATTTTGGAATTATTACTCTATAGTGAATAAAGCTATAGACCGTAAATGCTGAGGTCATTAGAATTTATTGGGTAGTTCTAATTGTTGATCAAATCTAAGATAGGTGTTTTCTTCCGAGTGATCTTGTAAATGTTAGCTTGGAAGCTTATAATAATTGCATTCCATTGGGCAAATTTGGTAATTAAAATTGTAAAGTGTGTGTCAGTTGAACCTATTTGTGGAGTGATTCAAAATTAAAATAACCGCTTGTTGTCGAAGATGAGGACTGTTGTATTTTAATGATGGGTTACGGCACGGATAGATGAAGTAGGTTCTGTCTTGAGTTGATATCCGCTCTTATTCTTAGAGGACTGATGTGTCAGCTTGAAATAGAATGCGAATATATAATTTTTGGCCCGGAGTAGAAAAAAAAAAAATTTTTTTTTTTGAGTACAATTTAGACTCTAGTATGGCTAAAAGAAAGAATTCCTGTTTAGTAAGTTTGACTTCGGAAAACAAAGTAGGAGACCTTTAAAAGGGTACTTTATAAAAGATCTTTTTTTTTTAACCACACACGTGAAACCTGGTAATCGTCGGATCCAAACCCGAGTGTTTCGTGAATTAATTGTTGTCCTTTGTGATTAGTAATTGTATGGTGTTATATATATTTAGTTTTATCATTATATACAAAATATTATACATTTATAGATTATATATTTTGGGTGATTATTTTTTTTTGATTCATTATTAATTTTATTATTTATGTTTGTTTTATATGGTATTGTTTAGTATTCTATGTGTATTGGGAGTATTCAGCATAACAATAGTCAGGATAATTTTTGTGTAATTGAAATTCTGGTGCTGATTAAAGATTAAAGTTTGTGGTGAACATAAAAGCCCAAAATTACATCTTTAGCTTGATAATAAATTCCATTTGTCTTTTTGATTTCTGCATAAATTCGTTTACAAACGGGTTGGTGATAAATTGAGAAAATTTGTTTTACGAGAGTTGGGATACGTAGGTTGATCAATTAGTTCGTGAAGGGCAGTAGGCTATGGCCACATCTCCCAATAGTAAGGAGAAAGAGATAGTTAAAAAGTCAGAGAATTTAAAAAGGCATTTGCAAAGAAACCAATCCTTTGATTTAAATCGTTCTTCGGCACAGGTGAAAGAAAAATACTGGAAGGACGACAACGATTTAAGGATGGCTACTAGACCTCCTCAGATAGAAGATCTGTCAGGCACAATCAATGCCCATCCGGGTAGTCAAGGAGCGATTCCCAAAAACAAAGGGGATAGTAATATAAACCCGACGGAAGATTTAGCCCCTGCAGTAAAAATAATGGTGAGGGAAAGTGTAGCTGAAATGAAAAATAATCTAGATCGTGCAGTGAATCAATTTGTTAGTGAAAAAATCAATTATGAAATGCACAAAGTGCATCAAAGCATAGCTCAGCTTACGGAAGCCGTAAAGTGTTTATCAGAAAGGGAAAAGAATCGAAGTGTAGGTCAAGCAGACGGTAGAATGAGACACGAGCAACCTCCTAAACCTCTTAGGTATGATCGTCCACCACCATCGGTACCAATAGGAAATCAGGATGGGTGGAAAATAAGGGTCGATAAATTTGGATTAGAATTTAAAGGCGGTCAGGGAGGGCGTGACCAGCTCTCGGTCGAAGAATTTATTTTTCGATTGGAGCATATGCAGCGTCAGTATCATATCCCGTGGGAAGAAATTCTGAGGGACTTCCACCTATTAGTTTCGGGATCTGTGCAACAGTGGTACTGGGCAGTATTACAAACCACCGTCATATCAGACTGGAATAGCCTAAGGCTGGCCTTATTGAATAGGTAAAGATCCGTGAGATCCAACTGGGAAATTATGCATGAGCTGGTAGAAAGGAAACAGATCCCTGGTGAAAGTATTGACGACTATTTCCACAGTCTGAATTTGCTAAGAGCTAAATTAGTAGTACCGGTGGCTGAAGGCGAAATGATTAAAATCGCAAAGCGCAATCTGAGGGAGGGGATAGCACGCATCGTGTATCCGATGGCGGTTACGTCAGTAGAAAACCTTCGGATAGAGTGCATCGAAGCCGAAAAAACCTTTTCCCGGAATATGACTCGCATCGTACCACAGCAAGCAGGCAAGACATCTAGATATGTGAGTGAAGCAACAGTAAACGAGGAAGGTAGCGATTCGGAGCCCATGGCCGAGATCGCGGCAATGAACAGCCAACAAGTATGTTGGAATTGTCAAAAAAGGGGGCACATTTTTAAGGAGTGTACTTCTAGTCAGAGGTCTCTTTTTTGCTATCGGTGTGGTAAGCCCAACACTATCACTCCGAACTGTACCCAGTGCGCACAAGACCGGGGAAACTCTCGGAGGGGCGTGGTTGTTATCGGGGAGCCACGGTCCAGCGAAAGTGTCCCGAAATAACACCTGGTGAATCCTCAGATAATATAAAATTTTCTGATATACGCCACATAATGCCTTTAGAACTAAGAAAGGAAAATTATGAAAAAATTAGGGAACAAATTGTTGATGAAAAAGATAATTCAAGGAGTATGCATGAGTCAACACCACGACCACTAACAGGTGCAAAAGTTTCACTGTCAAATTCAGCTAAATGGCAATATATACTGAAATTAAGACAGGATTTCATTAAACGTAAAAACCAGCGTAGATTAGTAACCTCAGCAGTTAAAAGATTTAGTTCTAAATCTGACCCTAGGCCATACACCGAGGTCAAACTAAACGGCAAAATTTTAAAAGGTCTACTTGACTCAGGCGCATCGGTAAGTCTTTTGGGGAAAAACTGCCGAGAACTAATAGCCGAGCTAGACGCAGACGTAAATGAAGTCTATAGCAATGTATGCACGGCAACAGGTCAGCAACATCGAGTGATAGGAAAATGCAAATTAGAGGTGGAATATGACGGCGGCAAAAAAATTATGGTTTTTTATTTATGCCCGGATTTAGACCAAGAACTATATCTCGGTGTAGATTTTTGGACGGCTTTTGAAATAGCTCCTCAAGTAATACCCACTGAAGAAATAAGTTTAGAATTAGCACAGAGCCTGCAAGATGAAAACAACGCACACAAACTAAATAAACATGAGTTGACGCCCGAACAGCAAAATCAACTCGATGAAGTCGTAAAAAGATTTCCATCTTTTGAGCAGAAGGGACTGGGCTGTACGGAACTGGAGAAGCATGAAATAAAATTAATGGAGGGAACAAACCCCATAAAGGATAAACATTATCCAATTTCACCAGCTGTACAGGCCATAGTATACGCCGAAGTTCACAATATGTTGAAATTAAATGTCATCGAAGAAAGCAACAGTCCATGGTCTAACCGGACAACTGTTGTCAGGAAGCCCGGTAAAAATCGGTTCTGTCTCGATGCGCGAAAACTAAACGCGGTCACGGTTAAAGACGCATACCCTTTACAAAATATAGAGGGCATCCTAAGTCGCATAGATCAAACGCATTATATTAGCAGCGTCGACCTGAAATACGCTTTCTGGCAAATAGAGCTAGAAGAAGAAGCGAAGCCATATACAGCATTTACTGTTCCAGGTCGACCGCTGTACCAATTTCGAGTAATGCCGTTTGGTCTGTGCAACGCAGCGCAACGACTATGCCGATTAATGGACCGGGTGATACCTGCAAAGTTGAAAACAAACGTTTTTATTTATTTGGATGACCTCCTTGTAATTTCAGATGAGTTTTCCACCCATTTGAAATTACTCGAGCAAGTAGCTGATTGCTTGGAGAAAGCCAACTTGACTATAGGTCTTAAGAAATCAATGTTTTGCTTTAGAGAATTAAGGTACCTTGGATTTATAATAGGGGGCGGAATTCTTAAAACTGACCCTGAAAAGGTGAAGGCCATTCAAAAAATTGTCTTGCCGAAAACAGCGAGAGATGTCAGGAGCTTTCTAGGAACTGCTGGGTGGTATAGGCGGTTTATTAAAGATTTTGCCTCAACGTCAGCGGCTCTAACAGATACGCTCAAGAAAGGAACAAAATTTACATTGACACCTAGTGCAATTGAGGCGTTTGAAAGTTTAAAAACAGCATTGACTACAGCGCCGGTATTACGCCATCCCGACTTTAGCCGACCATTTTTTATCCAGTGCGACGCGTCAGAGTGCGGAATAGGAGCGGTATTGTTCCAAAAAAATAGCCAAGAAGAGGAAAATCCAATAGCTTTTTATTCACAGAAGCTCACAGCGTGCCAAAAAAATTACTCAGTTACTGAGAAAGAATGTCTTGCAACTGTCTTAGCAATAAAACGCTTCAGACCATACGTTGAGTTGATGGAATTCACGGTCATTACGGACCACGCAAGTTTGAAATGGCTAATGTCCTTAAAAGACCTCAGCGGGCGCTTAGCCAGATGGTCACTTCTACTCCAGGCCTACAATTTCAGAATCGAACATAGAAAAGGTTCAGGAAATGTAGTGGCTGATATGCTTTCACGCATGCCCATTGATGTCGCTGAAATAGACGACGATTTCTTCGATTTTGAGACAACCGCGTTTGAGTCTGAGGATTATTTAGAATTAAGAAAAAACATACAGGAAAATATTGATAAGCTACCTGATTTACGTATAAATAACAATAAAATATATAAAAGAACCGTTTTCGAAAATCGAGAGGATATGGTGGAGTCAGTGTGGAAATTATGGATTCCGAATGACATTACGTACGTTTTGATTGAGAAAGCCCACAATAGTGTCACCTCAGCACATGGTGGGGTACGGAAAACATTGGACAGGCTAAAAAGATTTTATTATTGGCCAAGGATGGCAATTCAAGTTCAGCAGTATGTCCGCAAATGTGAGATTTGTAAAGAGAGCAAGCCCGTGAATAAAAACACTATGCCGACAATAGGGGAGGAGGTACAAACGGAAATACCGTTCCAGAAAATATACGTAGATTTTTTGGGCCAATATCCGAGATCAAAGACAGGCAACACGTATATTTTTATTCAGAGCTCAGATTTACTCGATTTCACTCGCGAGTGAAAAATACTCGCGAAGAAGAGTACTCGAAGATTGCGAGTGTTACAGAAAGTTCACTCTCCACTCGTTTGTTTTAGGTGGGAGTACTCGCGAGTGCTCCTTTTTAAAAAATAAGAGTGGGAGTAAAAATCTTCGAAATAGAGTGAGAGTTCACTCTTAAGAGTAAAATCGAGTGGAAAAATATAAACTGTTTGTCTTTGCTGACTTGTGTGTGCGTGTGGTTTTTGTGTACTCTTTCAGTCTTTCCATATAGTGCGCGTGTGCGAAGCAATTAGTTGGTGTTATAAAAAAAGTTTTATTATATTTTTGAAAGTTTACTTGTGTATTTTATATTATAATGAACAATAAAGACATAAATAATGAAACTCGAAAATATTTTCGTTATGACAGTGAAGGAAACAACACAATTTGTGAAATTAACAATTGTGGAAAAAAATTAAGTGGAAAATTTTTAATTTCAAATTTAAAACGACACATAACATGCTTTCATAAAGCTGTCGCTGGCATTTTAAAATTTGTCAATTTAGAAGAAGGAGAAAATACCACTGCAACACCATCAACTTCTGCAGACAATACTATTAAAAATCCACATAAAAAAATTAAAATTAGTATGGATGAAAAAACATTAATCCGTGGTTGTGTAGAATTGATATCAATCAATAATGTCCCATTTAAATTGTTTGATTCAAGGGGATTTAAAACAATTGTTGATCCAATGTGCAATGCACTTGGAATTCATATTAATTCGTCTAACATTGTTGAAAAAATTGATAAAGCTGCGAAAGATGTAAGGGACTTAATTGCACAAGATGTCAAACTGAAAATGTTATCTATAAAAGTAGACAGCGCAACAAGATTTGGAAAGAGCGTTTTGGGAATTAACGCACAATATTGCGAGAATGGTATATCAATTGGAATTTTCGTTATAAATATTAAATTAAAATTTATTATATACTTATCAGGAAAAATTATCATACGAACACTAGGTATGATAGAAGTTCTCAAGAAACATACTGCTGAGAATTTGAAGGAAGAAATATTAACAACTCTTCGAAAATACTCCATTCCAATTGACCACATATACTCCTGCACAGTGGATAATGGAGCAAATATGATAAAGGCTTCCAAACTGTTGGAGGAAGAGCAGGAAATTTCTTTTGAAAACAGTTTTGAAAACCAATTTTCATCAGAAGAAATTGAATTACCAGAAAATAAATTCAATAGCTCTGCTTCTGAACTAGATCGTGATGAGAATGACAATTTTACTGACGATGTAAGAATTTTTGATCTTACTGAGAGTGCCTGCAGCAAAATATTTTCTACAGTAAGATGCGCGGCCCACACCACACAACTTGTAGTCCATGACGTGTTGAAAAGAAATGAATATTTTATGCAACATATCAAAAATATTCGTGATGTGGTAAAGAAAAGTAAATCCCAGGGGTACAAGTCAGCGTTCGTTTATAGCAACGCAACTAAACCTCCACTTGACGTACCAACTAGGTGGAATTCGACTTATGTCATGTTAGCCAGCCTAAAGAAAAACAAAGAGTTTTACATAAACCTTGCTGAGTCCCATGTAGAAATGAATATTGAAGAAGATGGATGGCAATTCATTGACCAATTTATTGAAGGTTTTCATCCGCTCTTCATTTTATCAAAAAAATTGCAAGAGGAACAACTAGTAATAGGTAAGAGTACAAGCACCTGAACTTTATTTTTCTTATAAATCGCTTAATAAACAAACTTTCTAGGTGATTTTTTTAAAAGCTGGTTGGAAGCGAAAATGAATTTGAGTAAATTGGAGAATAACCAATACTCGAATGATATTATACATTCTATGGACAAGCGTACAAAGAAGTTACTTGACAATGATGCATTTCGTACTGCAGTGTACGTTGATCCAAGATTTAACTTTGTTGGATCAGCTTACTTTACGGCTGAACAGCGCAAGAGCGCAGAGATTCACATTGTTAAGTTATGGAATATCATTAAAACCATTGGCCCATCCCATCCCGTAGTAGAAAATTCTCCATCACCTCTTCGACCGACATCAGAATTAGATATGTTTATTCAGTCAGATGCCGAATGTGCAACCGAACCATCTGCTGAACTAATTACTTCAATTAATATAAAGCAAAAGTTAAGAAGGTAAATTTTTTTAAAAATTTTAACGTTTTTATCTTAGTGGAAAAAATATATTTTCTAGATTAATTTTATCGAGGCGGGAGTCTTGCAGTACAGACATTATGCAATGGTGGTTATGCAAAACAGTTGACGAGCCTCAATTACATGAACTGCTTCAAGTTATACTCGGAGTCCCGGCTACACAAGTCTCCGTAGAACGAGCATTTAGCGCATTGGCATTAATAGTGACATCAAGACGAACCAGCCTTAAAAAAGAAACACTCGACAATATTTTGATGCTAAAATTAAATAATGATCTACTTAAAAATATTAAATATTAAAAAATCACTGCATTTTACACATATACTCTTTTCAATTCCACCCTTATTTTATTACTCGTGTAATAAATAAATTTAATAAACAATAATAAATAAGTCCATAGCAACACCAACAACCGTTTGAGTTACTATACTTGCTACTACACACACACACACGCACACACACAAATCGGCAAAAACAAACAGTTTCTATTTTTCCATTGTATGAGAAAGACTGAAAGAGTACTCGGCAAGAGTATAATCTGCTCGATTTCGAGCGTATTTTACTCGCACTCGAAATCGAGCAAAGCATATGCGCTCTTATTCGAGTGGCATAGAAAAATAGAGTACACTCGATATTTTTTTTTCACTCGCAGGAGTACTCGCGCTCGAATTCGAGCGAGTTTCACTCTCTACTCGAATTCGAGCGAAGATTTCGGAGCTCTGTTTTTATTGTGGTGGATCATTTCTCAAAATTTGTGTTTTTGAAAGCTATGAGGGAAGCGACGGCCAAAAATGTTATCCAATTCCTAGTGCAGGAAGTTTTCCAAAAGTTTGGAGTACCAGAAATACTTCACAGCGATAATGGGCAACAGTTTATATCACACGCGTTTCAAGAAATGATGAAAACATATAAAATTACACACATAAAAACTGCCTACTATGCACCACAGTCCAACGCAGCAGAAAGGGTAAACCAGTCTGTACTGGCAGCTATTAAGGCCTACTTAGAAAAGGATCAGAGGGATTGGGATCTATACCTCCCTGAAATAGAATGCGCATTACGCACAGCTGTCCATTCAACTACAGGAGTGACCCCATTTTTCTCCCTGTTTGGACATAATATTTATTCAAGTGGAGCGGATTACAGACTAGCTAGGAAACTGAAATCATTGTCAGAACATCAGATACTGAACACAGATGAAAATGATAAGATTGCTTTAATTCGGGAGAAGATAAAACTGAACCAAAATTACGCCTATCAGAGGAGCGCACGCCGTTATAATGAGAGAGCTAGAGTAGTCAAGTTTAATCCTGGACAGGAAGTATACAGGAGAAACTTTGTACTCTCGGATTTTAAAAAAAATATTAATGCTAAACTATGCAAGAAATACGTAAAATGTCGCATCGTAAAGCCAATTGGTAATAACATGTATGAGCTTGAGTCGCTCCAAGGTAAACCAATTGGCATTTATCATGCGAAAGATATAAAAATCTGATAAGTGCAAGATTTCGCAACTGTGATACGTAGGATAGTGCAAGATTAGTTTAGGGATTTGTGATTATACTTCATATTAAGGTAATTTGCGTTTTTGTGTCTGTCCAGTTTAATTTTTTCTAAGGTATAAAATATGACTGTGAAGGATTAGTACTGAAAAGGTTCGGAAGGTTCCTCGAGATTCGAGGAAATAGAATCTGTGATTTGCCAGCTGTGATATTAGGATTTAGATAAGTGCCATAATGACCGGTGATAATATATCATTTTTTTGTGATGTCTTTGTGTGGGAAGTTGAGGCGATGTCCATTTTGGGATCAGCGAATCTCATGGGCAAGCCTGAAAAGACAACACAAAGTAAATATTCTTTGAAAACAGGATATTTCTTTAGCACTTCCCGTCAGCATGTGAAAATTACCAGAACTTTTTTTTGTAGGAATAAAAGTTTCAGTGATGATTGGCCAATACTGGGCAGGTTAGTCCCGTCTGGAGAGAACAGCAGAGGTGTGACCCGCACGATAAACATTAGAAAACAAAGTAGTTTTAAGTTTTGTTTGCCTATTAGAGGCGTTCGTTTGTGCACAATGCACTGGTACTTATGTGTTAGTACCCTACCAATATATTGGTACCAAGAAAATATAATTATAATTTTAATTTATCGTGTCCGAAGGGGTGCCTCGACGTTCTTTTTCTCATGAAAAAGGCGGATTAGAGCGCGATTGTCCGTGTTGGTCAATGGAACGACGACTGACTGGGAGGAAGATCTGAAAAGGAAATAGGGTAGCAAAGTCGTCATTGAGGTTGCAGTGATACTTATCATTTATAGCCCGGCTGGATAGAATCATCAAGAGACATCTCAAGGTCATGGGAGTTCCCCACGTTGGATTTCCATTGATAGTATACCGCACACCGTTTTCTCCGGCCAGGGCCAGAGAACTTGGAGTTTAGTTGCGCGTGGAATCCCCGTACATACTAATGTCTTCTGTGTGTCCTCCTTAATGTGTATGTGATTCTGTTTGTAGCTCAGTTTTCCTGTAATTAGTCTATGCCTGTATTTTACGTGTGTTATGTGTGCGAATAATTATGGCAAGTTAAATGTGAATGGCATCTGTCAAAGTGTCTATCTGAAGGGCGTACTTACATGTAGATGTGTTCAATGTGAAACGAATGAACAGGGTGCTTCTGAATCCAATTTTGACTGGATTCTCAGGAAAGAAGTTATTTCTCTCTTCCAGGATCAAAGATCCAGGAATTTAATGGGGAATATATAAGTTGTGTTTGTGTTGGTGCTAACTGTCGAATTGGACGACAAAGAATTTATTACCGATACAGAAAAATTTTTAATCAACAAGAAACCGCTGCCGAGTGAAGAATAAGGCTCAGTAAATTTAAAATTCCTGCAGTAAAAATAAAAGTGAAGAAAGTTTATGGTCCAGTTTGCGGGAAGCATAGGGTGGTGGAGTATATTGAATAAATAAATAAATTACCTGTGTCTGCAACGGTGAGTGAAAATACAAAGTCTGTGAATAGGGGATAATCTATAGTTTTATTTTCAAAACGTTTAGTGTCCTGTCTGTAGGAGTGTTTAGGAAACAACAACAGTTTCAAGGGAGCTGGTGAATGGTATGCCCAAGTAAAAAGGCTCGGAGCAGAACAGGTAACAATATATAGTATATATATAAAACTAGTGTGGCAGGCCTCATATGAGAAAGAAAGTACAGACAACAAGAGACAGGAAGCTAAAGAACCCACTATAGTGCGGTCAACACTGGTCCCACAATATTTTATCCGTGGAGCTAATTCCCGAGCCCTATGGACACGCAGCTATAATAGCCACCAGAGTATCGGTTTATAGAGAAAAAAAACCAGTCGGCCAATCCTTAGACAGACAGAAAGAAAAAAGAAGACAAATAATTTACCAGGAAACAAATATCACAATTTTATATAAGAATAAATTGATTTAGAAATTTAGGATATTGTGTAGCTTATATATATCTATTTTTTTGTTGAGTGTTAAATAATTGTCTAGGTTAAGTAAATCGTATAGTGCTTAGATGCAATAAGAGAATAGTATACATGCAGATACATATATAGAGTGGTATAAATAGTATTTATTGGGTAGTCTGTGATAAACTAGTTTTTTTTCTTCGTTTTTTTTTGTTCTGTTTGTGCACCCGGAAATAGAGGGTGAACCAAACCGCCTAAAAGAGCTCGTTTAGGGAGAGTATTAAATAATAGTTTCGGTTTTGATTATTTAGAAGATTTTTTTTTGTTCCTAGATCGACTCAATAATTTCTCGTTTTTCTTTTATACCATATACATATATATATATATATATATATATATATATATACATATATATATATATATATATATATATATATATATATATATATATATATATATATATATCTACCGGTTTTCTTTTGTGTTTTGCATCCAGGTATCGTTAGTTTAAGTTTTCAGTATTTTAATTTAAAGTTTTCGTTTATCCATAAAACCATTTTTTTAGCCATTTTCATTTACATACATATAGTTCTGTTTGTTTAAAATTATTTATTATATTTTAATTTGATTTTATTTCATATTTCTTTATACTTACATTTTAAGTTTTTTTTTTAATAAAGATATGTGAATTAGTATAGAGTAATAACCAAGATGATAATGTGCTAAATTTATTGTTCGGGGGAGGTGAAGTGAGACCAGGACCGTGAGGTGAGTCTGTGTGGATTATGGGGGACCTAAAATTTGGGTAGGAATGAAACCGTGTCCCAGGTAGGGAGGGCAAGTAGAGGAATAACATCTGTTCCCTCTCTCCGAAATGTTTTTCCGCTTTGTGTTAGTTTATTTGTTTGTTTTGTGATCATTTTGATTGTTCGGATCTCAGCTGAAGTTGAGGGTTGGAACCTGCCCTGTGGAGACCGTACGAGAGCTGGCTGGCATCACAACAACTGCAGCGAATTGAGGCCACGTAACATTATTTGTCAAATTTTCGTTGGTCGTGAATATAATATGATGGCGTTTGAATTTAAAAACATTTTTTGATTCCAAAGAATCTTCATTGGTGTGTGTCAGAATTATTTGATTTTTAAACTGATTCAAAGGTTTAGGAATTCTTTGTATTTTTTCAGTCGGTGAACTTTGGGATGAGTGTTGATATTCATTCGTACTAGAATTTATTTGTTGCCTTGACATTGCGTCAGCGACTACATTTTGGTGTCCGGGTTTATATACTATTTTTGCACCATATTCTTCAATAAAGTTTTTCCATCGATTTAATTTTGTATTTGGGTTTTTATCAGATACAGAAAATATTAATGATTGATGGTCTGTATAAATTGTCAAATCTGCTATTATATATAAATAATTTCTTAATTTCTGTAAGGACCAGACTATGGCTAAAAGTTCCTTTTCATTTGTTGAATAATTTTGTTCAGTCTCGTTGAGAGTTTTTGAAATAAATGAAATAGGTCTTTGTTTTTGGGAAAGTACAGCGCCTATAGCAAAATTGATTGCATCTGTGGTTAATTCGAAGGGTTCTTTGAAATCAGGTTGGAACAATAGTACCTGGGCCTCAAGTTCATCTTTGATCTTATTCATTGCTTCTAGAGCAGGTTGGTCTAATTCTATATTTATTTTTGCGCTCAGATTTTTGGATACTCCATCGTTTTCGCCTCTCAAAAATGTTGTTAAGGGCTTAACGATTGCAGCGAAATTTTTTATAAATATCCTGTAATAACTGGCTAAACTTAAGAAGGATCTAAGCTCTTTTAATGTAGTTGGCTTAGGAAAATCTCTAATAGTTTGTATTTTTGTAGGATCTACCGTAATTCCGTTATGTTTAATTATCTGGCCTAAATATTCTATTTTTTCTTTAAAAAGGTGAGATTTCTCGGTTGAAATTTTCATATTTGCTTTATGTAAAGCGTTAACTATTGTTTCAATGTGTTCAATATGTTCCTCGGGTGTGGAAGAATATATGAGCGATATAAACGTATGCAAATTTATTTTATTTATTTATATATGGCCTTAAAATATCATCTACGCATCGTTGAAAAATTGTGGGTGCATACTTTAAGCCGAATGGCATCCGTAGGAATTCATTCTTAGCGCAGTTGATTGAGAAGGCTGTTTTTTCGCGGTCTTCTTTTTTAAGTCGAATTTGGTGAAAGCCTGACTCTAAATCTAATGTTGTAAAGATTTTTGCTTTACCTAGGTTTTGAATAGTCATATTTACATCCGGAATAGGATAGCTATCCGTGATCGTTTGTGCATTCAATTTCTGAAAATCCACAACCATCCGTCGTTTAGGTTTACCTTGGTCATCGGTACCTTTTTTTGCTACAGTCCAGATGGGACTATTGTAGGGACTTTTACTAGGTTGGATAATTTCGTTATGCAACAAATTCTGGATTTCTTTATTTATAAATTCGCTATCAGAGTATGGATATGGATATTGTTTTGTCCATATAGGTTCATCTGATATTGTTCTAATAGCTCCTTCGATCGTAGTGGTGTATGGAAGTTTTTCATTTGTGTACGAGTTTTTATTCATAATTTCTTCTATTCTTTCCCTATATTCCTCGCTATCTACTGTGAAATTTATTTTGTGCATTCTTTCTTTATTTTTATAATTGAGTCTGTTATTAACTAAATCTATAGTTGCCCCTATTTCTTTTAATCCTTGCATTCCTAATATCATGTCTGAGCTTGTCAGTGAATCTATTTCAAAGAATGTCAACTCATAATTTAATAGGTTTATCAACTTTTTACTTTTAACGTATGAATACCCGTGTAGTGTTCTTACTTTTATAGGAGTTTCTAATCTTTTACTATAACCTATTTTACAATTTATATCTATATAATTATTTGTTGCACCGCATTCTATTAATATATTGATGGTCTTACCTGTTTCTCTATCGTGTCTTTGTAGATGAGGTAGGCCATCGCTTAATCTAAAACAGCTACTTTATTGTCTTCATCTTCATCGTACGCAGCTTTGGTTGAATTGGTCTCGTCTTCCTCCTGGGTGTGGTTGATTCTTTGTTATTTGTTAGGGTTGAAGTTGTTGTTGGAGTAGTTTGATTCTCTCTTGAAAGGTTGTTGTTGCCTGAAGGGGTTGTTGTATCTTTGGTTGTTCCTTTGAAATTGTGTTGGTTGACGAACATTTCTATCAGCTGTGTCCACATCCATTGGTTGTACTTGGGGTTGTCTTTGGATGTATGATGATTGTTGGTTTGGATTGTATTGTACATTTGGCCTGTACTTCCGTTGTTCAAATTGTTGATGGCGTGGTTTTTGTTGCAAGCGTTCATGAGTCACTGAATGTGGTCGGTATCCTTGTGTTGGTGAATCGAATTGTAAGCTTCTGTCGTCGTGGTAGATAGTACTTGCAATTGCAAATGCGGTTTCTAGATCTTTTGGGTTCTGAGCGTAGAGGGTACCTACTGTGTATTTTGAGTTTAAACCAGTAATAAATGCTCTAACTGCTTCCTGATTAACGAATGTTTTCATAGTTTTGAATGTTTTCAATTTTTGATAGGATTAGGTTCAATGCTTCATTGATGCATGAATGATACTCAGCCAAATCTTTTCGTCCTTGTGTTATCTTCCTCATTTCTTCAAGCAAAACATACATTGGACGGTGGTCGGCATATGTATAGTGAAGTCTATTTATTATTGAATTGAAATTGAATATAGTGTTGTGGTTGATTAGTATATCCGAAGCCACGCCTTGGATTTTTGCTCGTACGATAGCGAGTGCTGTGTATTATGTCGGGGTGTTTTCGAATCTTTTAATGGTTTCCATATGTGTCCATGCTGATGATCTCCAGGCACGGTATTTCCGTTTATCTCCGTCAAATATTGGGAGGATTTTAAAAACTTCTAAATATATTTGGTTTTCAGTTGTTATTCCAATTGAACATGGAGTCAATTGTTCAACTGGTTCTACATTAAATGGTCTGCTACTTTTTAATGCTGTAAGAGTTCGTTGTGTCTCAGCTTGAGCTGCTAAAAGTGTTGCGACTTGAGCTTGCAGAGTAGCTAAATCTTGGACAGACATTTTATTGGCGTCTACTTCTGGGATTATTCTTCTTGTTATGTCAAAGAACTTTTGCCTTTTATTAGTTCGGGCTTCCAGTTTTATTTTTATTTCAAAGGATTGTCGTGAATATAAAATTCTACTATATTCCAATGAACATAAGTTTATTCCGCCTTTTCAGGATACGTGGTGCTGATTTTGTACTTTATTGAACTATTCCTTTTTTATCTTGGAAGTCCTTTTGTACTCACTGTGTTTTTGTCCCCTGATTAATTATTCCTTTTTTCTTTCAGGATAATGTTGATTCAAGGATCAAGAGTGCAGTGTTCACTAAGTGGCGTTTGGAACCTTTAGTATAGACTTAACTAAGGATCCCGGTTGAGCCCCCAGTTAATTTTTTTTTAAGGAAATGAGTAAAAAAAAAAAATATATTTTGTTTTTTCCGCTGCACTGAAATGTGCACTTCTTTATTTACTATATTTTTAAGACTGATCAAAAATTGTTTCTTTACATCTATTTATGCTAAAAATATTCTTTGTTAAAAATAATGTATTTTCCTAATTACTGTTTACTTAGGATCTATCGTAAAATATTTATTGTTTTATGGATTATTATGTGTAGTCTTATCTCTAGTCTAGTTCCATATATGTTAAATTGCCAATGTGTTTATTTTAGGTCTAGACCATTGTCTGGTTATAACTATCTTCATCCCTTATTTTATGATCCGTCTGCATTTATTTATTAATGTATTACTGGCATGCTTTGTGTCTGTTATGGTACATTTCGCATGATAGAAAAAAAGGAAAGATTCTAGGGGAATCACTTTTATAGCATGCATCAAAAATTATCTTGAGAAGAGAGACAGAATAAAAGAAATGGTTAAAATATAAAGATAAATGAACAAACCACACATGCACTAAAACTGTAAAATTTATGATAATATCTTTGTCTTTCTTTCTCATTATTTTAATTACCAATCTTTCCATTGTCATTTAATTATCCTTGACAAAATATTCTGTACCGTTACTTAAGCACACTTTTATAAAATTAAAATCATTATTGATTCAAATACAGAAGAATATACAAGTGACATTCGTCCGTAAGTTGTTACAAGTTTTCATATAATAAAATTAACCAGAAAGTTCTGTCCGTGTTTTAAAGATAATTTAATAAATTGCACCTAACGTGTTTCTAAAAAGTGGGAAAAACATATAAATAATTTCATTAAGGTAAGAGAACTGGAAATTTTTTTTTGCCCATACCCTGACCATTTCTTCTTTTACTCAGAAGATCCTTAAATACCTAAGTAAAATTTGGGCACTATTTTTTATAACTGGAACACGTTTCTTAGGGAGGCCCAAGAGCCACCGGGAATCTATATAATTAAATACATATATAATTAAACAAAATCCCAGAAGTCATAACACCGTATGGATTTATACTGGTCACTTAACCTAGAATTAACTTGGCGTAATACAAGGATAAATCTTCATTATCAATTGCCGCAATATAAACCGCTTCATATAAATATTTGATCGTCCGCCAAAATGTAACATCAAAATCATATCCAGCAAAACATACACCAATTCGTCGAAAACAGATGTCCTTAAAATAACCTTCAACATGTAGAAATTAAACGATTAGCTAACCTCTATTCAATCCTAAATACCCCAACTAAATATTTCTTTTCATACTAAAACTAGCTTAATCTAAATTTTTCTTATTCTTTTTTATACCCTCCAAAAAAGAATTTGGAGGGTATATTCACTTTGTCATTCCGTTTGTAACGCATCGAAATATCCATCTCAGACCCGATAAAATATATTCTTGATCAGTGATGAAATCTAAGACGAACTGAGTATGTCCGTCCATCCGTCCGTCCGTCTGTGGAAATCACGATTCAGTCCAAACGAAGAGAGCTAGACTCTTGAAATTTGGCATAAATATATTTTAAAGCTTAGAGCAGGTTAAGTTCGAAGACGGGCTAAATCGGGCAAGAGGGAAAAAAGTTCCCCTAAGAAGAACTAAACCAACCCAGAAAAAACAACATAATTTTCAAAGTTTTTTGGTTACTTTGTTAAGCAAATGATATATTTTTATGTCAAATACGGCCCAACGCCTTAAACTTGGAGCCATTAAATAAAGTAAAAATATTTTTTGACCCCGCCCACTTCAGTGGGCGTTATTATAGGCAAAAATAGCATAAAAATTTAACAAATTGTTTTACTTAAGCCTACATTCCTTAAAAATAACACTTTTAAGCTTTAATGACGAAGCTGAGACGAAACCTGCTAATACTCTGCCCTACCCCCTCCTTCCCCTTCGCCCCCTAAATGACCCTACCAAAAAAAAAATTTTATTTTTTAAATTTTGTATATAATCATTCCAAGCATTTATCTTTAGAGTTTTATGACTGCCGATTTCTGCCCTACCGCCCCCCCCACCAACTCTTCCTTTGCCCCCTAAATGACCCTACCAAAAAAAATTTTTTTTTTTAAATTTTGTATATAATCATCCCAAGCATTTATTTTTAGAGCTTTATGACTGCCTGTTGCTGCCCTACCCCCTCCTCCCCCTTTGACCGCTAAATGACCCTATTAAAAAAAAAATTTTTTGTTTAATTTTGTATATAATCATCCCAAGCATTTATCTTTAGAGCTTTATGACTGCCTGTTGCTGCCCTACCCCCTCCTCCCTCCTTGCTCTCTAAATGACCCTATAAAAAAAAAGAAATTTTAATTTTGTATATAATTATCCCAAGCATTTATTTTTAGAGTTTCCCCCACAGCCCCTCCAAAAAGAATTGTGATGAAGTCTAAGACGGTCTGGCAATGCCCATACGTTCGTCTGTGGAAAACATGATATTGTATATTTTTGAACCCCGCCCCCTTTAGTGGGCGTTGACGTACGATATTATATAAAGGAACTCTGTCCCACCAAGTTAAACATTTCAAATTCACTTACTAAATATTTGGAGGGTATTTAAGATTCGACCCGGTCGAATATAACGTTTTTACTTGTTTTATTTTAAATATGGAAAAGGTTAATTATTAATGTGTATTACTAGATATTGGAAGAAAAAAAGAACAATTTGGATTAGTAACTAAACATAATAATTATCCTTTTACATTTGCAATGCTTTTATATATATTTTTTTTACTAACATTTTTCCCTTGGTGTATACCTTCGTGAGTATTTCTATCTTTCATTTAAGTATGTATATTTTCTTTATTGATTAAAACATAATAGCCCAGTTCACAATCTCGAGCAAGTAGTCTAGCATCGTAGCATGAGCAAAATAATTGTTCTCTACACCAACAAAATACATTGAAAATGCTCTCAAATACTCTCTCAATTTGCAAATGCTATAATGCAAGACCATTTGCACAGGATTGTGAATTGGGCTAATGTTAAAATTATCATTTCATTCATAAAACAGGTTTAAGAAAACAATAACAACAACAAATTACATTACACATCACGCATTGACTGCTGGGCCCAACATATCAATCGTCGTGGATTAATTGTATACATCCAATTCTCAAACTCTGTAAGTGGTGATAATTTTCTTTTGTTCTTTTTATACCCTTCACAAAAAAGTTAAAGGGTATATATAGGTTTGTCATTCCGTGTGTAATTTCTTCGATATGCACATGGAACCCCATAAAGTATATATATTCTGGATCCTTATGAATAGCCATGACGATTGAGCGATGTCCGTCTGTCCGTCCGTCTGTACGTGAAATCGGTTTTCCCAAGCCCCCAGAAGAGCTAGAGACTTCGTTCTTGGACCGTTGGATTGGAAATGTATGGTTCCAGAGCTGGGAAGCTTACACCTATTTCACGACGCAAAATTTATACCAAAAATCAATTATCTTTTTAATGTTTGTAAATTAAACCTACTTCGTGCTTTGGGGAGCCTCAATTGTCTATTAAAAGCTAAAAAAATAAAATTTTTATTCCAGGGATGGGAAATTAAAAATTTTTTTCGGCCTATTCCGTATTTTGTAGTGCATGTAGTAACTAAAATTGTTAAAAATTTCAAGTTTTTCTTTAACAAAACCACTTTATACGTCATGAAGATTTGCATTAGCCAAAAAAAAATAAAAAATTTTAAATTCAAATTTTGCTACCAGGGGTGGGAAATTGAATTTTTTTTTATACATGAAAGTAATCAAACAGGCAACTGATGTTGTTTATTTTTGTTTTTTGCTAACTAAAACTGTCTTATAATTTAGGAAGAACATAATTGGTATCAAAAATTCAAAAATAGAAATTAAAATTTCGAATCTAGGGATGGACAAGTGCAATATATTATGGTACATGAAAGTTACCAAAATGGTAAAAAATTTGAAATTTTTCGTAAATAAAACTACCTTATACCTCAAGAAGCGTTGCACTGATAAAAAAAGCAAAAACAAATTAAAATTTCGTTTCCAGGGTTGGAAAAATTAAATTTTTTTTGTTACATGCAATATTTTGTAGTACATGTTATAACCAAAATGGTTGCAAAATTCGAGTTTTTCTTAAACAAAACTACTTTATACTTCATGAAGATTTGCATTGATAAAGAAAATTTTAAAAAATTTAAATTTCGCTTCCAGGGTTGGGAAATCGAAATTTTTTTTTAAACAAATGTAACCAAAAAGGCAATTGACGTTGTTTTTTTACTAATTAACACTATATGTATAACCTATATGGTTATAAATATTAAGTTTTTCTTAAATAAAACTATTTCATGCCTCATTAAAAGTTGCATTGGTAAAAAAAAATTTAAATTTCGTTTCCAAGGTTGGGAAATTGATATATTTATTCTGCATAAAAGTAACCAAAAAGGCAATTGACGTTTTTTTTTGCTAATTAAAGCTGTTTTATAATTCAGGAAGAACAAAATTGGTATTAAAATCTTAAAAAATCAAAATTTCGACTCCAGGGTTGGACAAATGATATATTTTATGGTATATGAAAGTGACCAAAAAGTTTAAAAATTTTAATTTTTTTTGTCAAGTAAAACTATGTTACACGTCACTAAGAATTGCATTGGTAAAAAAATAAAAATTCCAGGGTTAGAAAATTGAAATATTTTTGGTATATAAAAGTACATACATAAATTCCAAATTTGTGTTTTTTAGTGAATTAAAACTATTTTATATATCAGAAAAAATTAAATTAGTATTAAAAAATTAAAAATTCGGTTCCAGGGTTGGAAAATCGACATTTTCCGATTCATAAAAGCAGCAATTTTATTTGTTATTTTTTTATTTTTATGATGAATTATACCTACTTTATACATCAGAAAGAAGTAAACTGGTATTAAAAAGCAACAAAATCTAAAAGACGATTCTACGGTTGGACAATTAGAACTTTTTGGGGTACATGAAATGGATTTTTTGTTTTGTTTGTAATTTAAACATATTTCATATTTTTGAAAGACGTTCATAGGTATTAGATATAAGAAAAGCCAAACATTTAGCTTCCTAGCCGAAAAATTTAAACGTTTTCTTAAATATAAAAGTAACCGATAACATCATTTTGATTTTTTAATTAAACCTACTTTCTGTTTTGGCAAGAAAGAAAGAAAGAAGAATTACATCTGTGAAGGGTATATAAGATTCGGCACAGCCGAATATAGCACTTTTACTTGTTATATATAATATTATATTAATTCTCTTTATAAGTCAGTCAGATCTTATTGCATTCTCTGTCCAAATATATTGATGTAAATCAGTAAATTATTATCACTAAATATGTTATTCTCTCTTTTAATGTATGAATATCATATTAAATTTTCCACTTTTTTCCAATAAATATTTTGCTCCTCTGTAAAATTCTAATATGAATCACGAAATTTTTTTCTATAAGGGGAAAGCAGGCATAATGAATATCTTGAAGTAAGTAAAATAATAGTCATTTCTTGGGACAGATGCATATATATACAGGGTATTACATCTGTCATTGGAGTTTAATTATTCAATTGGGAGGGAAAAGTATACCCTAGATGATAGTCCATCTCATCATCACTATTTTTATACCCTCCAAAAAAGAATTTGGAGGGTATATTCACTTTGTCATTCCGTTTGTAACGCATCGAAATATTCATCTCAGACCCCATAAAGTATATATATTCTTGATCAGTGATGAAATCTAAGACGAACTGAGCATGTCCGTCCGTCCGTCCGTCCGTGCGTCTGTGGAAATCACGATTCAGTCCAAACGAAAAGAGCTAGACTCTTGAAATTTGGCATAAAAATATTTTAAGACTTAGAGCAGGTTAAGTTCGAAGATGGGCTAAATCGGGTAAGAGGGAAAAAAGTTCCCCTAAGAAGAACTAAACCAACTCAGAAAAAAAAACATAATTTTTAAAGTTTTTTGGTTATTTTGTTAAGCAAATGATATATTTTTATGTCAAATACGGTCCAACGCCTTAAACTTGGAGCCATTAAATAAAATAAAAATATTTTTTGACCCCGCCCACTTCAATGGGCGTTGTTATAGGCAAAAATAGCATAAAAATTTAACAAATTGTTTTACTTAAGCCTACATTCCTTAAAAATAACACTTTTAAGCTTTAATGACGAAGCTGAGACGAAACCTGGTACTACTCTAGCCTTACCCACCTCCCCCCCCCACCTCTTCCCTTGTCCCCTAAATGACCCTACCAAAAAAAAATTTTTTTTTAATTTTGTATATAATCATCCCAAACATTTATCTTTAGAGTTTTATGACTGCCGATTTCTGCCCTACCCACCGCCCCCCTGTTCCTTGGCCCCCTAATTGACCCTGCCAAAATTTTTTTTTTATTTTAAATTTTGTATATAATCATCCCAAGCATTTATCTTTAGAGTTTTATGACTGCCTGTTGCTGCCCTACCCCCTCTTCCCCTTTGCCCTCTAAATGACCCTCTAAAAAAAAGAAATTTTAATTTTGTATATAATTATCCCAAACATTTATTTTTAGAGTTTTATGACAAAGATGAAATGTTTCCCCCACAGCCCTTGCCAGAGCGACCCTGCCAAAATACAGTTTTTATACCCTCCAAAGAAAATTGTGATGAAGTCTAAGACGGTCTAGCAACGCCCATACGTTCGTCTGTGGAAAACATGATATTGTATATTTTTGAACCCCGCCACCTTTAGTGGGCGTTGACGTGCGATATTATATAAAGGAACTCTATCCCACCAAGTTAAACATTTCAAATTCACTTACTAAATATTTGGAGGGTATTTAAGATTCGACCCGATCGAATATAACGTTTTTACTTGTTTTTGTGTCATATATCTTTTAAATTCACATAAATATTTCTTTTGCACACTACATGGGTATGATGAGTGTGTTATATGTTTACTTGTCAAAACAGGGTTAAGAACCACGAATGCTTTAGATATAGTTAGCCGGAAGTCCTTTTTAAATCATACCCTTAACAGATGTTTTGATTGAAAGTGGTATTGTTTGGAAATTGTTATTTTTCTGTTCCACGATTAAGCCGGCACGTAACATATATGGCTCCCAACGGAAAAGCCAAACCAATGGCTGATAGAAATAATATTTATTTAATAAAAGAAATGTTTTCCAAAATATTTTGTTTAGGCAAAATTTTAAATTTAAATCTAGATATAAAACATCAATTGCTTATTTTCTTTGAATAAGTCCTGGAATTTAGATGACATAACATTTAATTCAGAAGCTATACACTGTAATTTTGGCAATTATTATTTTAGCCTATATTTTCTCAGATAGTCCTTGAGCTGGAAACATATTTCGGCTTAAGATGCATCCGAGCTATATTTTTCTCAGATAGTCCTTAAGGTGGAAACATATTTCGGCTTAAGATGCATCCGAGTTTTTTTAATTCGGCTTTGATTTATTAGCTTTTCAAGTCCTTTTCGATGTTTACAGGATAAACTCAGTAAAGTTGCGGTTAAGTTATATCCAAAGCCAAATATACACTTCATCATATTTTGGAATTAACAAAATTAGAAAAATAAAATGCTAAACCAAAAATTAGCATTTAATATAACGATTTTGATGACGGTTATTTGGCTGATCTAAGATTATATCGTTATGCATTGTTTTCTCCTTAAGATTATTTATAAAAATTGTTATTTGCCATAAATTTTGATATAAAACAAAAATTAACCTTTTGATACATACATATACTTTATTTATACACTTATACTTATTATACCCTTCACAAAAAAGTGAAAGGGTATATATAGGTTTGTCATTCCGTGTGTAATTTCTTCGATATGCACATGGGACCCCATAAAGTATATATATTCTGGATCCTTATGAATAGCCATGACGATTGAGCGATGTCCGTCTGTCCGTCCGTCTGTACGTGAAATCGGTTTTCCCAAGCCCCCAGAAGAGGTAGAGACTTCGTTCTTGGACCGTTGGATTGGAAATGAACTTAAATAGGCTGCTATTGAAATTCAGAAAGATCCCAAGTATGGTTCCAGAGCTGGGAAGCTTACACCTATTTCACGACGCAAAATTTATACCAAAAATCAATTATCTTTTTAATGTTTGTAAATTAAACCTACTTCGTGCTTTGGGGAGCCTCAATTGTCTATTAAAAACTAAAAAAATAAAATTTTTTATCCCGGGGATGGGAAATTAAAAATTTTTTTCGGCCTATTCCGTATTTTGTAGTGCATGTAGTAACTAAAATTGTTAAAAATTTCAAGTTTTTCTTTAACAAAACCACTTTATACGTCATGAAGATTTGCATTAAGCAAAAAAAAAAATAAAAAAATTTAAATTCAAATTTTGCTACCAGGGGTGGGAAATTGAATTTTTTTTTATACATGAAAGTAATCAAACAGGCAACTGATGTTGTTTATTTTTGTTTTTTGCTAACTAAAACTGTCTTATAATTTAGGAAGAACATAATTGGTATCAAAAGTTCAAAAATAGAAATTAAAATTTCGAATCCAGGGATGGACAAGTGCAATATATTATGGTACATGAAAGTTACCAAAATGGTAAAAAATTTGAAATTTTTCGTAAATAAAACTACCTTATACCTCAAGAAGCGTTGCACTGATAAAAAAAAAATAAATAAAATTTCGTTTCCAGGGTTGGAAAAATTAAATTTTTTTTGTTACATGCAATATTTTGTAGTACATGTTATAACCAAAATGGTTGCAAAATTCGAGTTTTTCTTAAAGAAAACTACTTTATACCGCATGAAGATTTGCATCGATAAAGAAAATTTTAAAAATTTAAATATCGTTTCTAGGGTTGGAAAAATTAAATTTTTTTTGGTACATGCAATATTTTGTAGTACATGTTATAACCAAAATGGTTGCAAAATTCGAGTTTTTCTTAAACAAAACTACTTTATACCTCATGAAGATTTGCATTGATAAAGAAAATTTTAAAAAATATAAATTTCGCTTCCAGGGTTGGGAAATTGAATTTTTTTTTAAACAAATGTAACCAAAAAGGCAATTGACGTTGTTTTTTACTAATTAAAACTATATGTATAACCTATATGGTTATAAATATTAAGTTTTTCTTAAATAAAACTATTTCATGCCTCATTAAAAGTTGTATTGGTAAAAAAAAATTTAAATTTCGTTTCCAAGGTTGGGAAATTGATATATTTATTCTGCATAAAAGTAACCAAAAAGGCAATTGACGTTTTTTTTTGCTAATTAAAGCTGTTTTATAATTCAGGAAGAACAAAATTGGTATTAAAATCTTAAAAAATCAAAATTTCGACTCCAGGGTTGGACAAATGATATATTTTATGGTATATGAAAGTGACCAAAAAGTTTAAAAATTTTAATTTTTTTGTCAAGTAAAACTATGTTACACGTCACTAAGAATTGCATTGGTAAAAAAATAAAAATTCCAGGGTTGGAAAATTGAAATATTTTTGGTATATAAAAGTACATACATAAATTCCAAATTTTGTTTTTTAGTGAATTAAAGCTATTTTATATATCAGAAAAAATTAAATTAGTATTAAAAAATTAAAAATTCGGTTCCAGGGTTGGAAAATCGACATTTTCCGATTCATAAAAGCAGCCATTTTATTTGTTATTTATTGATTTTTATGATGAATTATACCTACTTTATACATCAGAAAGAAGTAAACTGGTATTAAAAAGCAACAAAATTTAAAAGACGATTCTACGGTTGAACAATTAGAACTTTTTGGGGTACATGAAACGGATTTTTTGTTTTGTTCGTAATTTAAAAATATTTCATATTTTTGAAAGACGTTCATAGGTATTAGATATAGGAAAAGCCAAACATTTAGCTTCCTAGCCGAAAAATTTAAACGTTTTCTTAAATATAAAAGTAACCGGTAACATCATTTTGATTTTTTAATTAAACCTACTTTCTGTTTTGGCAAGAAAGAAAGAAAGAAGAATTACATCTGTGAAGGGTATATAAGATTCGGCACAGCCGAATATAGCACTTTTACTTGTTATATATAATATTATATTAATTCTCTTTATAAGTCAGGCAGATCTTATTGCATTCTCTGTCCAAATATATTGATGTAAATCAGTAAATTATTATCACTAAATATGTTATTCTCTCTTTTAATGTATGAATATCATATTAAATTTTCCCCTTTTTTCCAATAAATATTTTGCTCCTCTGTAAAATTCTAATATGAATCACTAAATTTTTTTCTATAAGGGGAAAGCAGGCATAATGAATATCTTGAAGTAAGTAAAATAATAGTCATTTCTTGGGACAGATGCATATATATACAGGGTATTACATCTGTCATTGGAGTTTAATTATTCAATTGGGAGGGAAAAGTATACCCTAGATGATAGTCCATCTCATCATCACTATTTTCTTGTGTCATATTTCTTTTAAATTCACATAAATTTTTCTTTTGCCCACATATTTCGGCTTAAGATGCATCCGAGTTTTTTTAATTCGGCTTTGATTTATTAGCTTTTCAAGTCCTTTTCGATGTTTACAGGATAAACTCAGTAAAGTTGCGGTTAAGTTATATCCAAAGCCAAATATACACTTCATCATATTTTGGAATTAACAAAATTAGAAAAATAAAATGCTAAACCAAAAATTAGCGTTTAATATAACGATTTTGATGACTGTTATTTGGCTGATCTAAGATTATATCGTTATGCATTGTTTTCTCCTTAAGATTATTTATAAAAATTGTTATTTGCCATAAATTTTGATATAAAACAAAAATTAACCTTTTGATACATACATATACTTTATTTATACACTTATACTTATTATACCCTTCACAAAAAAGTGAAAGGGTATATATAGGTTTGTCATTCCGTCTGTAATTTCTTCGATATGCACATGGGACCCCATAAAGTATATATATTCTGGATCCTTATGAATAGCCATAACGATTGAGCGATGTCCGTCTGTCCGTCCGTCTGTACGTGAAATCGGTTTTCCCAAGCCCCCAGAAGAGCTAGAGACTTCGTTCTTGGGCCGTTGGATTGGAAATGAACTTAAATAGGCTGCTATTGAAATTCAGAAAGATCCAAAGTATGGTTCCAGAGCTGGGAAGCTTACACCTATTTCACGACGGAAAATTTATACCAAAAATCAATTATTTTTTTAATGTTTGTAAATTAAACCTACTTCGTGTTTTGGGGAGCCTCAATTGTCTATTAAAAACTAAACAAATAAAATTTTTTTTCCAGGGATGGGAAATTAAACATTTTTTTCGGCCTATTCCGTATTTTGCAGTACATGTAGTAACTAAAATTGTTAAAAATTTCAAGTTTTTCTTTAACAAAACCACTTTATACGTCATGAAGATTTGCATTAGTCAAAAAAAAAATCAAAAATTTTAAATTCAAATTTTGCTACCAGGGTTGGGAAATTTAATTTTTTTATACATGAAAGTAATCAAACAGGCAACTGATGTTGTTTATTTTTGTTTATTGCTAACTAAAACTGTCTTATATCTATATATGGCCTTAAAATATCATCTACGCATCGTTGAAAAATTGTGGGTGCATACTTTAAGCCGAATGGCATCCGTAGGAATTCATACTTAGCGCCGTTGATTGAGAAGGCTGTTTTTTCGAGGTGTTCTTTTTTAAGTCGAATTTGGTGAAAGCCTGACTCTAAATCTAATGTTGTAAAGATTTTTGCTTTACCTAGGTTTTGAATAGTCATATTTACATCCGGAATAGGATAGCTATCCGTGATCGTTTGTGCATTCAATTTCTGAAAATCCACAACCATCCGTCGTTTAGGTTTACCTTGGTCATCGGTACCTTTTTTTGCTACAGTCCAGATGGGACTATTGTAGGGACTTTTACTAGGTTGGATAATTTCGTTATGCAACAAATCCTGGATTTCTTTATTTATAAATTCGCTATCAGAGTATGGATATGGATATTGTTTTGTCCATATAGGTTCATCTGATATTGTTCTAATAGCTCCTTCGATCGTAGTGGTGTATGGAAGTTTTTCATTTGTGTACGAGTTTTTATTCATAATTTCTTCTATTCTTTCCCTATATTCCTCGCTATCTACTGTGAAATTTATTTTGTGCATTCTTTCTTTATTTTTATAATTGAGTCTGTTATTAACTAAATCTATAGTTGCCCCTATTTCTTTTAATCCTTGCATTCCTAATATCATGTCTGAGCTTGTCAGTGAATCTATTTCAAAGAATGTCAACTCATAATTTAATAGGTTTATCAACTTTTTACTTTTAACGTACCCGTGTAGTGTTCTTACTTTTATAGGAGTTTCTAATCTTTTACTATAACCTATTTTACAATTTATATCTATATAATTATTTGTTGCACCGCATTCTATTAATATATTGATGGTCTAACCTGTTTCTCTATCGTGTCTTTGTAGATGAGGTAGGCCATCGCTTAACTATAACCTATTTTACAATTTATATCTATATAATTATTTGTAGCACCGCATTCTATTAATATATTGATGGTCTTACCTGTTTCTCTATCGTGTCTTTGTAGATGAGGTAGGCCATCGCTTAATCTAAAACAGCTACTTTATTGTCTTCATCTTCATCGTACGCAGCTTTGGTTGAATTGGTCTCGTCTTCCTCCTGGGTGTGGTTGATTCTTTGTTATTTGTTAGGGTTGAAGTTGTTGTTGGAGTAGTTTGATTCTCTCTTGAAAGGTTGTTGTTGCCTGAAGGGGTTGTTGTATCTTTGGTTGTTCCTTTGAAATTGTGTTGGTTGACGAACATTTCTATCAGCTGTGTCCACATCCATTGGTTGTACTTGGGGTTGTCTTTGGATGTATGATGATTGTTGGTTTGGATTGTATTGTACATTTGGCCTGTACTTCCGTTGTTCAAATTGTTGATGGCGTGGTTTTTGTTGCAAGCGTTCATGAGTCACTGAATGTGGTCGGTATCCTTGTGTTGGTGAATCGAATTGTAAGCTTCTGTCGTCGTGGTAGATAGTACTTGCAATTGCAAATGCGGTTTCTAGATCTTTTGGGTTCTGAGCGTAGAGGGTACCTACTGTGTATTTTGAGTTTAAACCAGTAATAAATGCTCTAACTGCTTCCTGATTAACGAATGTTTTCATAGTTTTGAATGTTTTCAATTTTTGATAGGATTAGGTTCAATGCTTCATTGATGCATGAATGATACTCAGCCAAATCTTTTCGTCCTTGTGTTATCTTCCTCATTTCTTCAAGCAAAACATACATTGGACGGTGGTCGGCATATGTATAGTGAAGTCTATTTATTATTGAATTGAAATTGAATATAGTGTTGTGGTTGATTAGTATATCCGAAGCCACGCCTTGGATTTTTGCTCGTACGATAGCGAGTGCTGTGTATTATGTCGGGGTGTTTTCGAATCTTTTAATGGTTTCCATATGTGTCCATGCTGATGATCTCCAGGCACGGTATTTCCGTTTATCTCCGTCAAATATTGGGAGGATTTTAAAAACTTCTAAATATATTTGGTTTTCAGTTGTTATTCCAATTGAACATGGAGTCAATTGTTCAACTGGTTCTACATTAAATGGTCTGCTACTTTTTAATGCTGTAAGAGTTCGTTGTGTCTCAGCTTGAGCTGCTAAAAGTGTTGCGACTTGAGCTTGCAGAGTAGCTAAATCTTGGACAGACATTTTATTGGCGTCTACTTCTGGGATTATTCTTCTTGTTATGTCAAAGAACTTTTGCCTTTTATTAGTTCGGGCTTCCAGTTTTATTTTTATTTCAAAGGATTGTCGTGAATATAAAATTCTACTATATTCCAATGAACATAAGTTTATTCCGCCTTTTCAGGATACGTGGTGCTGATTTTGTACTTTATTGAACTATTCCTTTTTTATCTTGGAAGTCCTTTTGTACTCACTGTGTTTTTGTCCCCTGATTAATTATTCCTTTTTTCTTTCAGGATAATGTTGATTCAAGGATCAAGAGTGCAGTGTTCACTAAGTGGCGTTTGGAACCTTTAGTATAGACTTAACTAAGGATCCCGGTTGAGCCCCCAGTTAATTTTTTTTTAAGGAAATGAGTAAAAAAAAAAATATATTTTGTTTTTTCCGCTGCACTGAAATGTGCACTTCTTTATTTACTATATTTTTAAGACTGATCAAAAATTGTTTCTTTACATCTATTTATGCTAAAAATATTCTTTGTTAAAAATAATGTATTTTCCTAATTACTGTTTACTTAGGATCTATCGTAAAATATTTATTGTTTTATGGATTATTATGTGTAGTCTTATCTCTAGTCTAGTTCCATATATGTTAAATTGCCAATGTGTTTATTTTAGGTCTAGACCATTGTCTGGTTATAACTATCTTCATCCCTTATTTTATGATCCGTCTGCATTTATTTATTAATGTATTACTGGCATGCTTTGTGTCTGTTATGGTACATTTCGCATGATAGAAAAAAAGGAAAGATTCTAGGGGAATCACTTTTATAGCATGCATCAAAAATTATCTTGAGAAGAGAGACAGAATAAAAGAAATGGTTAAAATATAAAGATAAATGAACAAACCACACATGCACTAAAGCTGTAAAATTAAAGCTGTAAAATTTATGATAATATCTTTGTCTTTCTTTCTCATTATTTTAATTACCAATCTTTCCATTGTCATTTAACTCTCCTTGACAAAATATTCTGTACCGTTACTTAATCACACTTTTATAAAATTAAAATCATTATTGATTCAAATACAGAAGAATATACAAGTGACATTCGTCCGTAAGTTGTTACAAGTTTTCATATAATAAAATTAACCAGAAAGTTCTGTCCGTGTTTTAAAGATAATTTAATAAATTGCACCTAACGTGTTT
Source organism: Linnaemya tessellans (assembly GCA_951800035.1). Classification (NCBI taxonomy): domain Eukaryota; kingdom Metazoa; phylum Arthropoda; class Insecta; order Diptera; family Tachinidae; genus Linnaemya; species Linnaemya tessellans. The sequence continues at coordinate 39,148,397 of OX637534.1, read as the reverse complement.
CTAAAAAGTGGGAAAAACATATAAATAATTTCATTAAGGTAAGAGAACTGGAAATTTTTTTTTGCCCATACCCTGACCATTTCTTCTTTTACTCAGAAGATCCTTAAATACCTAAGTAAAATTTGGGCACTATTTTTTATAACTGGAACACGTTTCTTAGGGTGGCCCAAGAGCCACCGGGAATCTTTATAATTAAATACATATATAATTAAACAAAATCCCAGAAGTCATAACACCTAAATCCATACTGGTCACTTAACCTAGAATTAACTTGGCGTAATACAAGGATAAATCTTCATTATCAATTGCCGCAATATGTATAAACCGCTTCATATAAATATTTGATCGTCCGCCAAAATGTAACATCAAAATCATATCCAGCAAAACATACACCAATTCGTCGAAAACAGATGTCCTTAAAATAACCTTCAACATGTAGAAATTAAACGATTAGCTAACCTCTATTCAATCCTAAATACCCCAACTAAATATTTCTTTTAATACTAAAACTAGCTTAATCTAAATTTTTCTTATTCTTTTTTATACCCTCCAAAAAAGAATTTGGAGGGTATATTGACATTGTCATTCCGTTTGTAACGCATCGAAATATCCATCTCAGACCCGATAAAATAAATTCTTGATCAGTGATGAAATCTAAGACGAAATGAGCATGTCCGTCCATCCGTCCGTCCGTCTGTGGAAATCACGATTCAGTCCAAACGAAAAGAGCTAGACTCTTGAAATTTGGCATAAATATATTTTAAAGCTTAGAGCAGGTTAAGTTCGAAGACGGGCTAAATCGGGCAAGAGGGAAAAAAGTTCCCCTAAGAAGAACTAAACCAACCCAGAAAAAACAACATAATTTTCAAAGTTTTTTGGTTATTTTGTTAAGCAAATGATATATTTTTATGTCAAATACGGCCCAACGCCTTAAACTTGGAGCCAGTAAATAAAGTAAAAATATTTTTTGACCCCGCCCACTTCAGTGGGCGTTATTATAGGCAAAAATAGCATAAAAATTTAACAAATTGTTTTACTTAAGCCTACATTCCTTAAAAATAACACTTTTAAGCTTTAATGACGAAGCTGAGACGAAACCTGCTAATACTCTGCCCTACCCCCTCCTTCCCCTTCGCCCCCTAAATGACCCTACCAAAAAAAATTTTTTTTTTTAAATTTTGTATATAATCATTCCAAGCATTTATCTTTAGAGTTTTATGACTGCCGATTTCTGCCCTACCGCCCCCCCCCCCACCAACTCTTCCTTTGCCCCCTAAATGACCCTACCAAAAAAAAATTTTTTTTTTACATTTTGTATATAATCATCCCAAACATTTATCTTTAGAGTTTTATGACTGCCGATTTCTGCCCTATCCCCCCCCCCCCTCTTCCTTTGCCCCCTAAATGACCCTACCAAAAAAAATTTTTTTTTTTAAATTTTGTATATAATCATCCCAAGCATTTATTTTTAGAGCTTTATGACTGCCTGTTGCTGCCCTACCCCCTCCTCCCCCTTTGACCGCTAAATGACCCTATTAAAAATAAATAAATTTTTTTTTAATTTTGTGTATTATCATCCCAAGCATTTATTTTTAGAGTTTTATGTCTAGCTGTTTCTGCCCTACCCCCTCTCCCTCTTTGCCCTCTAAATGACCCTATCAAAAAAAAGAAATTTTAATTTTGTATATAATTATCCCAAGCATTTATTTTTAGAGTTTCCCCCACATCCCCGCCAAAATACAGTTTTTATACCCTCCAAAGAAAATTGTGATGAAGTCTAAGACGGTCTGGCAATGCCCATACGTTCGTCTGTGGAAAACATGATATTGTATATATTTGAACCCCGCCCCCTTTAGTGGGCGTTGACGTACGATATTATATAAAGGAACTCTGTCCCACCAAGTTAAACATATCAAATTCACTTACTAAATATTTGGAGGGTATTTAAGATTCGACCCGGTCGAATATAACGTTTTTACTTGTTTTATTTTAAATATGGAAAAGGTTAATTATTAATGTGTATTACTAGACATTGGAAGAAAAAAAGAACAATTTGGATTAGTAACTAAACATAATAATTATCCTTTTACATTTGCAATGCTTTTATATATATTTTTTTTACTAACATTTTTCCCTTGGTGTATGCCTTCGTGAGTATTTCTATCTTTCATTTAAGTATGTATATTTTCTTTATTGATTAAAACATAATAGCCCAGTTCACAATCTCGAGCAAGTAGTCTAGCATCGTAGCATGAGCAAAATAATTGTACTCTACACCAGGGCTCCTCAGCCATTACACTCCAGATACGAGCGCCAATCGGATTTTTTACACGTATTCACATACGCAACACGAACAGTAACGAAATTCACATCAATGAGAGAAGAGAAAATAAAAATTTTATTCATAGACAACAACAAATACATGACTAAATTTTCAACCCGCGTTGCCATCGTTCGATTTTTTGTATTCTTGGATGAATGAATTTATATACATATATTATGATTTTTAGTAATTTTGTATGATACAAAAATAGTTTTATAATATTTTATATCTCCATTGGAAGATAGTATTGTCTATAATATAATATTTTAATATAAGCCTTATGAAAATTTTCTACAGAGGAACTTTTTTTTAAATCGAAAGATTTATTTATATACTCAGTTGCACGAGTATTTTAAAATTTTTGGTACATTATCTTTACACTATTTACAGTTTTATTTCCGAATTTTCTTATCATATTTTAGAAAATTCTATTTATTTATATTTCATAATTTCCCAAATATGTATATACTGTGGCTCATAATTTATTTTATGCAGCAAAATGTTATACTAAGAGAAAACAAAAAGGAATTTTCCCACTCTTTGTCCCACATTTTGCAATTTTCTAAAGTTATATGTATGTACAAATACAAATTTTGTTTAATTTTGCAGTAATTTTTTTTTCATAAAAAACATGCGACTTCCCTCGTCGAACTTTAACAGTCAATTAAATTAAATTTTTGTGTGCGCTTAGGAGGCCAAAAAATTATACTACATACAAGGGCTCACAGCGATAAGGCCGGTACTCTGTTTGAATTTTCGAAAAATGTTTAGCAACCTTAATTATTTCATTTGAAAAAATTGACAAATAAAAATTATAAATTTCTTGTTTTCCTTAAGGCTAGTACTCTGTTTAAATTTTCGAAAAATATTTAGCAAAATTGTGTTCAGAAAAATTTCACGTGTTTTTCATAGTAAACTAGTTTTCCAAATTTTTCCACGCTTATTTCGACTAAATACTTTTTATATGGGCTTTGACAGCATTTCGGTCGAAATTGTGAATAGAATATAGGCTATAGAAACAAAAATCAATTTCACACATTTATAAAAGTGAAAACTAAGTTTGCCTTCTTATATTATTATCAATTTGATTTTGTAATCAACGGCAACACCTTTAAATGTTCTTTCTTGTTCACATAGTTGCCAGACAAAATAGATGCAATATCGCCAAATTTTGGAGAAAAAACATCAAAATCTTCATATTACTTTTTCAAATCGTTAATGTGAAATTATTACGGTAGTTTAACAACATTTCTACAGAATTAAAAAATGCTTTCAATTTTTCATATAAAACGGTGTTATTTTGACAAAAATATTTAAAAACAATGAGTAAGTTCAATTTGAAGTATACGTAAAATAAGAAATTGCTTCTGTTTAATATATATGTTCCTATAAATTTTTTTATTGCAAGAAGTTTTATGGGGAGAAGAGGGTACATAAGGCTCTTTTTTCCGAGGCTCTACATCTCAGAAGTTACATTGCCGATTATTATTATTTAGATTTTTTAATTAGCTTCTTTAATGTAGCTATCACCTATTACTAATATTTTACGAATTATATTGCTAGAAGTACGGCTTTCAACGTCTAGTAGCGTCGTTATATAGAATTTTTTTCAAAATTACAAACATTTTAATAGATGAATTGACTTGAAAGCAAATTTTTTGATTTGTAAGTCTTTTTTTATAAAATATTTTTTTTCTCTTAATTAAAAGTAAGAAGCAAAATGTTTTTATTCCACATACATATTTAGATTTTTTTACTCCTCTATTATAATTTCCTGGACTTGGTCTTTTAAATATTTCGTTCAAATTTAATATTTAAATCACGTTATTTTTAAACAGAAATAACGGAACACAATATTTTTATGTCAGATAAAATGGCAATATATAGGTCAAAATATTCCAACATTATGTACATTAATAAATTCGGAAAAAAATTTAAAATAATTTTATCCTTACAAATATTGCGTGGAGTGTATAATTTATTCACTATAAGGAAGTTCGCTTGTAATAATTAAATGTAAGAAATACATATTAATGAAAACTTTATTTAAATATTTCATGTCATTTTATTTTTGGCATAAAAAGTCGCAAAAATGACGTCGTCTGGCAACATTATTTGTACGCTCTTGCTTAAAAAAACAGTCACTAACACATGAAAAATTCACAAATACATTATACTTAAATATTTTCTCCCATTGAGGACCCCTGCTCTACACCAATAAAATACATTGAAAATGCTCTCAAATACTCTCTCAATTTGCAAATTCTATAATGCAAGACCATTTGCACAGGATTGTGAATTGGGCTAATGTTAAAATTATCATTTCATTCATAAAACAGGTTTAAGAAAACAATAACAACAACAAATTACATTACACATCACGCATTGACTGCTGGGCCCAACATATCAATCGTCGTGGATTAATTGTATACATCCAATTCTCAAACTCTGTAAGTGGTGATAATTTTCTTTTGTTCTTTTTATACCCTTCACAAAAAAGTTAAAGGGTATATATAGGTTTGTCATTCCGTGTGTAATTTCTTCGATATGCACATGGAACCCCATAAAGTATATATATTCTGGATCCTTATGAATAGCCATGACGATTGAGCGATGTCCGTCTGTCCGTCCGTCTGTACGTGAAATCGGTTTTCCCAAGCCCCCAGAAGAGCTAGAGACTTCGTTCTTGGACCGTTGGATTGGAAATGTATGGTTCCAGAGCTGGGAAGCTTACACCTATTTCACGACGCAAAATTTATACCAAAAATCAATTATCTTTTTAATGTTTGTAAATTAAACCTACTTCGTGCTTTGGGGAGCCTCAATTGTCTATTAAAAACTAAAAAATAAAATTTTTATTCCAGGGATGGGAAATTAAAAATTTTTTTCGACCTATTCCGTATTTTGTAGTGCATGTAGTAACTAAAATTGTTAAAAATTTCAAGTTTTTCTTTAACAAAACTACTTTATACGTCATGAAGATTTGGATTAGCAAAAAAAAAATCAAAAATTTTAAATTCAAATTTTGCTACCAGGGGTGGGAAATTGAATTTTTTTATACATGAAAGTAATCAAACCGGCAACTGATGTTGTTTATTTTTGTTTTTTGCTAACTAAAACTGTCTTATAATTTAGGAAGAACATAATTGGTATCAAAAGTTCAAAAATAGAAATTAAAATTTCGAATCCAGGGATGGACAAGTGCAATATATTATGGTACATGAAAGTTACCAAAATGGTAAAAAATTTGAAATTTTTCGTAAATAAAACTACCTTATACCTCAAGAAGCGTTGCACTGATAAAAAAAAAATAAATAAAATTTCGTTTCCAGGGTTGGAAAAATTAAATTTTTTTTGTTACATGCAATATTTTGTAGTACATGTTATAACCAAAATGGTTGCAAAATTCTAGTTTTTCTTAAAGAAAACTACTTTATACCGCATGAAGATTTGCATCGATAAAGAAAATTTTAAAAATTTAAATATCGTTTCCAGGGTTGGAAAAATTAAATTTTTTTTGGTACATGCAATATTTTGTAGTACATGTTATAACCAAAATGGTTGCAAAATTCGAGTTTTTCTTAAACAAAACTACTTTATACCTCATGAAGATTTGCATTGATAAAGAAAATTTTAAAAAATATAAATTTCGCTTCCAGGGTTGGGAAATTGAATTTTTTTTTAAACAAATGTAACCAAAAAGGCAATTGACGTTGTTTTTTACTAATTAAAACTATATGTATAACCTATATGGTTATAAATATTAAGTTTTTCTTAAATAAAACTATTTCATGCCTCATTAAAAGTTGCATTGGTAAAAAAAAATTTAAATTTCGTTTCCAAGGTTGGGAAATTGATATATTTATTCTGCATAAAAGTAACCAAAAAGGCAATTGACGTTTTTTTTTTGCTAATTAAAGCTGTTTTATAATTCAGGAAGAACAAAATTGGTACTAAAATCTTAAAAAATCAAAATTTCGACTCCAGGGTTGGACAAATGATATATTTTATGGTATATGAAAGTGACCAAAAAGTTTAAAAATTTAAACTTTTTTTGTCAAGTAAAACTATGTTACACGTCACTAAGAATTGCATTGGTAAAAAAATAAAAATTCCAGGGTTAGAAAATTGAAATATTTTTGGTATATAAAAGTACATACATAAATCCCAAATTTTGTTTTTTAGTGAATTAAAGCTATTTTATATATCAGAAAAAATTAAATTAGTATTAAAAAATTAAAAATTCGGTTCCAGGGTTGGAAAATCGACATTTTCCGATTCATAAAAGCAGCAATTTTATTTGTTATTTTTTATACCCTCCAAAAAAGAATTTGGAGGGTATATTCACTTTGTCATTCTGTTTGTAATGCATCGAAATATCCATCTCAGACCCCATAAAGTATATATATTCTTGATCAGTGATGAAATCTAAGACGAACTGAGCATGTCCGTCCGTCTGTGGAAATCACGATTCAGTCCAAACGAAAAGAGCTAGACTCTTGAAATTTGGCATAAATATATTTTAGGACTTAGAGCAGGTTAAATTCGAAGATGGGCTAAATCGGGCAAGAGGGAAAAAAGTTCCCCTAAGAAGAACGAAACCAAACTCAGAAAAAACAACATAATTTTTAAAGTTTTTTGGTTATTTTGTTAAGCAAATGATATATATTTATGTCAAATACGGTCCAACGCCTTAAACTTGGAGCCATTAAATAAAATAAAAATATTTTTTGACCCCGCCCACTTCAATGGGCGTTGTTATAGGCAAAAATAGCATAAAAATTTAACAAATAGTTTTACTTAAGCCTACATTCCTTAAAAATAACACTTTTAAGCTTTAATGACGAAGCTAAGACGAAACCTGGTACTACTCTGCCCTACCCCCCCCCCCCCTCCACCTCTTCCCTTGCCCCCTAAATGACCCTACCAAAAAAAAAATTTTTTTTAATTTTGTATATAATCATCCCAAGCATTTATCTTTAGAGTTTTATGACTGCCGATTTCTGCCCTACCCCCCGCCCCCCTCTACCTTGGCCCCCTAATTGACCCTGCCAAAAATTTTTTTATACCCTCCAAAAATGAATTTGGAGGGTATATTCACTTTGTCATTCCGTTTGTAACGCATCGAAATATCCATCTCAGACCCCATAAAGTATATATATTCTTGATCAGTGATGAAATCTAAGACGAACTGAGCATGTCCGTCCGTCCGTCCGTCCGTCTGTGGAAATCACGATTCAGTCCAAACGAAAAGAGCTAGACTCTTGAAATTTGGCATAAATATATTTTAAGACTTAGAGCAGGTTAAGTTCGAAGATGGGCTAAATCGGGCAAGAGGGAAAAAAGTTCCCCTAAGAAGAACTAAACCAACTCAGAAAAAACAACATAATTTTTAAAGTTTTTTGGTTATTTTGTTAAGCAAATGATATATTTTTATGTCAAATACGGTCCAACGCCTTAAACTTGGAGCCATTAAATAATATAAAAATATTTTTTGACCCCGCCCACTTCAATGGGCGTTGTTATAGGCAAAAATAGCATAAAAATTTAACAAATTGTTTTACTTAAGCCTACATTCCTTAAAAATAACACTTTTAAGCTTTAATGACGAAGCTGAGACGAAACCTGGTACTACTCTGCCCTACCCCCCCCCCCCCCCACCTCTTCCCTTGCCCCCTAAATGACCCTACAAAAAAAAAATTTTTTTAATTTTGTATATAATCATCCCAAGCATTTATCTTTAGAGTTTTATGACTGCCGATTTCTGCCCTACCCCCCGCCCCCCTCTTCCTTGGTCCCCTAATTGACCCTGCCAAAAATTTTTTTTTATTTTAAATTTTGTATATAATCATCCCAAGCATTTATCTTTAGAGTTTTATGACTACCTGTTGCTGCCCTACCTCCTCTCCCCCTTTGCCCTCTAAATGACCCTCTAAAAAAAAGAAATTTTAATTTTGTATATAATTATCCCAAGCATTTATTTTTAGAGTTTTATGACGAAGATGAAATGTTTCCCCCACAGCCCTTGCAAGAGCGACCCTGCCAAAATACAGTTTTTATACCCTCCAAAGAAAATTGTGATGAAGTCTAAAACGGTCTAGCAACGCCCATACGTTCGTCTGTGGAAAACATGATATTGTATATTTGTGAACCCCGCCACCTTTAGTGGGCGTTGACGTACGATATTATATAAAGGAACTCTATCCCACCAAGTTAAACATTTCAAATTCACTTACTAAATATTTGGAGGGTATTTAAGATTCGACCCGGTCGAATATAACGCTTTTACTTCTTTATTTTTATGATGAATTATACCTACTTTATACATCAGAAAGAAGTAAACTGGTATTAAAAAGCAACAAAATTTAAAAGACGATTCTACGGTTGAACAATTAGAACTTTTTGGGGTACATGAAACGGATTTTTTGTTTTGTTCGTAATTTAAACATATTTCATATTTTTGAAAGACGTTCATAGGTATTAGATATAGGAAAAGCCAAACATTTAGCTTCCTAGCCGAAAAATTTAAACGTTTTCTTAAATATAAAAGTAACCGGTAACATCATTTTGATTTTTTAATTAAACCTACTTTCTGTTTTGGCAAGAAAGAAAGAAAGAAGAATTACATCTGTGAAGGATATATAAGATTCGGCACAGCCGAATATAGCACTTTTACTTGTTATATATAATATTATATTAATTCTCTTTATAAGTCAGTCAGATCTTATTGCATTCTCTGTCCAAATATATTGATGTAAATCAGTAAATTATTATCATTAAATATGTTATTCTCTCTTTTAATGTATGAATATCATATTAAATTTTCCAATTTTTTCCAATAAATATTTTGCTCCTCTGTAAAATTCTAATATGAATCACTAAATTTTTTTCTATAAAGCCTAGTACTCTGTTTGAATTTGTGGAAAATGTTGCGCAACATCAGTTATTTCAGTTTGATTTTTTTCCTTTTTAATTGAAATTTTGTTTTCTATTTTCAATCAGAAAATTTTTAGTGTCAAAAAATTTTCGTAGGAAATAAATAACATTCATGTTATTTCACATGTTTTTCATAATTAAAACAGAGTACTAGTCTAGCAACATTTTTCCACAAATATTTCGATTGAATATTTTTTGTATGAGTTCTGTCAGAATTTCACATGAAATTTGAAACAGAGTACTAGGCTTAAGGGGAAAGCAGGCATAATGAATATCTTGAAGTAAGTAAAATAATAGTCATTTCTTGGGACAGATGCATATATATACAGGGTATTACATCTGTCATTGGAGTTTAATTATTCAATTGGGAGGGAAAAGTATAAACTAGATGATAGTCCATCTCATCATCACTATTTTTTTGTGTCATATTTCTTTTAAATTCACATAAATATTTCTTTTGCACACTACATGGGTATGATGAGTGTGTTATATGTTTACTTGTCAAAACAGGGTTAAGAACCACGAATGCTTTAGATATAGTTAGCCGGAAGACCTTTTTAAATCATACCCTTAACAGATGTTTTGATTGAAAGTGGTATTGTTTGGAAATTGTTATTTTTCTGTTCCACGATTAAGCCGGCACGTAACATATATGGCTCCCAACGGAAAAGCCAAACCAATGGCTGATAGAAATAATATTTATTTAATAAAACAAATGTTTTCCAAAATAATTTGTTTAGGCAAAATTTTAATCTAGATATAAAACATCAATTGCTTATTTTCTTTGAATAAGTCCTGGAATTTAGATGACATAACATTTAATTCAGAAGCTATACACTGTAATTTTGGCAATTATTATTTTAGCCTATATTTTCTCGGATAGTCCTTAAGCTGCAAACATATTTCGGCTTAAGATGCATCCGAGCTATATTTTTCTCAGATAGTCCTTAAGGTGGAAACATATTTCGGCTTAAGATGCATCCGAGTTTTTTTAATTCGGCTTTGATTTATTAGCTTTTCAAGTCCTTTTCGATGTTTACAGGATAAACTCAGTAAAGTTGCGGTTAAGTTATATCCAAAGCCAAATATACACTTCATCATATTTTGGAATTAACAAAATTAGAAAAATAAAATGCTAAACCAAAAATTAGCATTTAATATAACGATTTTGATGACTGTTATTTGGCTGATCTAAGATTATATCGTTATGCATTGTTTTCTCCTTAAGATTATTTATAAAAATTATTATTTGCCATAAATTTTGATATAAAACAAAAATTAACCTTTTGGTACATACATATACTTTATTTATACACTTATACTTATTATACCCTTCACAAAAAAGTGAAAGGGTATATATAGGTTTGTCATTCCGTGTGTAATTTCTTCGATATGCACATGGGACCCCATAAAGTATATATATTCTGGATCCTTATGAATAGCCATGACGATTGAGCGATGTCCGTCTGTCCGTCCGTCTGTACGTGAAATCGGTTTTCCCAAGCCCCCAGAAGAGGTAGAGACTTCGTTCTTGGACCGTTGGATTGGAAATGAACTTAAATAGGCTGCTATTGAAATTCAGAAAGATCCCAAGTATGGTTCCAGAGCTGGGAAGCTTACACCTATTTCACGACGCAAAATTTATACCAAAAATCAATTATTTTTTTAATGTTTGTAAATTAAACCTACTTCGTGCTTTGGGGAGCCTCAATTGTCTATTAAAAACTAAAAAAATAAAATTTTTATTCCAGGGAGGGGAAATTAAAAATTTTTTTCGGCCTATTCCGTATTTTGTAGTGCATGTAGTAACAAAAATTGTTAAAAATTTCTAGTTTTTCTTTAACAAAACCACTTTATACGTCATGAAGATTTGCATTAGCCAAAAAAAAATCAAAAATTTTAAATTCAAATTTTGCTACCAGGGGTGGGAAATTGAATTTTTTTTTATACATGAAAGTAATCAAACAGGCAACTGATGTTGTTTATTTTTGTTTTTTGCTAACTAAAACTGTCTTATAATTTAGGAAGAACATAATTGGTATCAAAAATTCAAAAATAGAAATTAAAATTTCGAATCCAGGGATGGACAAGTGCAATATATTATGGTACATGAAAGTTACATGCAATATTTTGTAGTACATGTTATAACCAAAATGGTTGCAAAATTCGAGTTTTTCTTAAAGAAAACTACTTTATACCTCATGAAGATTTGCATTGATAAAGAAAATTTTAAAAATTTAAATATCGCTTCCAGGGTTGGAAAAATAAATTTTTTTTTTGGTACATGCAATATTTTTTAGTACATGTTATAACCAAAATGGTTGCAAAATTCGAGTTTTTCTTAAACAAAACTACTTTATACCTCATGAAGATTTGCATTGATAAAGAAAATTTTAAAAAATTTAAATTTCGCTTCCAGGGTTGGGAAATTGAATTTTTTTTTTAAACATAATTGTAACCAAAAAGGCAATTGACGTTGTTTTTTACTAATTAAAACTATATTTATAACCTATATGGTTATATATATTAAGTTTTTCTTAAATAAAACTATTTCATGCCTCATTAATAGTTGCATTGGTAAAAAAAAATTTAAATTTCGTTTCCAAGGTTGGGAAATTGATATATTTATTCTGCATAAAAGTAATTAAAAAAGGCAATTGACGTTTTTTTTTGCTAATTAAAGCTGTTTTATAATTCAGGAAGAACAAAATTGGTATTAAAATCTTAAAAAATCAAAATTTCGACTCCAGGGTTGGACAAATGATATATTTCATGGTATATGGAAGTGACCAAAAAGTTTAAAAATTTTAATTTTTTTGTCAAGTAAAACTATGTTACACGTCACTAAGAATTGCATTGGTAAAAAAATAAAAATTCCAGGGTTGGAAAATTGAAATATTTTTGGTATATAAAAGTACATACATAAATTCCAAATTTTGTTTTTTAGTGAATTAAAGCTATTTTATATATCAGAAAAAATTAAATTAGTATTAAACAAGTAAAAACGTTATATTCGACCGGGTCGAATCTTAAATACCCTCCAAATATTTAGTAAGTGAATTTGAAATGTTTAACTTGGTGGGATAGAGTTCCGTTATATAATATCGTACGTCAACGCCCACTAAAGGTGGCGGGGTTCAAAAATATACAATATCATGTTTTGCACAGACGAACGTAAAGGCGTTGCTAGACCGTCTTAGACTTCATCACAATTTTCTTTGGAGGGTATAAAAACTGTATTTTGGCAGGGTCGCTCTGGCAAGGGCTGTGGGGGAAACATTTCATCTTTGTCATAAAACTCTAAAAATAAATGCTTGGGATAATTATATACAAAATTAAAATTTCTTTTTTTAGAGGGTCATTTAGAGGGCAAAGGGGGAGAGGAGGTAGGGCAGCAACAGGTAGTCATAAAACTCTAAAGATAAATGCTTGGGATGATTATATACAAAATTTAAAATAAAAAAAAATTTTTGGCAGGGTCAATTAGGGGGCCAAGGAAGAGGGGGGCGGGGGGTAGGGCAGAAATCGGCAGTCATAAAACTCTAAAGATAAATGCTTGGGATGATTATATACAAAATTAAAATTTTTTTTTTTTTGTAGGGTCATTTAGGGGGCAAGGGAAGAGGTGGGGGGGGGGGGTAGGGCAGAGTAGTACCAGGTTTCGTCTCAGCTTCGTCATTAAAGCTTAAAAGTGTTATTTTTAAGGAATGTAGGCTTAAGTAAAACAATTTGTTAAATTTTTATGCTATTTTTGCCTATAACAACGCCCATTGAAGTGGGCGGGGTCAAAAAATATTTTTATTTTATTTAATGGCTCCAAGTTTAAGGCGTTGGAGCGTATTTGACATAAAAATATATCATTTGCTTAACAAAATAACCAAAAAACTTTAAAAATTATGTTGTTTTTTCTGAGTTGGTTTAGTTCTTCTTAGGGGAACTTTTTTCCCTCTTGCCCGATTTAGCCCATCTTCGAACTTAACCTGCTCTAAGTCTTAAAATATATTTATGCCAAATTTCAAGAGTCTAGCTCTTTTCGTTTGGACTGAATCGTGATTTCCACAGACGGACGGACGGACGGACGGACATGCTCAGTTCGTCTTAGATTTCATCACTGATCAAGAATATATATACTTTATGGGACCTGAGATGGATATTTCGATGCGTTACAAACGGAATGACAAAGTGAATATACCCTCCAAATTCTTTTTTGGAGGGTATAAAAATTAAAAATTCGGTTCCAGGGTTGGAAAATCGACATTTTCCGATTCATAAAAGCAGCCATTTTATTTGTTATTTTTTGATTTTTATGATGAATTATACCTACTTTATACATCAGAAACAAGTAAACTGGTATTAAAAAGCAACAAAATTTAAAAGACGATTCTACGGTTGAACAATTAGAACTTTTTGGGGTACATGAAACGGATTTTTTGTTTTGTTTGTAATTTAAACATATTTCATATTTTTGAAAGACGTTCATAGGTATTAGATATAGGAAAAGCCAAACATTTAGCTTCCTAGCCGAAAAATTTAAACGTTTTCTTAAATATAAAAGTAACCGGTAACATCATTTTGATTTTTTAATTAAACCTACTTTCTGTTTTGGCAAGAAAGAAAGAAAGAAGAATTACATCTGTGAAGGGTATATAAGATTCGGCACAGCCGAATATAGCACTTTTACTTGTTGTAATTACCAATCTTTCCATTGCCATTTAACTCTCCTTGACAAAATATTCTGTACCGCTACTTAAGCACATTTTTATAAAATTAAAATCATTATTGACTCAAATACAGAAGAATATACAAGCGACATTCGTCCGTAAGTTGTTACAAGTTTGCATATAAGAAAAGTAACCAGAAAGTTCTGTCCGTGTTTTAAAGATAATTTAATAAATTGCACCTAACGTGTTTCTAAAAAGTGGGAAAAACATATAAATAATTTCATTAAGGTAAGAGAATTGGAAATTTATTTTTGGCCATACCCTGACCATTTCTTCTTTTACTCAGAAGATCCTTAAATACCTAAGTAAAATTTTGGCACTATTTTTTATAACTGGAACACGTTTCTTAGGGTGGCCCAAGAGCCACCGGGAATCTATATAATTAAATACATATATAATTAAACAAAATCCCAGAAGTCATAACACCTAAATCCATACGGGTCACTTAACCTAGAATTAACTTGGCGTAATACAAGGATAAATCTTCATTATCAATTGCCGCAATATAAACCGCTTCATATAAATATTTGATAGTCCGCCAAAATGTAACATCAAAATCATATGCAGCAAAACATACCCCAATTCGTCGAAAACAGATGTCCTTAAAATAACCTTCAACATGTAGAATTTAAACGATTAGCTAACCTCTATTCAATCCTAAATACCCCAACTAAATATTTCTTTTAATACTAAAACTAGCTTAATCTAAATTTTTCTTATTCTTTTTTTTATTTTAAATATGGAAAAGGTTAATTATTATTAGATATTGGAAGAAAAAAAGAACAATTTGGATTAGTAACTAAACATAATAATTATCCTTTTACATTTGAAATGCTTTTATAAATATTTTTTTTTAATAACATTTTCCCCTTGGTGTATACCTTCGTGAGTATTTCTATCTTTTATTTAAGTATGTTATTTTCTTTATTGATTAAAACATAATGTTAAAATTATCATTTCAAGCTCTAAACACATAGACGACAGCAGACAGCAAACAGCAATATGTCAAAAATAAAATCCATGTGTTTAAATGAAAATGATTATTTTGAGGGCAGCACAGCAGCAGGACTGCACAACAGCATTTGCTGCTGCTGCCAAGTTAGGCTATTTTCTATTTTGACGGGCAGCAATAAACAAATATAGTGTTGCCATTATGTATATAAATTGGAAAAATAAGAACAACAACGTTTTTTTTAATATTAAACATAAAAGAACATTACAAATATACAATATAGAAATAAATTTATGTGTTTTTATAGGTTTTCGTGATATTATTACATTTTTTGTCAATAACTTTAATTTTGTTCATTATACAATATATATGCGGCATCCCTGTTGTTATGTTGTTGCTGTCTTCAAAATAATTATGAGCTGACTTCATAGCAGCATTTGAAGTTGGCAGCATTTGAAGCCGTGAAGTTGTGAAGTCTGCTGTCGTCTATGTGTTTAGAACTTTATTCATAAAACAGGTTTAAGAAAAGAATAACAACAACAAATTACATTACACACCACGCATTGACTGCTGGGCCCAACATATCAATCGTCGTGGATTTATTGTATACATCCAATTCTCAAACTCTGTAAGTGATGATAATTTTCTTTTGTTCTTTTTATATATAATATTATATTAATTCTCTTTATAAGTCAGTCAGATCTTATTGCA
The DNA here is from genome assembly GCA_951800035.1 of Linnaemya tessellans. Classification (NCBI taxonomy): domain Eukaryota; kingdom Metazoa; phylum Arthropoda; class Insecta; order Diptera; family Tachinidae; genus Linnaemya; species Linnaemya tessellans. The sequence goes on along the minus strand of OX637534.1, from coordinate 39,132,754 downwards.
TTCTCTGTCCAAATATATTGATGTAAATCAGTAAATTATTATCACTAAATATGTTATTCTCTCTTTTAATGTATGAATATCATATTAAAATTTCCCCTTTTTTCCAATAAATATTTTGCTCCTCTGTAAAATTCTAATATGAATCACTAATTTTTTTTCTATAAGGGGAAAGCAGGCATAATGAATATATTGAAGTACGTAAAATAGCAGTCTTTTCTTGGGACAGATGCATATATATACAGGGTATTACATCTGTCATTGGAGTTTAATTATTCAACTGGGAGGGAAAAGTATACCCTAGATGATAGTCCATCTCATCATCACTATTTTTTTTTTGTCATATTTCTTTTAAATTCACATAAATATTTCTTTTGCACACTACATGGGTATGATGAGTGTGTTATATGTTTACGTGTCAAAACAGGGTTAAGAACCACGAATGCTTTAGATATAGTTAGCCGGAAGACCTTTTTAAATCATACCCTTAACAGATGTTTTGATTGAAAGTGGTATTGTTTGGAAATTGTTATTTTTCTGTTCCACGATTAAGCCGGCACGTAACACGCATCGTTTGCTTAATTGTCCGTCTGGTAATCGAACATGTTTTATTCAAGTGTTTATGCAAACAAGAGTTGACTTCAGGGATGGAAAACTGCTATTTTCATTTTTTTACCAATTAACTAAATAAAATGTACTTTTCATACCATGACGGTACCATTTTTTTATACCCTCCAAAAAAGAATTTGGAGGGTATATTCACTTTGTCATTCCGTTTGTAACGCATCGAAATATCCATCTCAGACCCCATAAAGTATATATATTCTTGATCAGTGATGAAATCTAAGACGAACTGAGCATGTCCGTCCGTCCGTCTGTGGAAATCACGATTCAGTCCAAACGAAAAGAGCTAGACTCTTGAAATTTGGCATAAATATATTTTAAAGCTTAGAGCAGGTTAAGTTCGAAGATGGGCTAAAGCGGGCAAGAGGGAAAAAAGTTCCCCTAAGAAGAACTAAACCAACCCAGAAAAAACAACATAATTTTTAAAGTTTTTTGGTTATTTTGTTAAGCAAATGATATATTTTTATGTCATATATGGTCCAACGCCTTAAACTTGGAGCTATTAAATAAAATAAAAATATTTTTGACCCCGCCCACTTCAGTGGGCGTTGTTATAGGCAAAAATAGCATAAATATTTAACTAATTGTTTTACTTAAGCCTACATTCCTTAAAAATAACACTTTTAAGCTTTAATGACGAAGCTGAGACGAAACCTGGTACTACTCTGCCCTACCCCCTCTGCGCTACCCCCTCTGCCCTACCCCCTCCTTCCCCTTCGCCCCCTGAATGACCCTACCAAAAAAAATGTTTTTTAAATTTTGTATATAATCATCCCAAGCATTTATCTTTATAGTTTTATGACTGCCGATTTCTGCCCTACCCTCTCCCCCTCTTCCTTTGCCCCCTAAATTACCCTGCCAAAAAAATTTTTTTTTTAATTTTGTATATACTCAACCCAAATACTTATCTTTATAGTTTTATGACTGCCGATTTCTGCCCTACCCTCCCCCCTCTTCCTTTGCCCCCTAAATTACCCTACCAAAAAAAATTTTTTTTTTTAATTTTGTATATAATCATCCCAAGCATTTATCTTTAGAGTTTTATGACTGCCTGTTGCTGCCCTACCCCCTCCTCCCCCTTTGCCCGCTAAATGACCCTATTAAAAATAAATAAAAATTATTTAATTTTGTGTATAATCATCCCAAGCATTTATTTTTAGGGTTTTATGTCTACCTGTTTCTGCCCTACCCCCTCTCCCCCTTTGCCCTCTAAATGACCCTATAAAAACAAATTTTAATTTTGTATATAATTATCCCAAGCATTTATTTTTAGAGTTTTATGACAAAGGTGAAATGTTTCCCCCACAGCCCTTGCCAGAGCGACCCCGCCAAAATACAATTTTTATACCCTCCAAAGAGAATTGGACCCCATGAAGTAAATATATTCTTGATCAGTGATGAAGTCTAAGACGGTCTAGCAATGCCCATACGTTCGCCTGTGGAAAACATGATATTGTATATTTTTGAACCCCGCCCCCTTTAGTGGGCGTTGACGTACGATATTATATAAAGTAACACTGTCCCACCAAGTTAAACATTTTAAATTCACTTACTAAATATTTAGAGGGTATTTAAGATTCGACCCGGTCGAATATAACGTTTTTACTTGTTACATTTTCTTTTGTTTTATCATCCGTAATATATTAAATGAATGTTCAGCAATGAAGAAGAACTTGCCATGACGCTTCGTGTGTGAACGTAAATGCAGGTTCGAAAGAAAATTGAAGAAAAACTGATCAAGTATACCTGATGTGTGTGAAAGAGGAGTTATTTTAATACACAAGTTATTTTAATACACAGCAAGCAAACACTTATCTACATATGTATGTATGTATGTATATACATAATTTTGCTTTTGCTGTGCATGAATACTCGTTCATACGGGCTAATTTTTGCTTTTTGTATTTTATTCATGATAAAAGGACCTGTTGCTGAGCAGAACTTTTTTTTATTCATCATCAAAGCAATATTTCTTTTAAAAAATATATTTTTAAATACCTATGTAATATGTATTTATTTTATTTATTAATGAGTTTGGATCCGCGCTTGTTTATACCTCATGAAGCGTTGCACTGATTAAAAAAAACAAAAAAATTAAAATTTTGCTTCCAGGGTTGGGAATATTAAATTTATTTTTGGCACATTCGGTATTTTGTGGTACATGTAATAACTAAAATGATTGAAAATTTTAAGTTTTTCTTTAACAAAACCTCTTTATACGTCATGAAGATTTTTATTGGCAAAAAAAAAAAAAATTGTATATTAAAATTTCGTTTCCAGGGGTGGGAAATTGGAATTTTTTTATACATAAAAATAACAAAAAAGGCAACTCACGTTGTATTTTTTTGCTAACTAAAACTACTTTATATATTAGGAAGAACAAAATTGGTATCGAAAATTCAAAATATATAAATAAAATTTCAAGTCCAGGGATGGACAAGTGCAATATTTTATAGTACATGAAAGTGGCCAAAATTGGTAAAAATGTAAAATTTTTTTTAAATAAAACTACTTTATACCTCATGAATGGTTGCACTGATAAAACAAGCATAAACAAAACAAGTAAAAGTGCTATATTCGGCTGTGCCGAATCTTAAATACCCTTCACAGATGTCATTCTTTTCGTAAAAAATTTTCGGCTAGGAAGCTAAATGTTTGGCTTTTCTTGTTTCTAATACCTCTGAATGTCTTTCAAAAATATTAAATATGTTTAATTTACAAACAAAAAGAAAAAATCCGTTTCATGTGCCCCAAAAAGTTCTAATTGTCCAACCGTAGAAGAGTTTTATATATTTTTTTCGTTTTTAATACCAATTTATTTCTTCCTGATATATAAAGTAGGTATAATTCATCATAAGAATCAAAAATAACAAATAACATGGATAATTATATGTATCAGAAAATGCCGATAGTCCAACCCTGAAATTGGATTTTTATTTTTTTTGGTTTTTAATAAAAATTTAACTCTTCCCGAAGCATAAAAAAGATTTCATCCACAATAAAGCAAAATTAGGAACTTATGTATATGGATAATCTTATGTACTAAAACATTTCGATTTTCCAACCCTGGAACCGAATTTTTAGTTTTTAAAATTTTTAATACCAATTTAATTCTTAGCGAAGTATAAAATAGCTTTAACTCACTGAAAAAAACCAAAATTGGGAATTTATATGGTTACTTTTATGTATTAAAAAATTTCGATTTTCCAACCCTGGAACCGAATTTAAATTGGTATTAAATTTAATTCTGAGCGAAGTATAAAATATGTTTAATTCACTAAAAAAACCAAAATTGGGAATTTATGTGGGTACCAAATGTATTTACCAAAAAATTTCGATTTTCCAACCCTGGAACCGAATTTTAAATTTTTTAATTTTTTCTGAAATATAAAATAGGTTTAATTCACTAAGAACAGAAAATTTGAAATTTATGTGGGTACTTTTATGTATCAAAAATATTTCGATTTTTCAACTCTGGAAGCGAATTTTTATTTTGTTACCACTGCAATTTTTAGTGAGATGAAACATAGTTTTACTTGACAAAAAAATTAAAATTTTTAAACTTTTTGGTCACTTTCATGTACCATAAAATATTTAATTTGTCCAACCATGGAGTCGAAATTTTGATTTTTTAAGAATCTAATACCAATTTTGTTCTTCCTGAATTATAAAACAGTTTTAATTAGCAAAAACAACAACTTCAATTGCCTTTTTGGTTACTTTTATGTAGAAAACATATTTCAATTTCCCAACTTGGAAATAAAATTTTAATTTTTTGTTTGTTTTTATACCCTCCAAAAAAGAATTTGGAGGGTATATTCACTTTGTCATTCCGTTTGTAACGCATCGAAATATCCATCTCAGACCCCATAAAGTATATATATTCTTGATCAGTGATGAAATCTAAGACGAACTGAGCATGTCCGTCCGTCCGTCCGTCCGTCTGTGGAAATCACGATTCAGTTCAAACGAAAAGAGCTAGACTCTTGAAATTTGGCATAAATATATTTTAAGACTTAGAGCAGGTTAAGTTTGAAGATGGGCTAAATCGGGCAAGAGGGAAAAAAGTTCCCCTAAGAAGAACTAAACCAACTCAGAAAAAACAACATAATTTTTAAAGTTTTTTGGTTATTTTGTTAAGCAAATGATATATTTCTATGTCAAATACGGTCCAACGCCTTAAACTTGGAGCCATTAAATAAAATAAAAATATTTTTTGACCCCGCCCACTTCAATGGGCGTTGTTATAGGCAAAAATAGCATAAAAATTTAACAAATTGTTTTACTTAAGCCTACATTCCTTAAAAATAACACTTTTAAGCTTTAATGACGAAGCTGAGACGAAACCTGGTACTACTCTGCCCTACCCCCCCCCCCCCCCCCCACCTCTTCCCTTGCCCCCTAACTGACCCTACCAAAAAAAATTTTTTTTTTAATTTTGTATATAATCATCACAAGCATTTATCTTTAGAGTTTTATGACTGCCGATTTCCGCCCTACCCCCCGCCCCCCGCCCCCCTCTTCCTTGGCCCCCTAATTGACCCTGCCAAAAATTTTTTTTTATTTTAAATTTTGTATATAATCATCCCAAGCATTTATCTTTAGAGTTTTATGACTGCCTGTTGCTGCCCTACCCCCTCTCCCCCTTTGCCCTCTAAATGACCCTCTAAAAAAAAGAAATTTTAATTTTGTATATAATTATCCCAAGCATTTATTTTTAGAGTTTTATGACAAAGATGAAATGTTTCCCCCACAGCCCTTGCCAGAGCGACCCTGCCAAAATACAGTTTTTATACCCTCCAAAGAAAATTGTGATGAAGTCTAAGACGGTCTAGCAACGCCCATACGTTCGTCTGTGGAAAACATGATATTGTATATTTTTGAACCCCGCCACCTTTAGTGGGCGTTGACGTGCGATATTATATAAAGGAACTCTATCCCACCAAGTTAAACATTTCAAATTCACTTACTAAATATTTGGAGGGTATTTAAGATTCGACCCGGTCGAATATAACGTTTTTACTTGTTTTAAATTAAATATATTAAACATAGTATGTATATGATATAAAGTGCCATTTTTTGCTCGTCATTTGTGTAACTTAATCGAAATAAAAACAATAATAATCAGAAATAAAAATATACAGAAAGTCGCATTGTATTAAGGACAAAGTGTTTCGAATTTGTCAGCGTCAACTTCATGAGCAAAACTGACTGAATGCGATTTTTAAATAATACTTTCATTTTAAAAATCGCATTCGCCAAGACTAAACAGTTACATAAATTTTAAGATTCTAAATAAAATTGAAATAATGGAAAACGGCTCAACTAAAGGCTATCCCTACAACTTCCTACTAATTTTAACCGCTGCAAAATGCTTTCACATTAACTATAACTTTTAAATGGATCAGCAGATTCCCATGTGATAAGCTGTGATTGAATTACTTCTTCGAGTCCTTTAAAATAACCGAGAATACTAATTGTTTTGAAAAATTAAATTTTTTCGTTTACGATGTCTCACGAACACGTCAACTGATTTTGACCCATTTGTGGCGATCGACGTGGTATTTATGTGGCAAAAGCTGATTACTTTTTGGAATAGATCAGTAAATCCGTTTAAAAGTTCTTAAAAAAAATTCTTCGTTCATTGAAAATTTTCAAAAAAGTTCTTACCCCGTTTAAAAAAAATTGAGTTTTCTCCAGATCGCGACGTTTTCAGTTCCTAGAAAGCTTTCCAGACTACTCTTGAGAAGCCGTCACTATACGGAAAAAATGTCCCACTGAATTTTTGCTATAAAATGTAGCTGCCAAACTATTTCAAAATTTGTCAATATATATGGTTAAAATTAACATAATTATTACTAAATCAGAAATATTTATCGTTTTACTTCCTGCAAAGTATAACAATAAATAAATATGTGTTGTGGCTTAGATTTTTCGTGACCAATTATATAGTTGGTATAGCTAAATATACTATATTTGAGCACAATAAAATATATCCACTGTGCGAATATTTTGTTAAATACAATGCATACGCAAAAACATATTATGCAGAAAAATGTATCTGAATATAGTGAAAATTGTAGCAAAAATTGTAACAAAACATTACTGCTTTTGCAACTCAATAAGCTGTATTAGTGTGCTCTGTATTCATAAATATTACTTTTGTAGCAAAAATTGTGACACAACATTGCTGCTTTAACATCTGAATAAGCTTTATTAGTGTACTTTGTTATTCATTCTGAATGACACGTGGTCAAAAGCATTTCTTTTATAGAAATTAAAGTAAAGTGCATTTAAAATTAAAGAATAATTTTGAAAAGAAAACAAAAGAAATTAATTATGGATGTGGAAGAAATTTTGAACCAGTAGGGATATCCCCAATTGATAAAAATATTTAAAGGTAAGTTAATTTATACGAAAAAAATAAGCAAATAATGGGAAGCTATGAAATTTCATATAGCAAATTTTGCTATAAATTTTCAGTAAAGTTACTCTACATAATTTTTAATTCTTATGTAGGTACTAATATAAAAATTGCTATCGGCTAATATTATTTTAAATATATTTGATATATATATATATATATATATATATATATATATATATATATATATATATATATATATATATACATGTTTTTATAATAATTTGCTAAAACAATCGGTAGCACACCACTATATCTTTAATTTTCCTCAGTTTGACGAAGATTGTGTTACAGAAAGGAAGCACTTAAATAATAAAACTAATTATAAAATCGTTCTTAAATTGTGTTTTTTTAAGATTCTGAAATTACTTTAGAGGCTTTTCAAACTTTGGACTACTATGGAATTGCAGAAATTATAAAAAATCGATCGGATCGAGCCTTGTTTTGGAAACGTTTCAGATTTGAATATATTGATCAAGTAAGTTTACAACAAAGGATTTTGGTCTTAGCGTTTTTAAAATAAAAACAAATATAAACATTCAACCGGGTTTTATTTCAAGGAATTGCGCATCTAGAAATAGTGAACCAGCACTTCAAAATATATAAATACCATCGAAAATCTTGAAAGTGTAAGTATTTTCTACCCTAAAATGGCGTTGGATTTATTAATTTATTCAATCCATATTACGTAATATATTTAGTAAATTATAAAGCTAATTCTGCTATAAGATATATAATATATAAGTATAATTATGTAGCAACTTCTGCTACATAATATAATATATTTAGTAAAATTATATAGCTACTTCTGCTATATAATATAATAATTTTCTTGTTTGGTAAAATTAAATTCATTCTTTTGTTATATTTATATTTGTTATTTTATATTATATCATCTAGTTAATTTAAATTAAACAAGTAAAAACGTTATACTCGACCGGGTCGAATCTTAAATACCCTCCAAATATTTAGTAAGTGAATTTGAAATGTTTAACTTGGTGGGATAGAGTTCCTTTATATAATATCGTACGTCAACGCCCACTAAAGGTGGCGGGGTTCAAAAATATACAATATCATGTTTTCCACAGACGAACGTATGGGCGTTGCTAGACCGTCTTAGACTTCATCACAATTTTCTTTGGAGGCTATAAAAACTGTATTTTGGCAGGGTCGCTCTGGCAAGGGCTGTGGGGGAAACATTTCATCTTTGTCATAAAACTCTAAAAATAAATGCTTGGGATAATTATATACAAAATTAAAATTTCTTTTTTTTAGAGGGTCATTTAGAGGGCAAAGGGGGAGAGGGGGTAGGGCAGCAACAGGCAGTCATAAAACTCTAAAGATAAATGCTTGGGATGATTATATACAAAATTTAAAATAAAAAAAAATTTTGGCAGGGTCAATTAGGGGGCCAAGGAAGAGGGGGCGGGGGGTAGGGCAGAAATCGGCAGTCATAAAAACTCTAAAGATAAATGCTTGGGATGATTATATACAAAATTAAAAAAAATTTTTTTTTTGGTAGGGTCATTTAGGTGGCAAGGGAAGAGGTGGGGGGGGGGGGTAGGGCAGAGTAGTACCAGGTTTCGTCTCAGCTTTGTCATTAAAGCTTAAAAGTGTTATTTTTAAGGAATGTAGGCTTAAGTAAAACAATTTGTTAAATTTTTATGCTATTTTTGCCTATAACAACGCCCATTGAAGTGGGCGGGGTCAAAAAATATTTTTATTTTATTTAATGGCTCCAAGTTTAAGGCGTTGGACCGTATTTGACATAAAAATATATCATTTGCTTAACAAAATAACCAAAAAACTTTAAAAATTATGTTGTTTTTTCTGAGTTTGTTTAGTTCTTCTTAGGGGAACTTTTTTCCCTCTTGCCCGATTTAGCCCATCTTCGAACTTAACCTGCTCTAAGTCTTAAAATATATTTATGCCAAATTTCAAGAGTCTAGCTCTTTTCGTTTGGACTGAATCGTGATTTCCACAGACGGACGGACGGACGGACATGCTCAGTTCGTCTTAGATTTCATCACTGATCAAGAATATATATACTTTATGGGGTATGAGATGGATATTTCGATGCGTTACAAACGGAATGACAAAGTGAATATACCCTCCAAATTCTTTTTTGGAGGGTATAAAAAAAAATATATATACATAGGAGTTAAGATATTAAATATATGCTCAATACCTTAAACAAATACTGTCGCTGAGTCTCATCTTTAGTAACTTTTTGATGGTAATCTTGAACTAGCTTTATTCCTCTTTCTGCACAGTCGTTGACAATTTTTATTTTTTCTACTATACGCTTTCCGCTTATGTAGCTTTTTGAACCCATCCATGTATTGGGGTCTTCTAGGGTGGCACTTATTTTGAAAAATGTCGAATTTTGAGAACTGCACCCCCCTATTTTTTTACGTTTGGTCTAATATATAGGCGGTGAAAATTTGAGTCAAATTGGATAATTCTAGACCGCGGCGCACAGAGGTTAAAGTTCAAATTTTGAGAAATTTGCGTTTTCTAAGCAAACGTGTGTAGCTTTCGTTAATATTTTCACGAATATTTTAATGAAATACAGACAATTAATAGACTATTACTTAATCTTCATTAATATATATTTTTTTACACAAAATCGTTAGCCCATTTTAGACCTGGGTAAAAAATGACCCATTTTATAAAAAATTTTATGTGAATTTTCAACTTAATATTAATAAGTGAACTTTAGGGATCAAATTCGATTGACAAATCCTTTAATGTCGCGTCTTTGGGGTATTGCTGTCTGTAATGTTGGACAATCTTAAACAAAAAAAAAATATATATACATAGGAGTTAAGATATTAAGTATATGCTCAATACCTTAAACAAATACTGTCGCTGAGTCTCATCTTTAGTAACTTTTTGATGGTAATCTTGCACTAGCTTTATTCCTCTTTCTGCACAGTCGTTGACAATTTTTATTTTTTCTACTATACGCTTTCCGCTTATGTAGCTTTTTGAACCCATCCATGTATTGGGGTCCTCTTTAAGGAAATCGGTACAAATGTTAAAGCGGCTGAATAATTTAATTGTATTTCCAGAACACAATTCTGTCAAAATACTTGCATCGTCTCTGGAAATAAAATGCTTCACTTCTCCTTGTCTTAATTGCAGTTTCTTGAGAGGTGGTTCAATTTCTTCCAATATATGGCCAGAAATTTTATTTATATTAATATTTTTAACAAGTGTAGCCTTAGTTTCTACAGATATTCTAGGATCGAATAAGGCAAATCCCACTAACTCTTCGCTTAAGTAGTATAAGTGATTTATAATTTTCGAAATAGCTTTTTCTGCAACATTTTCATTTATTTGCCTGTATTCTTCCAGTTTACGTATAAACATTAGATCATTTAAAGGAGCCAATTGAGCTTTTGCTGCATCAAACCAAAATGGCATGTAACATTTTATAATAAAGCCTGCCAGCTCTATTAAGCCTTTAGTCTCACCTTTAGACATTTCTTTAAATTGGTTTCTAAATAGTAAAATTTTAAGACAGTATATACACTTTGACATCCATCTAGCTAAATGAAATGCTCCAGGTTTATAAAATGATATACCTCTCGATGGAGTTCCTCCTAAAAATATAACAATTAACTCCAAAAATTCTTTGTAGTCATTTCTCGGATATTCTTCCATAAGTTTTTCATTTGCAAAAGCTATAATTTTGTCACGCTCATCACCTATTATTTCTTCAAATCGAGGATCACTTATTCCAGGCTCGTAGTTTTCTTGGCGAATTTCAGGCCAAACTTTTCTAAATTTTTTAAATAAAACTATGTCAGGCCCTGCGGTATGTATTCCGTTATTGGTTTCAGAAAATACTGCGGCCAATACTATTTCGTATATATGATGTCGGCAACCCATATATAGTACGTCATGTCCAATCCGTTTTTCCAATAGTGCACAGACACCTTTAAACCTTCCGGTATTTGACGCTGTTGTGTCGAAAACGAATGCCTGTGCTCTGTCCAAAATATCAAACTTTTCCAAAGTATTATATACAGCAGAAGATATTTCAAGGCCTGTTCCAGATGGAATGTCAGGAATATTTAAAATTTGTTCAATATTAGGAGCCGTAGCTAATATGGCTAGACGATCCTCCGATTTTCCCGTAATATTATTTAAAAGTTTTGTGTCCCAGTGTATTGTAAGGGGCTGGTCTAAACATTGAAATCTTTGAACAACGTTCTTGCTGACGTTTTTCCTCAAAATGTCTCTTTGCTTGCGTACAGACGTACGGTTAATAACATAATTATTAGGATTTAGGCCCAATGCTTCTAAAACCGCAACCAATATATGAACGGCATCTCTAGTACTTAACTTTACCTTATCAAATACTGCAGCAACCCTTGGTGTTAAAATATCCTTACGAGCCCTTTTTGGCTTAGGCGGTGACAAGTTCTCAATTTTCCCTTCACTATTATTCGATTCACATTCTGAATCAGAGACACAATGTAAAATATCATGACCTATAGAAATTTAATTTTAAGTCTTTGCGGAGTATATTTCACAGCGAACACGAGAATAACTAAAGTTACCTGTTAAATCTATGGAAGATTCCATATGCTTTTTCTTTCTTGCTTCTTCAGCCTCGATTCTTTTTTCAATTCTCTTATTTTTTCTGCATAACTGTTGATCTACTCCAAGCATGATAGGAGTTAAGATATTAAATATATGCTCAATACCTTAAACAAATACTGTCGCTGAGTCTCATCTTTAGTAACTTTTTGATGGTAATCTTGCACTATCTTTATTCCTCTTTCTGCACAGTCGTTGACAATTTTTATTTTTTCTACTATACGCTTTCCGCTTATGTAGCTTTTTGAACCCATCCATGTATTGGGGTCTTCTAGGGTGGCACTTATTTTGAAAAATGTCGAATTTTGAGAACTGCACCCCCTATTTTTTTTACGTTTGGTCTAATATATAGGCGGTGAAAATTTGAGTCAAATTGGATAATTCTAGACCGCGGCGCACAGAGGTTAAAGTTCAAATTTTGAGAAATTTGCGTTTTCTAAGCAAACGTGTGTAGCTTTCGTTAATATTTTCACGAATATTTTAATGAAATACAGACAATTAATAGACTATTACTTAATCTTCATTAATATATATTTTTTTACACAAAATCGTTTGCCCATTTTAGACCTGGGTAAAAAATGACCCATTTTATAAAAAATTTTATGTGAATTTTCAACTTAATATTAATAAGTAATCCTTTCATTATAACATTTTGCTACGTGCGTTAGAAATATTAAAAAAAATTAAGATAGAATATAAGTTATTAAAATAAAAGTTTGTATATTTTAAGAATCAAAGTGTATATGCAACTTAATTAGTGAATTATTAAATCTAATGCTTCCAACAATATATAAAGCACTGAAAATTATTGATTATTTTCTTATATTCAATAAATAAAAATAAAAGCTTGTCAACTATTGGGTTGAGTAGGTAAAACAGACAATTATATTGTAGCCGTCAATGCAATATTAAATAGTTCCATCTGGCATCACAGATTATTTGTGTAATAACGACACTTCACATAAATATTGTAAAAGGTAAATCCCCGAGCAAATGTAATTTTTCTGGTTTAAATCAAATCATTATTGTTTTCGTTTCGAGTGTTACTGTAAGTTTAGATTTTTAACTTAAAAAAAATTACATCACTAAGAGAAGAAGTTTATTTGATTGGTTTTCCAAACCTACAGATAACAGGAGCTAAACTACCTTCTAAAGGAGTTTGTCTTAGAGTTTTATTTCATAATATACGAATTATAAAGCTCAGTGTAGATGAAGGCGCTCGTCTTGTTATAAAAGAATGTATAATATTTTGGGAAAAAGCTAAAATTTCGGTTCAACAATTCCATCGAGCTGTCCAAAAGTTGCTATATTTATACCACTCTTGGAAAAGTCTTGTAAAGTGTAAAAATAGAGATGGAGTTGTATATAAAAATAGAAGAGATGAGTGGAAAGATGGCCTTAATGATTTATTTGATATTGCTCATGGTGATGCTCTCAGTCTTATAAAAGTAGAAGAAGACAAACAGTTTTTAATTAACCCTTTTCCTTAGTCTGATGGACATTTGTTGGCATAATGACCTTTTTCACCAAATTCAAAGCAAACAATTGAAGACTTATTTTTTAACTTCGAGCTAGGTTTCTTCTTCGCCTTTTTAGATGTCAACGCCATTCCGTCACCATTCAAGCCTTCGTGCTGAATTTCTTGGAGGAGATTCGTACGAACCAGGTCAGTTGTCAATGGCTTTCCACTATTTGCGAGCGCCATTACCATCGGACGATATTCATCTGGTAAACCACTAAGCATTATCTGAGCCACAATATCATCTGGAATCTTAGTGCCCGACTTTTCCAGTTTTTGTTGAGTACATGCCATCTTATTAACATAGTCTTCCATTGAAGAGCAATCTGTCAACTCCAATCGCATAATATATTTTAGCAAGTCCATGCGACGCAAGACGCCATTATCCTCAAATGCAGTTTCTAATGCATTCAATGCATCTTTAGCCAATGTACAATTTTGGACATACGACTAGTTAGATGGTTCAATCAACAGTCCAAGAAATTGCGTGCAAATTTTTTGTGGAGTCCCCCTCCGAACCTTCAATGCACGGCCAGTAACCCTTTAGCACAAGATAGGACTTTGCAGCAAATCTCCATGTATCATAGTTTTCTCGCCCTTTCAATTTTATATTGACCCATTTCGAGGTAAGATTTGCTTTTAAAAAATGATATCCCGACTATCGAACAAGCTGAATTCACGTAAGGCTGTTTATTACTTTAATACCGATTTTTTCTTAAAACATGCGGCCCATAACCTGATGTTGGTGGATAGAAAAAAATGTATAAGTGAAAAGACGTCTTTCTTCATTAATAGTTAAAACGGAAGGAAGTAATGTTTATTGACAATTCATGTCATGTAAGTCAAGTACAAGTAATGACATGTTGCAAGTGTCAAAGTGACACATTAAGCTTTAAGTTGTAGCTCTCATATATTATGTACAGTATTTACTGGATATATGTATTTAACTACAACATATGGAAACTGCTCATTTGAACCATTAGTTAAGCTAATAAAAGATATTGAAAATACCGGCGTTGATATCAACACAGAAACTGGTACCAAGAAAGTTAATTTTATATTGGGTTTGGTATTAGGTGATAATTTAGGTCTAAATGTTACTCTAAATTTTTCAAAATCCTTTTCAGCTAACCACTTGCAGATTTTGTTTGATGAAAAAAAAAGATTCTCAAAAGATCACTAAAGAAAATACAGAACTTCTTAGAAATAGAATTAATTATAGACAAGGTATCGAAAATGACACATTAGAAAAATCAATATTCAATGACATACCTTCATTTCACGCTGCTGAAAACTATGCGGTAGATGTAATGCATGACATATATGAATGTGTATGCCATTACATTCTTAGTCAGTCAATTACATATTTCATACACAAAATGAAATATTTCAATATTTTTATGCTGAATAGTAGAATAAAGTCATTTGTGATTTTAAAAACGATAAGGGTTCAGAGAAGTTTAGCTTTACAGAAAAGGAACTTGAGTGTTGCAAGCTAAAGTTATCAGCCAAACAAATGATGTCGTTCTGCTATTATTTTCCTATATTATTTGGAGAATATATTCCTCGCAGTGATGAAGTATGGATATTCTTGATGACATTTTTTTAATTAATTGAAGATATTTTATGTTATGAAATATCAAATAACTTAACTAATAGAATTAAAAACAAAATTGAAATTATTAACAGAGATTACCAAATTTTATTCAAAAAAAATCTAACACCTAAATTTCATATGCTTCTGCATTATCTCATGATATTGCAAAAATCAGGACCCCTAAGAAATCTGTGGAATTTCAAATTTGAAGCAAAGCACAAGCAGTTTAAAATATATTCTCACATTATTTCTTCTAGAAAGAACATACCAAAATCATTTGCGACTAAACATCAATTAAAATTTGCAAATTTTCTGATAAACGACAACAGGAACAGGAAAAAGATTACAAGTTTACCAAATTACTAACTAATCCCGTCATTAAAGAAAACATACGTCACAAATTAAAAAATAACGCTATAACATTATTCTCAGAAGCAATTATTTGGGGTTACTTGTATGATAATAAGTGCTTTATTGGCAGATTCGTTACTGAAGTGGATATAATTTCTGTAGTATGTATTTTCAAAACTGACTCTGACGATATTTACATATGTGGTAACAAAGTGATCACTTCTTACGATTCTCACTTTAAAGCCTATGAAGTTCAAGGAATTTCAAATCTTTTTCAAATTATTCACCTAAAAGATATAATAGGACCACCATTTGAGAAAATAGAAACTTCTCAGGGCAAAACGTTTGTAAAATTAAAAGAATTTTATAAAAGTGTTTACTAATGGATCTAAAATTTAGGATAATATACAATCTACAGCTGTTGAATGTTCTTTGCTTGAATTGTTTACCAGTTGGAATTTGGAACACCTCTATAATCATTTTAATAGTAAGTACTATTTTGAGCATCATTATATTTGACTTTATATTAATATAACTTTTTCATATGTAGAACATCGAATAAGTATAGAAATCTTAAAACTACTAACTGACCAACATATGAAATTACTTTTCCATGGTCTTGCAGTCGGTGACCTAGTCATTTTGGAGTAAAACTTCTTACACTATTGCAACAGCCGCTCCGACAGGCATTTGCTGCGTTAGAAAGCCAACATGCTCAGTGCTAACTATGCTGCAAAATACAAAGAACGGAAAATCGATTTTAAAATATTACAATGAAAATAATATACTTCATGACGAACAACGGCAATTGCTGATTCGAGTTATTGCAACATATTTGGAAGCCAATGACACAACATGTTCGTTTAGTGACTGTAAACAAATGGAGGCCGAAATATGTTCAATTTTTCCTACAGAAGAAATAGTAAGTAAAAATAATATTATTAATATATTATAAACTGAAAACTAGTTCCATATTTATATAATACGCATTAAACATTTATTTTCAGGAGTATTATAATAATGGAAAACGTGGAAAATTATACCCTAAAGTGTACAACTTAAAAAGACTGTCCAGAAACATTTTAAAAACAAAGGACCCTGTAAATGGGGAATTCAATGAAGAATACGGTAAGTATTTTGTCTGATTATTGCTCTATTAGTATGTACAACCTTTTTTATATTTAGTAGTTGACGCTGAAGCTAAAATTGCCCTCGAAAATCTTCGATCTAATGAAATTTCTGCCGACGATTTCGACATATATAAAATTTTGGAATCTAAATCAACATCAGACATATTGAATGAATGGCAAGAATACACAAAACCTTCGGGTTACCAACTGGTAAGTACTTAAGTTTATCTGTGTATTTTTCGAGAATAAATGTAATGTTATACATCTATTTTAGATTAATATTGACTTTGGCCTTAAATATGAAAATGCCAACGATATGATTTCGAGATGGAATTTTTTCGAAAACAAAGTTCTCCATTTGTTGAGGACCAAAGTTTGGAGTGCGTTTATATCTCAACAACTACAAAATTTATCTAGCTGTTCTCAAGGTAAAAACATAAACCCATAATTCTGTTTATATATAATGGAAAAATCTTAATTTTTAGAATCAAAAACGTTTGGTATTCTTTGGTACCTTCACCATTCGTTCTCACCACAACAAATGGTTTTAAAAGATGAAAATGGTAGCAAAACTAGGAAAAAATGTCAGTGTTGGACTCCCAGGTATCGTTTGCTATAATTGGTAGTACACAAGAAGAAGTTGAAATAAAGCTAAATCTTCTGAAAGTACAAAAATGTAATATTCAGCCCAAATTGCTAATTACGGGTAGTATTTTTAATGTAAAGGTTATAAGGGTCCATTTTGATGACATAAAATATCCGGTATCCAAAATCTTTACAGCTGTGGATATATTATTTAAAATATTTTTAGTTTTTAACTTGCAGTTTCCTATCGAATCTGAAGCGTTTTATTATTTTTTACAAATATTTTTTTATGAAATTAAGACCGATAAGAAATATACAAAAATCTACACCATTAAAAATGAGTTATTAAACCTTCATACAAATTAATAATAAATAAATATTTTTTAAAATTCTCATAAAATATGAAATCCTATTGTTTTTTTTAATTGAATTTTTTATATTTATTATAGATACAAACTCATTCATGTACACTTATTATATACATATATCCGCACAATTTTAATAAAATTTAAAAATGTAAATAATATTGGAATTTGATTTAATGGGAATTAAAAGTGCTAAGTAAGTATATCACTTGATTTTTTTTAATTCAATTAAAAATCTTATTAGTCAGAGTAATATTATTATTTAATATTTATTTAATTTCCAACAAAATCTCTTTTCGAGCCAAAAGTTTTTTTATTCAAATGCTGTTAAATATTCAACAAGAAAAGTTATCGATTCAAATACAAGTTGTTATTAATACTGATTCAAGTTTCAACAATAAAACTTATCAAATCCTAGAAAAACACGGTTTGAAAAAAGGTTTTTTTTAACAAAAAGTCTCTTTGTTTCAATAACTCTTCTTTTTAACAAAAACTTTAATAATTTTTTTTGTTATTGCAGTTATCAATTTAGTGAATTTCTTTTTCACAGGAAATTTGAAAAAATTATTGTTGATTGTCGGTGTTTTTGTTATT